>JAJJWW010014562.1:0-258826 GCA_023531295.1 Papaver armeniacum | reverse complement strand
ATGCACTTTTCCCCATTTGCGCCGGTAACTCAAGTTCATAGAGACTTCGCGTCGACCCATTTCGTGATCTTGAAAGGTCCAATATACCTGGTGCTAACTTACCCTTTATTGCCAAAACGAACTACGCCTTTTCGAGGTTTACACGAAGAAAACGCTTTCACCAACAAAAAAGACAAGGGCCTTCTCCTATTATCCGCGTAACTCTTTGCCTACTTTGGGCAGCTACAAGTCGTTGTCGGATAATCTAAATCTTCTCCGTAGTCTCGCGAACATACTCAGTGTTCAAGAAGACTCTTCTCGCAACCTCACCTCAACAAACCGGTGATCTACAAGGTCTCCCATAAATTGCTTCAAACGGTGCCATACCGATGCTAGCTTGGTAACTATTATTATAAGAGAATTCAATCAAGGTAGATGATCGATCCAGCTCCCCCTTAAAGTCTAAAGCGCAAGCACGTAACATATCTTCAACTGAATCACTCGTTCGTATTGCCCATCGGTCTCAGATGAAATGCAAAGACTAAGGCTCAAAGTTGTTCCCATAGCCTTTTGAAAGCTTTCCCAAAACTTAGAAGTAAAACGATGGTCTCTCACGGACACAATGGACAAAGGAACTCCATGAAGTCTTACAATTTCCTTTACATACGCTTGACTTAGGAGTGCCTAGAGTGTCCTCTTCTTTATGGGAAGGAAATGTGCTGATTTTGTTAGACGATCAACAATCACCCATATAGTATTCGCGGCCTCGATGTATTTCGAGGTAGCCCGTGATCAAATCCATCGTTATGTGTTCCCACTTCCATTCAAAAGAACAGCAATGGTTGCAGCAATCCCAACGGCCTCCGATGTTCTATCTTGACTTGCCGACAAGTTAAACACCGGATACATATTCAAAGAACATCCTTTCTTCATGCCACTCCACCAAAATTGCCTTCTCAAGTCCTTATACATTTTTGATTCACTGGATGAATTGAGTATTTAGACTTGTGGGCTTCATCCATAACTTTTCTCCTTAGTTTTTCTGTGCACAACTAGCCTCCCAAAATATCTCAACCCACCGTCAGATTGTATTGCCCATCCATCAGGTCCATTGCATCCACAATTTTTCTACAGATTTCATTCATTCTCGTCATCATTCTTTTGAGTCTCCACTATTTCTTGTATATGACAAAGTTGTACCATTAAATTGCATAAACTTTTTTCTTTCTTCTCCGGACTCAATCCTTCAACTTCCTCATATAGCTTCCATGCATAAAAACCCAAACTAGCTAAAGTTCCTCTTGACTTCCTACTCAAAGCGTCAATGACAACATCTGCTTTACCTGGATGGTATTGCAAATGAAACTCCGTAATCCTTGATAAACTCCATCCAACGCCGTTGCCTTATATTCGTGTCCCTTTGAGTGAAGATGTATCGCAAGCTTTTGTGGTCGAAAAGATCTCGAACTTTTCGCCGTAAAGATAATGTCTCCAAATCTTCAAAGCAAAGACAATGGCCGCCTTCCAAATCGTGAGACGGATAATTACGCTCATGAGACTTCAAACTGCCTGAAAGCATAAGCCACTACTCGTCCACGCTCGCATTAGTACGCACCCAAGTCCTTTCAAAGTCGTTCATTAAAATGACATAACCCACTCCACTTTCTCGGGTGTAACTAGGACTCAATCCGATGTTAACTTCTCCTTCAAAATCAAAAGAAGTATCACATTCTCGTATCCCAAACAAATTTCACCCCTTTCCTTGTCAACTTTGTTAACTGGGCCCACAAATCTTCCGTAATAGCCCGCTGCCGAGGAAGCTTCGAATTTCAAACACGTTCTTTGGTTTCTCCCATTTGAGTACAAACTTCAATTTTGGCCGGATCCACACATATTTCATCTTTAGTAACTACATGACCCAAAAATTGCACCTCTGAATCCAAAAGTCACACTTGCTAAATTTGGCATACAACCTGGTGATTCCTTAAAGTCTCCATAGTAATCCGTAGATGTTCGAAGATGCTCCTCTTTGGTCTTGGAGTAAATCAAAACGTCATCTATGAATACCACAATGAATTTATCCAATAAGGGTCGAAATACACGATGCATCAAATCCATGAAAGCAGATGGAGCATCAGTAAGTCCAAAGGGCATGACACGAAATTCATAGTGTCCATATCTTGTCCTAAGGCGATTGGGTATATCTTCATATCGAATCAGCAGTTGGTGGTAACCGGATCTCAAATCAATCTTCGAGAAGAATTGTGCTCCCTTTAGTTGATCAAACAAGTCGTCGATTCTTGGTAGTGGATATCTATTCTTCACATTAACAGCATTTAACTTGCGGTAATCAATACACAAACGAAGAGACCCATCTTTCTTCTTTACAAAGAGAATGTGTGCGCGCCCAAGGAGAAGTACTAGTTTGAATAAAACCCTTCTCTTGTAATTCCGATAGTTGCTTGTCGAGTTCCTTAAGTTCCGCCGGTGCCATACGGTACGGTGTAACTGAAATTGGTGTCATCCCCGGAAGAAGATTAATAGTAAACTCAACTTCACGCTTTGGCGGTATCCCCGGTAAGTCATCAGGAAAAACATCCACAAAATCTCTAACTATTAGAATTTCCTCAATAGTGACCCCATTAGACTTACTGTCACTACCTATATGAGCTAAGAAGTTAAGACTACGACATAACTTTGGTTGTCTACCACATAAAAATATACTAGCAAGGATGTCAGAGAATACCTTACAAAGATCAAAACAAAAGGATAGACCATCCTTAAAGAAAAGTGATCCTCTTCCTATAACAATCCACTAATGCTCGATATTTCGCAAGCCAATCCATGCCTAAAATAACATCGAACGATGTCATTCCTAAAACAATAATCTCCCCGATAGTTCTTGGTCACCAACCCGAACTATACAAGCCCGACAAATACGACCTAGACTAACACTTGCAACTGGTGTTATCACATGGAACATTTTCTCTAATGGTTCGTAATGCAAATCAAACTTAAAACAACCCGATCGAGAAACAAAGGAATGTAGCACCTGGATTGGAATAAAACTTTAACCCAAGAATTGAATAGAAGAAGTGTACCTTCAACAACAAACATTTTCGAATCTCCCTTAGTCTCTACCGTTGCAAACGCTCTCTTCCTTGTTGATTAGTCGGTGGCGCTGGTCTCGCTTGATTAGGCCTATTGTGTGGAGCGTTGTTACCATGATTACCGTGTCAAAACCTTTGTCCATTAATAAGAGGGCAGATCCTACGAAGATGTCTAGGCTTGCGGCACTCATAACAAGTCCTTTCTTGCACATTATTGTTGTGAACCACTTCGTATACTTTCTTCGGTGTGTTTTCTGGCCTTGGCTTCTTAGGAGGTTCATTTCTGGTTGTTAAAGTTACTTCTCTTTCTGGTCCTTCCCTTCTCGAAACTCTTTGTACGCTCGCTCAATAACCAATGCCCTCTCAAATATTTCATTACGATTCGTGAGCATTTGTTGCGCAAGCTTAAAAACGAATGTCCGGAAGCAGCCCATTTTGGTACTTAATTGCCTTCAAGTGCTCAAGTTTTCACCATATCGCAGATATCGAGATAGCTCCTCAACCTCATATCATACTCTAAAACTGACAATCCTTCCTTCTCTTGATCCAACCGTATGAATTCCATTATCTTGGCATTTTTCAAAGCTACAGGAAAGAACTTTTGGAGGAAAAGTTCCTTGAATTTATTCCAAGTAAGGTTTTGCATCCCTTCATTGGTTTTGGTCACTGTCCACCAATGACCAGCAGCGTCTTGAAGGTAGTACGTAGCAATTTTAACTCGAAGACGATCATCTACCTCGAGCAATTCCATTCTTCTTCTCCATTTCTAGTAACTAATTCCCGCATCCAAAGGATTAGGTGAACACTTAAATGGTGATGGTTTATACTTATGGAATTCATCCATCACCTTAAAATCATCACGCACCTTTGGACCCGATGTGCTTCCCTTATTTGCAATCAAACTCTCAGTCATTTGCCGAATGGCTTCAGCTAACATTTGATTCCCATTCGCATCATTCTCAGCAGATTCCTTATTGGTTTCAGGAGGTACATCTCTAGCCATATCCTATATAGGATATAACAAAAAATTCAAAGAGGTACCTATATAATTAACTAACAGTTCCAAAAACTTCACAAAAAAAAATCACACAACATCGAGTAACAGTCAAGCTCACACTCAAAACAAACATAACAAGCAATCAATCAAGCCAAATGACTCAAACATACTTAACAAGCAATCAATCAAAGAGTTTTTATAAGCAAAATGTACCTAAGGTCCATGATCTAATGCTCGATACCAACTTGTAATAACCCCAAAATTCGGGTCATGGATTTAACCCAAATTCTAGAGGTTACGGTCGGGTCTCTAACTCTAGTTCATTTCTAAAGCTTACATTTGTATTCCTAACCTTCACCACCTGAAAGTAATCAATATTCTTAAAGGTTTCTATCATTCTAACAAGTCCAATGTTTACAAATATGAAAAGTAAAAGAATTCAGAATGATACAGCAAGAAATCTGGGCAAAATATGCCGCAGAAATCAGTCCCAGGCAGTCTGCATTGTCGAGGCTCCACAGACTTCGATAGAAGTCGGAATTAAGAGTTTGACCCCAACTTAAAAAGAAGAAATAACCACCTTTCAAACGCATTTTAAAATTCCAGATTTGGAGTTCGTTTGGCCTGTTAAAAGTATGCGCAAAGTAGGTTACAGAACTGCGAAGCTACAGATTTCAGATCAGGCCAGCTATGTTTCAGGGGACAGATCTCCTAAACGATAAATCCGAATGCTAAGCCCTTTTAACTCATTATAGACAAGACATAAAGGAACGTTTTTCGTTAAGAAAGTGTTGCCTAAATCCCTACCTATTGGTGCCAGTTTCGCAGACAACAAGGAGCAGAAAAACTGTGTCAGAAAAATGATGATTTCAACATTCAATTTAAATATAACTTTCAAAGACAATCTCAATTCAACAAATCCTTCAAATGCATAATAAAAACTTCTAGGCAGTGGTTCATAAGTCTAAGTATTCCACATTTATTCTCTCAAAGTAAAACATCAAGTTACATGGAAATGAAACAAAAGCAATGCACGCTTAAAGTAACAACTTCTCACTTGCTTCGCCCTTCGATAAAATCTGCAAAATCGTCAATTGGGGTGAGATGACGGCTCAATAGGCTTACGTTCCCATCCTCAAAGAGATGCGGAAAACAAATCTCAGAAAAATGTAAGGAAGATATAAATAAGAAAATATAGAACTTCAAATCGGGCAGCGCATTCAACAAATAAATTCTCAAACCAATAAGGTCTCCGACAAATCAGTTCATTTAGATTTCGGTACATTGATTCCACGACACGAAAATCTTGGTTCGTACACCCACCTATCGTTTCTCGGCACGAACAGCCGCCATCGATGGTCGGGAAGCTACGTTCCCATGGGGATCATTACCCATTTCTCTATATCGGATCATTACCCAGCAGAAGATGGAACTATGTTCCAACCAACGGAAGACATGAACTCAATACATTTTACTCAAGTAACTTGTTTTATCATCAGGAGAATGAGATTCACAACAACTGAGCCAACTGGTTTTTAAAACGAAATCCACATTAACAAAATCTCATGCTCAAAAACCATGAACTATGCACATAGAGTTAATTGTCACTCCAAGAAAAAAAATCAGCAAACACTACTTGAAACCCACGCTTATGGACATGAAATAAGCCAAGATAATATGATAAGCACAGGGGATATTTTAACAATGAACTCTGGAGATTCGTGGTTACTGAACTAAGGTTCTAACAAACAATTGAGCAAACATCTTAAGTTCCATAAAATGGTGAGAACAGGCTTTTGAAATAAGACATTTCCTTCACAAAATCAAACATTCCCATTTCATAATTCATGATAGCAAACCAATAATTCAATCCGTATGACGTAATTCAAAAAAAAAAACCCCACAAAGAACAAAATCAGAAATTCACAATCATATGAACAAGAAAGAAAACCCCTATGAAGATGAGTAGTAAAACCTACCTCAAATTAGCCCAATCCTAGCAATTTTTTTCTTAGAACTCTTCTCATGCCCTAGCTTCAACTCTAGGAGAATCTCCGATTTATAGTTCCTACTTTTAATTTCAATCCATCTTTTCATCTTCCATGAGTAATAAAACTCATTCTTCCCCATTTACTCTTTGTTCATAAATTCCTTTGTAAAAACATATATCTTCATGTTTCCTAATCCCCTTGTAAACAATTGACTATTCACACCCAAGTCTAGTACCTCTAGAGGGGTGGAACAATATTATTTAATTTCTAAGCCTTAAAAATGTAACTCAAATTATGGGGTGTCTCTAAGGAAATGCCGCTCATCTAAAACCAAAATAAATATAATTGAATGGCTATCCTAAATGTACAGAAAACATATGAAGTACAAGACTAAACTTCCCATTTAGTCTTAAATCATCAAACAATAAACGGATTATCGAACTCGGGTTGATACCCGACCCTAAACACATATAAAATGGGTAAATGAAAATGGAGGGTATCACAGGCTACCACCTTAATGACCATCAGCGGATTCGTTTATGCTCTGATTGGTCGAATACATACCATGCCTCCTAAATAACCACCTAACACCACCTAAAGTAGGATAGTTAGGACCGGTGTGGAGCAAATTTTGGAAAAGCTTGGCGCATAAGACCGCCAACGATTAGGTCCTTCAAAAACCACCACGGTCGTCCAACTTCACCGCATGATTGGACGGCGTGGATTATCCCATGACCGGCCGGACAAGCATGTCCTCGCACACCGGCGGCCCCCCTCTCTACCGCTTGGTCGACCATCCGACCTAGCCATAGAGCAACGTGTGTTTTCTCAAAGTATGGGCCTCGTAATGCTTAAAGGGTCGCAGAAATTCCACTAAGGTCTCAAATGATCACGACCATCCAACTTCACCAACATGTTTGGATGGCTTAGATCGAGGCCTAGGGACCGTCGGTCGGTATCACCATGTTCACCACCGACCCAATGTGGGCCCCACATGGCCGCCTCCCTAAAGGAGGAGCATATCACCAAACCGTTAGGTCAAGTCATGTACACACGACCGATCCAAAACCCTGATTAGGGTTTGCGGCTACATGTGTCATTAATCGATCACGAGCGTCCATCTTCGCAAGCATAGATGGAGGGTGTAGATGTAGACTTAACAGGTCCTGAGCATGTCAACACGATCACCGTGGGCCCGTCTACACTCCTGACCAATCGTCCAAGACCGACCATGGCTATACGCCTCGATTCGTGAGCCCAAACTAGGCATGGTCGCGCGGTCCCGATTCCTTTGCGCAACGGATTTTTGCGCAAAATCGATCTCAACCACTCAACTTTGCGGATAAATTGAGTGGCCTAGATTATATCTTCATGGGGTAATGAGGTATGGACACGTACACCGGCAAGTCATGTCTACACGCATGTCCGATCGGTCTGCGCTAATACACCTCTCATGCTTGGTTTCGACCAAGTCAAGAATGATGCTTGCGCACTCTTCAAAACCCTAAAACTTCATCAACGGTCGCAGATGAGCGCCACGAGATCATCTCGTCCGTCCAACTCTGACTTGGTTAAGCAGCCACTGTTAGGAGTTAAGCGATCAAAGAAGGCATCACCACGATCACCGCCACCACTATTCCACATGAGGTTATCGGCCAAATCGGGCTTGCAATATAGCCTCCAAATGATCACTCGAAGATGGCTGAACATGATGCTATTTTAAGACGCTTAAATTCGTGACTTACTCCGTTAAGCCTTAAAAAGCGATGCTTCACACATGTTGAATATATTCGATGCGTTACAATCGAATACACACGATATCTCATAAATATCGACTTCCTAAATAACTTAGTTATTTAATCCAAAGATTACATGCTACTTCCCGTGGGTCCCACGATCCACACGATCGAGACATCAATCATGTCACAAACTGGGGATACTTACCGGGGTATTGGTCTCGCGGTTTACGTGCGGCGCACAACGCGCCATCACAAGAACGTGTCGGGAAGTCATGGATTTCTAGTGATGACGGGAGAAGTGGGCAAGACTGGGTCGTGTGACACTAACACACAACTCCACTACTCCATCACTCCACTTCCTCCACTTCCCATGAGAGACGTGGGTTAGGCTTAATGACTTGTATAAATAGGTTCTCCTCCTATTTCCACAGAAAAGACAAGACAAGACAGAAAACCAAGTGTTGATACAATCGTATTCAAACACTGGGGCGATAGCTTACATCCTGCAGCCGGTTGACTTTCGATACAAGTCATAAAACAACCAACACCTCCACAATCTCAACACCTTCTTCGATTCCCTCCATAAGATCAACCCCATCTCCTTCACTTTGTGACCGAAGCAAGTCTGGAACGGCCATTTCTTGGTTTAGGCCAGAGTTGTATGGTAGGCCTTTAAAAGAGTTTTCCTACGTGTTAAACCGCAAGTGCACGGTGTCTACAATGTAAAACAGAGCAAATACGGGTCGAACCACAGAGAAATGGAGTGTGTGTGAATGATTGAAAGCTTACTACTGATTTTCTAAGAAAGTTAACACAATTGTAAGATGGTTTTGTGTCGATACATGGATGAATTGGAGTTGTATGAATCTAAAATAAGGCAAAGAAAGTAAATTGTAAAAGATTGTGAAGTACTAGGGCGGTGAATCCACCCTCTAACCTCAAGCTAAGGTAATGTGGTTCTAGTTCGCCCTTGTGCCTTCCCTTGAAGGTCTTAAGTAGATATTCCTTAACTAATTTCTACTAGTTCACCCCTAGTATGAGTTGTCTTCTTACAAAGACAACTCATTACTGTTTACAAGCTCATTAGTTAATTACTAAACCTAATCATGTTGTAACACGGCAAGAATGAGAACCAAAGACAATTACTTAACATGGAATTAGGGGTTTCAACAACACCCTAGTAAGTTAATTTAGAACATGATTCAAACACTGAAAACACAAATTAAACTACTATTGGTGCACTGGCTAGTCCAGGCATGAAGTTTCACAAACACTGATAAGCCCCATTTATACATGCAAATCCAAAAACTCTAATTTTAATTCCAATTGGAGAAATAAGAGAATACCCTCTCACCCACGTCGCTCAATCAGTTGTCTCCTCTGTCAATTCGTCTCAAGAACTCCCTCAATCGATTTGATGTAACCTCTAACCTAGTTCTTCCTATCTTTACTTAGCTTCTAAGAAAGAAGCTATGAGTGAGATAGAGCAAGTAGGGGGAGAAGGTGGTGCGGTTTGTTGGGGTGTCGGGGAGATGATGGTGGTGATAGCTCTGGTATGGGTGAAGGAGGAAGAGGAGGTATGGTGTTCTCTCACTGGTGCTCTGGGAGAAGAAAGAGAAAAGAAGATGGGAAATGAAGTTTGGTCGATAGGGTATAGGTGTAGAACATCTTGGTGTTGAGCAGGTGCAGCGAGAAGACGATGCGAAGGGTGGAGCGAGCGTTGGATGTGGGGGATCACCGATGCGTGGCTGATGCGACCGTCTGATGCGTGTCGTAGGTGCAATCAAATTAATATCTTATTTCCACTCAATTAAAAATAATATAATGGAAGTCAAGTTCGTTCCCACGAGGAGCAAGAGAATTCTAGTTGTCAAAATTGTCACAAAAGGGGTGTAAAGCAAAATAAAGTAAACAAAGCAACTAAAAGATAAAGTTGAAATCAATAAGAGATAAGATCAAGGAATCCTTCTTCGTTTGCAAAATAATGAATCAAGTTATGTTCTTTTCTACTTGTTATTAGTCACAAATTATCACCAACCGTAGGTAAAGCAGCTAGATCGGTGCTAAACCCCCTAAATCCTCAGATCACCTTAGGATACGGAAGTTCTCGACTACCAGGATTCTATTTACCAAACCACCTAGTAGTAGATCACTCTAGATGTAATTTAAATAAACGCATTAAGAGTTATGAACTTATTAGGTCAATATTAGTAGTTAGACTCTTAGATCAAGGTCTACTTGCTAACGTTGTTTCCACACACAATTGCTCCACGGAATCCCTCCGCAAGGTCTTGTGTTTGCTACTTATGTAAAGAGTCAAGAAACGATTACTTATCCCCTAACTTTCACTAGCTTTAGATCAAATTAACAAATCAATTTAGCGTGCACTCTAAACAACCTATCAATCATGAATGAATGAATAAACATTCCTATTAGTAAAAACAAACGATAATCATGTGAAAACTTCAAGATAGAATTGAAAACAAAACTTCAAATCATATATTAAGAACTAGGAATTCATCCTCAATCAATAAGAAAATTAGCTACTCATGTTTTTTTGAAATTCACACAAAATAATTAAAGGGAGAATTTTCAAGTTCACACAAATAATTAAAAGAAGAATTGAAAAGCAAGCAAAAACACAAGTGTTGTGTGTGTAAAAAGGTGTGTAAAAAGATATGTAAAAGTGTGTAGAGAACTTCTCTACTTATAGGCTTCAATGTTCTCTATATCTTCCAAGGAATAGAACCCCTTTCCTTTAGCAATTCAATTTCCAAATTCAAGTCTTCCTCATCTTCCATCTTCTCTTTCCAAATTTGACCCAAATTCTCCATCCAATTCCAAGTCCAAGTCTTCACACCCATGAGTAGAATCCACACAAAAATCAGAATTTTGGTCGCCGGGAAAGCTGGTATTATGGCCTAAGTTGACCTAATCCCAAGCAAGAATAGTCACCCGAATTCTTCGCCGTCACATCGGTATATTCGACGAATATTCCGTCACCACCGTTAGGACTAACGGTCAAAAGGGTCAAACCGTCAGTCAACGGTCGAGGCGAAGAGGGAGTCACCGAAAGGTCACTCCAGCACCAAACTCCGTCTTACTGGGCCCACTCTACCGAGTTGCGTAGCTGGATCGGTCATCGGACTCACCCGAGTCGACTCATGTAATTGGGAAACCACTAGAGTTCGCTATTTACGTGACTTCCGCCGAATTCAGCCTCAATTTTCTTCAATCCCCGCACAACCCAGTATCCTAACATACATCTAGTTATAAGCATTCAATCATTCCATTCTGCATCAATTTTGTCTTCCAATTTCACCACATCCTTGAAAATCAAAGATCTCCAACTTGAGTTCAGGCTAATCCCCTGTAACAATCCTACACAACATCTATTTGAAGCATTCATTCATCAACAGAGTTGAGTGTTATCTTTTCTGCGTATAGATGAATAACAGGTTTGAGCAGCAACATCTCTATTCAACCACCAACATACCCTTCTATTCTGCTCAACCCTATTCCTGGATTTCTCCTTTGTCTCGCATCACGCAGCGTATATTGTATCTTCAATTCATATCGTAGCTCCTCAATACTGTACACTCCAATCCCTATCTCGAGTTCATCTCCCGAACCAATCAACTTGGCCCTTTTCTCTCATTTATGTGTTCTTCTTCGATTCCAACACCCATTAACCACAATGCCACCTTCATACAGACCACCAAAAGCATTTCCAGGTGAACACCCATCTCCATAATTAAATTTCTCCAACATCGGGTTCATCTTCTCATTGTCATCTCCATAGCTTCTCTTCCTCTCAAATCTCAAATCGACATCTTCATCTCGCTCATCTTTGTCAACACAGAACCACCACCTCCACAATTTCATCACAACCCAAAGACCCATCTCAATTTCAACTTCATAGCCACAAACCCATTAAATCAAAACAAATGATAAGAACCCGTGACTCCATTTTCATTTGGTTTTCGTAGATAGCAAACCCTAACTTCTCCATCGATTGCAAGATCGTGTCTTGCCGATTTCTCTCGATTTGATCTATAATCATCTTGTTCTTCAATTGTAAACATGAATCGAAACCCTAATCTGAACTCGTCATCTCATCTCAGCAGATCCCCTTTTGCTCTTTATCAACATACTCAATCCAATCTTCCATGTCTGTTAGCACAACATCAACTCCCTCCAATCTTCTCTACTTCTTTATCTCGATCTGAGTTCGATCTCTGGATTTCAACCTAGCAGTCGATGTGCTGTTCTTCTCAATTTCAGAGAAACTGAAATGTGATGAATGAGAGGAAAGTCGTCTCTCATGTAGGGTTATGAGGTGGGTTAGAATTGGATGCTAATAGCACACCCATGAAAACTAATAGGGGCCACCCACTAACAACCCCTTAACCTCTACGGGCTTGGCTTTAGTACTCCTCCAAAAGAGAGTTTCCCCTTAACCTTGACTGGGCTCCAGATAGTGTTCGCCCATGAAATGACACCGCCTTTTGCTCAAATTGGGTGATTTCTTCTTCTTTCGTTCATGCGACTCCATAGTAGCTATAAAAACTCAAAACAAGCGTAAAATACATAATTTACAAGAAAAATAACAAAGAAAGCATAAACAATAGATAGTAAATAGGATGTATTCTACACCCTATCAAATTCCCCCACACTTAGACTTTGCTAGTCCTCGAGCAAATCAAACTAAAACTCACAACTTCAAAGCGTTCAAGCGTCCCAAGCATCCAAAGAGTTATGAGGACATAGAGTTTCGCATGCTAGTAATAAGAAGTTAGAAATACTAAAGAACATATTCTCATTCTTAAATGTTGAGTGAGAAATAACCACACCATAATGAGAGAACGCGTGTTTGAGAAACGATCAATAAGCATTTCGCCTCGACTTCACCAAAAGGATTTTATGATAATTGCACTCAAAAGACGGCTTTTTATGGGTCTCACATGTGTGCAGTAGGAATGAAGAGAGAATTCATAAACACGTTGAATGGTGGGAAGGACAACTTCCGAAATATTTTGAAAAACCCACATCTTTTAACATTTTGAAAACCATTTTTCTCGACGATCTCTAAGAAAGGAAATCAACCACTATCGAGGATGAGATTACTTACTCACCTTCACATCCGATCGCCAATTATGATAACACCACTCTCACGGCATCCAATAGAAACGTCTTCCGCTCCTCGTCTTGATCTTCTTGGTCTTCGTCTTCGATTTCAACTTTTGAAGATAAACTCTCGAATTTCATAAATCCTTGACAATTTGTAACCTTTACCTTAATAATCCTTGTCGCTTGAAACTTCCTTATATATTTTCCTTCCCCACGGATTATTAAATAAATAAAAACAAAACAAATATTTCTCTTGTCTCTTTTTTTTTTTTTTCATTTTTTTCATTTTTTTTTTTTTTTTTTGAAACAAGAGAAATTAAATACAAAATAAACCATGGCCGTGGGAGAAGTATTTTACCGCTTGATTCTTCACAACTTGTATCGCCTCAAAATCATAAACTTCAATAATTCTTACCTTTTGCTATTCTTTGCTCTTTTTCTCGTTCCGTTGCTTGTAAACCTTAAACTTTTCCAACTTTCCTTGTAGATTTTGATGTCGCTCCTTGTTGATGATGATGGTGTTTATATGGACTCGTTGTTGTCGAGAGAGAGAATGGTGCTAACTGCAAATCGAACTACAAGAAGGAGGCTTTCATCTATAGACGTCACCCTTATGATTGACAAAATTAGCACTCAAGAGATCAAAGAGTAGTGCTTCTATTGGTGGGAGGTTGGGTAGCTCACCATTCTACCCTAATTAACGTTATGGTGACACACACTCAAAGAAAGCTCTTTAGTTAGATGGAAAAATTTCTGGTCTGGGTGCCTCACATGATATGAATACGGGTAGTCTCCACTAGTGATTGATCAGCAACTCTAATAATGCATTTCTCCCCGCACCAAATTTGCATCACCAAGCATGATTAAATCCATTATTTAACACTCTAACAAGCAAGAAATCCGAATGTAGTTCTCTAACATTTCCAAGTTCAATTATGTCGGTCAGAATCTCTATGTAAACATACCTAGAAGTATGCTAGTGACTCTAAAATCTCTAAAAGTTGGAGGTTTTATGTAAAACTTTTTTTTTTTTTTTTTAATTTTTTTAATTTTTTTTTTTTTAAATACATGCTTAACCACTCCCCCACACTTAAACCTTACATTGTCCTCAATGTAATTGAATCGTCCTAGTAAAGTTAAGGTGGGAAATCTTAACATGATATGGAATAAGAAAAATAAATAACAAAAATAAAAAGCAAAAGGATAAGAAATACAAAACCTATGGGTTGCCTCCCATGAAGCGCTTGTTTTAAAGTCGACGACCCGACTTAGCTCTTGCATGATTCATTCCCCATATACTAACAATCGAAAATTTGAGGATCCACCCATAATACTGTTTTGAAAACAATAACTCCATACAAATATTAGCACAAGAAAACAATAGTGAAATTATCGCTCGATAGAAATTTCCCCCACACTTATTCTCGTCCACACTCGGAAGTGTATAAAGAACATAGAATTTGGGAACTTCCATGTATTCTTTTTGGCAAACCTGCATAGTGTTAGCATCAAGTGTTTCCAATGGTGGATATCTAGAAACAAAATCATCCAAAAATACTTTCGAAGCACAAACATTCAAACCAATAAGAGGTAAAGGAGAAGAATCAATAGGCAAAGGGTTAGACAAACCTTGCACAATCTCTTGTTTTGCGGAATCCTCTTCATCCTTAGAGAATTCATGTGAATTACTTACCTCTTGTATATCGTGGTCCTCTATCAAATCTTGCAACCATTCATCGTTATTTTCTACCTTAACCAAAGTCTCGGCATCATTATAATCTTTGGCAAGTTCAATTGGGTCTTCCACAAAATCAATCAATTTGGTTTCATCCTCTAGCATCATCTCTTCAACATTCTCATCATCGGAATCGGGCCATTCACTAAAATGATTCTCGTCTGTATAGATTGTAAGATCTTCTTGTGCGGGTGTTACACCGTTTATAACAATAGGTAAGTCACACCCAATCTCCTCCTTTTGAATAGGTGAAGGATCGTTATTATGATCCGGAGTTGGAATAACTTCCTCATTGTTGCAACGCTCATACACTTCCGCGGACTCATATCTTTCCCTAAGGAATTTTTTCCAAGCACTAAATGCATCATCCTCAAGCTCTACCTTTTGAATAGGTGCTTGATCATTATTAAGACCAAGGCTCGAGTAAGCTACACTAGCGTCTTCAAAAGTCTCCAAAGGTTGGCCTTTTCCAACATAATCATCGATCAAATATTCACTACACACCATAGCAAAATTCTTCTTTATCCCTATCCTCCTTGTATTGATCCATGTCTCTTCGTTCTTTAGCAATGTCGTCTTGAAGTTGTTGGAGTTGCTCATCCCTATTTTTATCGAGTTGAGTAATTTGTTCGTATAATTTCTCCGAATTCCTTTGAATTTCTAGACGTGGTTCCTCCCAAACATAGGGTTGCTGGTCTTGTAGTGATTCTTGCAACTTTTGTTGAAGATCCCCAATCATGGCAGACATCTTATCTGCAAAACTAGAGAATTTCTGATGATAAACAAAACTATCCTCCCATCCTTGTGATTTTCCACTTACATACCCTTCATAAGGTTGTTGATATGTATGAGAATATCCATAAGGTGCTGTAGGAATTTGATCATAGACAAAAGATTGGTTTTGATTGTATCCTAAGGATGGTTGGAAGTTGCCATAATGTTGAGGTTGAAAACTGTATTGATTGTTGTAATATGCTTGCTCTTGTCCACCATACATAGAAAACCGATACCTTAAATAAGATTCTCACAAACCAAGTTAGATACGATATACAATCTAACAAAGCAAGAATAAAGCAAAAAGAAAAATAAAAACAACTAAAATCATCCGCTCTCCCTAAGCAACGACGCTTAAAATTTGATGCGTGTCGAGGTGCAATCAAATTAATATCTTATTTCCACTCAATTAAAAATAATATAATGGAAGTCAAGTTCGTTCCCACGAGGAGCAAGAGAATTCTAGTTGTCAAAATTGTCACAAAAGGGGGGTGTAAAGCAAAATAAAGTAAACAAAGCAATTAAAAGATAAAGTTGAAATCAATAAGAGAGATAAGATCAAGGAATCCTTCTTCGTTGCAAAATAATGAATCAAGTTATGTTCTTTTCTACTTGTTATTAGTCACAAATTATCACCAACCGTAGGTAAAGCAGCTAGATCGAGTGCTAAACCCTAAATCCCTTGTATCACCGGATACGGAAGTTCTCGACTACCGGATTCTATTTACCAAACCACCTAGTAGTAGATCACTCTAGATGTAATTTAAATAAACGCATTAAGAGTTATGAACTTATTAGGTCAATATTAGTAGTTAGACTCTTAGATCAAGGTCTACTTGCTAACGTTGTTTCCACACACAATTGCTCCACGGAATCCCTCCGCAAGGTCTTGTGTTTGCTACTTATGTAAAGAGTCAAGAAACGATTACTTATCCCCTAACTTTCACTATCTTTAGATCAAATTAACAAATCAATTTAGCGTGCACTCTAAACAACCTATCAATCATGAATGAATGAATAAACATTCCTATTAGTAAAAACAAACGATAATCATGTGAAAAACTTCAAGATAGAATTGAAAACAAAACTTCAAATCATATATTAAGAATTAGGAATTCATCCTCAATCAATAAGAAAATTAGCTACTCATGTTTTTTGAAATTCACACAAAATAATTAAAGGGAGAATTTTCAAGTTCACACAAATAATTAAAAGAAGAATTGAAAAAGCAAGCAAAAACACAAGTGTTGTGTGTGTAAAGGTGTGTAAAAAGATATGTAAAAGTGTGTAGAGAACTTCTCTACTTATAGGCTTCAATGTTCTCTATATCTTCCAAGGAATAGAACCCTTTCCTTTAGCAATTCAATTTCCAAATTCAAGTCTTCCTCATCTTCCATCTTCTCTTTCCAAATTTGACCCAAATTCTCCATCCAATTCCAAGTCCAAGTCTTCACACCCATGAGTAGAATCCACACAAAAATCTGTAATTTTGGTCGCCGGAAAGCTGGTATTATGGCAGGAAGTTGACCGGAATCCGGCAAGAATAGTCACCTGAATTCTTCGCCGTCACTGGTATATTCGACGGAATATTCCGTCACCCACCGTTAGGACTAATCGGTCAAAAGGGTCAAACCGTCGGTCAACGGTCAAGGCGAAAGAGGGAGTCACTGAGTCGATCACTCGGTGGTGTCAAACTCCGTCTTCTTTGGCTGACTCTACTAAGTTGCGGAGCCTGGATCGGTCATCGGACTCACCGAGTCGACTCATGTAATTGGGAAACCAAACCGAGTTCGCTATTTACAGGACTTCCCGCCGAATTCAGCCTCAATTTTCTTCAATCCCCGCACAACCCGTATCCTAACATACATCTAGTTATAAGCATTCAATCATTCCATTCTCAGCATCAATTATGTCTTCCAATTTCACCACATCCTTGAAAATCAAGATCTCCAACTTGAGTTCGGGCTAATCCCCGTAATAATCCTACACAACATCTATTTGAAGCATTCATTCATCAACGAGTTGAGTGTTATCTTTCTCGTATAGTTGAATCACGAGTTTGAGCAAAGACCATCTCTATTCAACCACCAACATACCCTTCTATTCCGCTCAACCCTATTCCTTGATTTCTCCTTTGTCTCGCATCACGTGCATGATATTGTATCTTCAATTCATATCGTAGCTCCTCAATACCGTACACTCCAATCCCTATCTCGAGTTCATCTCCCGAACCAATCAACGGCGCCATCGCTCTCATTTATGTGTTCTTCTTCGATTCAAACACCCATTAACCACGGTGCCACCTTCATACAGACCACCAAAAGCATTTCCAGGTGAACACCCATCTCCGTAATTAAATTTCTCCAACATCGGGTTCATCTTCTCCTTGTCATCTCCATAGCTTCTCTTCTCTCGAAATCTCAAATCAGACATCTTCATCTGCTCATCTTTGTCAACACAGAACCACCACCTCCACAATTTCATCACAACCCAAAGACCCATCTCAATTTCAACTTCATAGCCACAAACCCATTAAATCAAAAACAAATGATAAGAACCCAGACTCCATTTTCATTTGGTTTTCAGAGATAGCAAACCCTAACTTCTCCATCGATTGCAGCATCAGGTCTTGCCGATTTCTCCTCGATTTGATCTATAATCATCTTGTTCTTCAATTGTAAACATGAATCGAAACCCTAATCTGAACTCGTCATCTCATCTCGTGAGATCCCCTTTGCTCTTTATCAACATACTCAATCCAATCTTCCATGTCTTGTTAGCACAAAGATCAACTCCCTCCAATCTTCTCTACTTTTTATCTCGATCCGAGTTCGATCTCTGGATTTCAACCTAGCAGTCAGAAGCGTTTTTCTCAATTTCGAGAACTGAAATGTGATGAATGAGAGGAAAGTCGTCTCTCATGTAGGGTTATGAGGTGGGTTAGAATTGGATGCTAATAGCACACCCATGAAAACTGATAGGGGCCACCCACTAACAACCCCTTAACCTCTACGGGCCTGGCTTTAGTACTCCTCCAAAAGAGAGTTTCCCCTAACCTTGACTGGGCTCCAGATAGTGTTCGCCCATGAAATGACAATTCTGCCCTTTTGCTCAAATTGGGTGATTTCTTCTTCTTTTCGTTCATGCGACTCCATAGTAGCTATAAAAACTCAAAACAAGCGTAAAATACATAATTTACAAGAAAAATAACAAAGAAAGCATAAACAATAGATAGTAAATAGGATGTATTCTACACCCTATCACCGTCAGATGGAGATGGGGCAAATCTAACGGCTCCGAGGAGACGGGCTCGGATCCGGGTCGGGTCTTGGACTGTTCAAGCCCATATCTTGTAAATGGGTTGCTACTTGTTGGGTTGCAATTGATGCGCGCGCGGGCTTTGGCTTTTTGTTCCATAGACGCTTTCCTCCACTTTTCTGCTCTTTTTGCTCCTCAGTTTCTCCGAGCTTTATTTTCTACCTAAAAACACAAAATTAATTAGTACAAATATTTATTCTTGAAAACAAAGAAAATACGAGAATCTGGGATAATATCTCGATTTTCGAGCACAAAAGATGAGTTAAATGCCGAGAAAAGGTGTATAAATATGCAATATTTGGCACTCATCAAATACCCCAAACTCGAATTTTAATTGTCCTCAAGTGAAACAAATTAAGAAATCCTAACTATACCACTGTCGCGGGTCTCTCGAATGCATTTAGCGTATGCACTAAGCCTTTAAACCCCTAGGTGTCCCTAGTGGACGAGTTGTAGTCTCGTGAGGGTTTACAGGTGTACCCACAAAACCTTCTCCAACTTCGTAGTGTAAAAGAGTCTCAAGCATCCAAGGAGCTATAAGGACATAGGGTTTCTGCATGCTAGTAACACGAAGTTAGAACTACCAAAGAACGCATTCCCATCCTTAAGTGTTGAGCGAGAAATAACCATACCATATGAAAGAATTCGGATTCGATTGTGATCATAAGCCTCGACTTCTGCCTCACTAATAGGGTTTTATGATAATTGCACTCAAAAAGATCGCTTTTTTAGTCTCTCATGTGTGCAGCGGGAATAAAGAGAGAAATCCCCGCACACGTTATAGGTGAGAAGGATAACCTTCCGAAATAATTTCTGGAGACTCTACAGAAGTGTGGACAAAAAGAATCTTTTTCTGATGATCTCTAAGAAAGGAAATCAACCACTAGCAAGGATGGGAGTACTCACTTACCTTCTCACCCGATCGACAATTAATATCACTCTCTCAAGATTCATAAAACGTCTTCAATCTTCTGGTCTTCGGTCTTCAATTGTTGATGACGAACTTCAAACTTCACAAAAACTTGACAAACATTTTTTTTTTTTTTTTATTTTTTTTTTTTATTAGAGGACATACATGAAATGAAAATAACAACAATGAAACTACTAACTCAATTTTTTTTTATTTTTTTTTTGAACTTACGTGAAATGAAAATAACAATAAAACAATAAAACTTGTATTGTCTTGATTTCATAAACTTCACTTAATTCTCATCCTATTTTCTTTTCTTTTCTTTGTTGCATGTAAACCTTGGACTATTTCAACTTTTCTTCAAATATTCTGATGGTGCTCCGCTTGCTGACGATGATGTGTTTCTATGAATCATGGATGTTGTTGAGAGGGAGAGAGTGATGCTAACTCGCAAATCGGTATTTAGAAGAAGTTTTCATCTTTAAACGTCACCCTCATGATTGACGGAATTAGCACTCAAGAGATCAAAAATAGTGCTTGAAAGTGGTACGAAGTTGGGTAGCTCACCATTCCTACCCTGGAATTGACGTACGGTGACACACACTCCCTAACAAACTTTTCTAGAAAGTCACAAAGAGTGAAGGTAGATACCTCGCTTGATGTAAAATGGGTAGTCTCCACTATGGGTGATCACAATTCTACTACCGAATATTTAAACAAGACCTAATTCGCCCTCCCAGTATGGTTAAATCCAACTTTAACGCTCTAATCAACTAAGAAACCCGATTGTGTTCTCCAAGATTTCCAAGTTCTTTATTTCATCGGACTCTCTATGTAAACATAGCTAGAAACATGCTAGTGACTCTAAAATCTCTAAAAGTTGGAGGTTTTTATGCAAATTTTGAGTTTTTTTTTTTTTTTTTTTTTTTTGAAATAAAAGACTAAAAACTCTATATGCAAATGTACCCCAAACCTAAATCAAACATTGTCCTCAATGTGTCAATGAGATAATAAACAATCACATACCATGAGAACTATGTCTGATAAGAGAAAAGGGAAGAGATTACCGGATGTCGGCGGGAGCAAGGTTAGAGCTTCATTTGTCAAGGCTAGAATCCAACATTCTCAGCGGAGATCATATCGGATGAGCACAATATATGCGTAAGAAGACTCAACCGATTCAAGAAAGAAAATTTAACAAGTCCTACTTTGGGTTATATACAATGAAAATTCACCATACACCAACAATCTAAAGAGTTGAGGATCAACCCAAAAGACAATATGTACAAACATCAACAAATTTACACAGATATAACATGAGAGTGCAGAAAGATTGCATACGTGAACAAGTTACCCCCAAACCTAAACTTGTCAACAGATGTGTTCTTGAGCACAAAATCTTGCAATTTTAAAGGTACATCATGCAAAAGGTCTAACTCAAAATGAGTTTTGCTAAGAACAAAGCAGATATACACATTCCAACCGTGGCTCCTTAAAAGTGTTATACTTTGATGCAAAATAGTCCAAGAGGACTTGGGAAGCACAAAGCTCTAGGCCTAGATTAGGCATTCTCGGAAAAGTTGGTTTTTCAATTTTGTTACAAACTACACCTAGGTTTGGTGGAGGAGTTTCAATCATGGCTTAGGAGAGAGATTAGGTACATCTAAGTTGTTTTCATGTATAAGATCATTTGCACCATTACACACTTTCCTAAAGTCAGACAAAGGTAAATCAAGCTCACCGCATAGAACAATTCATCAATCTCCATGTCATAATCATCGAGGGAAGCAACATATTGTGACATGGGCGAGGGAATCGATACAAAAATAATATCA
Organism: Papaver armeniacum; assembly: GCA_023531295.1. Taxonomy (NCBI): domain Eukaryota; kingdom Viridiplantae; phylum Streptophyta; class Magnoliopsida; order Ranunculales; family Papaveraceae; genus Papaver; species Papaver armeniacum. The sequence goes on along the minus strand of JAJJWW010014562.1, from coordinate 237,308 downwards.
TGATCCATAAGAATATTAGTGTCAACAGAAGATTCATCTTTTCTAAGTCACAAACAAGTTGTGTAGCATGCTCATTTTCAAATGAACATATGCTCAGACTCAATTCGAAGAAGACAAGTATGAATATTAGAAGAAGCATCATTCATAGGGTTCACAGAAAGAGAAACTTAATGTCTGAACCTAAAGATTCCACTACATTTTCAAAGTACACATGCTCTTCATATTCATCATCATCATCATAACAAAAATGCATTTCCCTATTCAAAATTGTAGCATTTCTAGTGCACTCATTTACCTCTTGATTAGGCTTATGTTCAGTGTCAGTTGCATGAGTAGGAATAGAAACACTATTTTCAAGATTTACTTTATTAGGGACAATAATCATCCTATCATGAACTTCCTTCCATTCTTCTCTTTGTAAATGAATCGGAGTTCATCCTTAAGAACAAGTGAAGCTGTTCAATTGAAGGAGAGTCTTCACTAGTGGGTATGCATGCCTCATATGGATATTCATCATATGGTTGTGCACAGGTTCACTACACAAGGAAAACTCGACATGTTGCTATATGGATGATCATGCATTGCATTCAATTCAAACCTAGCATTGTTTTGCTCTATGAGCTCTTCCATTATTATTTGGAGACAAGGGTTGGGGGAGTATAAAATTGTTCATCTTCCCACTGTGGTTGGTGATACATGTGTGAAGAATGACTAGGGTATGTGAAGTCAAGGTCAGGGCCCTGAGAAGGCTCATAATATTCCCTAAAATCATCATGGACTCAGGGAGTTCATACTGTGAGGCATGCCCGTAAGCAAGCTCTCTAATGGATTTGTTTTCATTCCCAGTTGCAGACCAAAATCCTGACATGATCTAGCAACTCAATTTGAACTCAAAAAGAAGCATAGCTTAGCAAACATAAAATCATATAACCAATGATGTTTCAAAACCTAAGCTAAGCCCAAGTGATGCGAGCCCGATTGTTGTACGACCCGATTATGTGGGCTTGATTTGGTTTATGTGGGCTTTGGTTTATGGGGGTTCTAGCTTGGTTATGTGCAACCCGGTATGTGAAGCAGAGCCAGGTTATGTTCAAACCCGGTGGTTATGGGCTTCAATTTGTTATGGGTTCATTGGTGCGGCCAGAAATTCGGTTTATGCGGGCTTCGGCTTGAGCACAGCCCAGTGATTATGGAGAGCCCGGTGGTTGTGGGTTCCGAGGTTGTGTGCACGCCCGGTTTTATGAGCTTTAGTTTGTGCAGAGCCCAGTGAGTCACACAATCAAAAATTACACACAATTTATAGCACACATGGGTGCTTTGGAGAGTGCACAGTACAAGTTTTGTGCTCAGAACAACAGAGAACAACACAATACTACTCAAAATGAATCCTAATCTGTCGAGAACCAAGCACACGAAGTCTTTGGTGATTGTATACAAAGACAGCTATGTTGGATTTCATAGCACAAGACAAGACAGATGGCTCAAACAAGCTCAACAATTTTTCAGATTTTCACCATACATAGCCACACAAGTCTGTCAACAAATTGGCATAGGTTCGCAGCTTACACAAGATGATTAGCCTGCAGATTCGCAATGCATGCAGCATGTAATGCATAGAGCACATGAAAGCTCAAGATTTTATCGAGTGATCGCGGCTCAATAGGTTCAAAAGTCAACATGCGATGCAAGACTTCATTAATCATGTGCAAAGATGCAGGGCATGCAACAGATGAACAGATGAGTAAAAGCAGATGTCAATTGACATGTAATGTGCACAGTGGTATCTATGTTCTGTTCACTCAAGGTGGCTTACGTGCTGTGATTGTGTGAGGCAAGTGATTATGACTCACAGATGCCACTGTTGAACAGATGAGCAAAAAGAAACTTTCAGCACTACAACAGACCTAACATGACACAAAGTGTCAACTGGGATGGTTGACAGGGTTTCAATAGGCTTGCTCATGGCAGATAGGTCAACTGGTTCAGTTGACGTCAACTATCTCAGTTGATGTCAAGTGAACTTGGCTAAAAATGCAATGCAGGTTGGTTCGCAGGTTTGCACAATGAGTAATCACACAGGTTTTGCACAGGGGAATGAGCATGGATCAAGAGTTGTGGGGTTTGTGCGTGACATACACGGGTGAGCGAGTTAATGCAAAAAGCGATTTACTCAACACTCTACCAAGTGCCACAGATCACACATACAATGCCGATACTAGTTGATGATGCAACGGATGAGCGGTTTCAACAATTTATAGCAGACTCTACAACATGCACAAAGTACGGGGAGCTCGAGAGTTCGAATGGGTGATCATGCTATTCAAGTTTCACAGATCATGTATAGAGAGCACAGGGTGCAGAGCCAATGCTACAGATGAACAAATGAACAATTTAAACACTCTACAACAGCTTACAACATGCCACAGAATTTTAACAGACTCAGTTGACTTTATTTTTCAGAGATTATGCATAAGAATTACAGGGCAGATGAAGTCAACAAGAGCAGTTGATGTTCTTGGTTTTCACAGATTGCTGTATCAAAATGGGAAGCAGAAGGCTCACACAAGGCCACAACAAACGTGGTTGGTCGAGTAGAGCATGCAAAGGGATCTGTCACAGCTTGGCTCAACAGGCTTGACAGGGTCAACTAGGTTAGTTGATATCAACCAGCCTAGTTGATGCAACAGACTTGGGTATCTCAGTTATAGCTCAAACTCACGACTTTAGGGGGAGAGCGAGAACACAAGGGTTGCGGTGAGATAATTCGGCATATGACCCGAAGACTCAACTAGCGGTGTTAAGATGAATTAACACTAGGCAGATTATAGTTTATGCAAAGTTTTTCAATACTTGGCTCAACAGGTTGTGGTCTCAACTCACTCGGTGGACTTCCACTTGGGGTTTTGAAATAACCTGGCTTTCCAAGTGGTGGCTCGACAAGGTTTCCTAGAGTTGGTAAGGTTAGTCAAGTATGTGGCTAACTAGACTAATCGGTTTAGCTAGATCACGACTCAAGTTCAAGCAGCTACGGGGGGGCTGCAGCTAAGGACAGATGTTGAGTAACGATGGGAATGGCATTTGGTTTATCATGTGAACAAGGCTTAGCGGTGACAGTTCTCGGTTCATGCAAGGCCTCGGTTCATGTCTGATTATACATATGCCTACACGGAGAATCATACAACCAAGCATGCTATAACATCCATTCATTCAAGTAAGTAGGGTTGAGATACAATACCGCCGATATAACACTGGTTTAGGCAAATCCACCAATGGTAATTTGCGCCTTGGTCTTCTCCTCTTCCTTGGTTTTTCTTCACCGCTCCACGAATTTTTGTTACTCAAGAGAGAAATCTCGGTTCCTAAAATGTGCAGGTTAACGCAAAGAAAGTATAGCACTGCAAAGTTCAAAAACCTGCACAATGAGAGATATGATATGCAGAGGTGATGGATTGGAGTTTTGCAGGGTGATGATATGCTGAGAGCTATGAGTTAAGCAAACAAAACTCCAACAAGTGCGGTGTAGTGACACCTACCACCAAAGTTTCGATTATCACAGAGAATGGGTTCAGCAGTTAATCGCATGGATGTGTAATGCGGCTGAGTGGTGACAAACTCGGGCCAAATGCTAAATGAGCTATTGAGTGCAATGCATAGGCGCCTTTGTGATCCTACAATGAGATGTTGTAAGCTAAGTCTCGGAGATAATGATGCAACTATGCAAAGATGTTATGCAAACTAGCAAGAAGTACTAAGAGAATGCAATTACGATAGGCTAACTGAAAATGCAATGAACAGATGCAGAAATGGAAAACTACAGCTAAGTTACACTACTACAGGGCTAAAAGTAACAATTCAAGGTGAGTATATACATGGAGAAATGAAAATCAGTTAAGTGCTAGCCAATAATCGACACAACACACGCCAATTCCCCGGCAGCGGCGCCAAAAACTTGGTAGGCCTTTAAAAGAGTTTTCCTACGTGTTAAACCGCAAGTGCACGGTGTCTACAATGTAAAACAAGGCAAATACGGGTCGAACCACAGAAAATGGAGTGTGTGTGAATGATTGAAAGCTTACTACGATTTTCTAAGAAAGTTAACACAATTGTAAGATGGTTTTGTGTCGATACGATGAATTGGAGTTGTATGAATCTAAAATAAGGCAAACAAAGTAAATTGTAAACATATTGTGAAGTACTAGGGCAGTGAATCCACCCTCTAACCTCAAGCTAAGGTAATGTGGTTCTAGTTCAGTTCTTGTGCCTTCCTTGAAGGTCTTAAGTAGATATTCCTTAACTAATTTCTACTAGTTCACCCCTAGTATGAGTTGTCTTCTTACAGTACAACTCATCACAGGTTTACAAGCTCATTAGTTAATTACTAATCCTAATCATGTTGTAACACGACAAGAATGAGAACCAAAGACAATTACTTAACATGGAATTAGGGGTTTCAACAACACCCTAGTAAGTTAATTTAGAACATGATTCAAACACTGAAAACACAAATTAAACTACTATTGGTGCACTGGCTAGTCCAGGCATGAAGTTTCACAAATACTGATAAGCCCTATTTATACATGCAAATCCAAAAACCCTAATTTTACTTCCAATTGGAGAAATAAGAGAATACCCTCTCACCCACGTCGCTCAACCGCCTGTCTCCTCTGTCAATTCGTCTCAATCAACTCAGATTTGATGAAACCCTAACCCTAGTTCTTCCTATCTCAGACTTAGCTTCTAAGGAAGAAGATATGAGTGAGATAGAGAGCAAGTAGGGGGGGGAGAAGGTGGTGCGGCTGTTGGGGTGTCAGGGAGATGGTGGTGGTGATAGCTCGGGTATGGGTGAAGGAGGAAGAGGAGGTATGGTGTTCTCTGGCTGGTGTCGGGGAGAAGAAGAGAAGAGAAGATGGGAAATGAAGTTTGGTCGATAGGGTATAGGTGTAGGACATCTTGGTGTTGAGCAGGTGCAGCGAGAAGACGATGCGAAGGGTGGAGCGAGCGTTGGATGTGGGGGATCACCGATGCGTGGCTGATGCGACCGTCAGATGGAGATGGGGCAAATCTAACGGCTCCGAGGAGACGGGCTCGGATCCGGGTCGGGTCTTGGACTGTTCAAGCCCATATCTTGTAAATGGGTTGCTACTTGTTGGGTTGCAATTGATGCGCGTGCGGGCTTTGGCTTTTTGTTCCATAGACGCTTGCCTCCCTTTTTTCTGCTCTTTTGGCTCCTCAGTTTCTCCGAGCTTTATTTTCTACCTAAAAACACAAAATTAATTAGTACAAATATTTATTCTTGAAAACAAAGAAAATAATAAATGGGATAATATCTGATTTCTGAGCACAAAAGATGAGTTAAATGCCAATAAAAAGGTGTATAAATATGCAATATTTGGCACTCATCATTGTACAGATTGATTTTTCGAATCACAAGCACTCTCGTGCAGTGCATTTGTTTAGGGTTTAGATTCATTTCTCATCCACACACCCCAAATTACCAAAACTAGCAGAAATAGTTTTCACCCATAAACACCTACTTAAGTATGCAAACGTGTACGCATACCTAAGCAGCCGGACTGAGTTTGGTTATGCCACTACGCGTACGTGTACGCATACCATTTTACACTTCCAAACTTCAGCTGAAATTCACGGAACTTGAACTTCCGCCAGTACGCGTACGGGTACACATACTTAGTTCCCGGAATTCCAACAACCAACCAGTACGCGTACAAGTGCGCATACCATGGTTCCCGGTTTTGGACTTTACACAAATGTGAATACACACTATGTTTATATCCAATCATGGTTACATGTTCTAAACCCTCATTTCAATCATTGAAACATTCTTGGAAGACGACAATAGCTGTCTCTCACAAACTTTTAGCTTCAAAGCAATTTTTCAAGTGATCGAATGATCAATACGAAACATTCCGAGTCTACATCAAATGATTGTCTCATACAAATCACGCAAGATGTTACAAGGCGATTTTCAAATGATCATCTTTTAACTTTCGTCAAGAATAAAAGATGAACTAGGTTAAAGTGAAAGCTTACCAACAAATATTTTGAGAAATAGATAAGCGAGATAAACTCGATTCGAAATACCAAATGTGTATAATTGAAGTCTATATTGCAATACGAATTTTTGTCTCAAATCGGAGATAGAGTAGATAGATGAGTTCAAGTCTCCACATACCTTTTGTTGATGAAGTTCCACAAGTTCCATCAAGTAGTTCTTCGTCTTCATTCGATGAACGTCGTGGAGTCTAAAGCTCAACTACACTTACTATCCTAATCCGAGACTTAGCTATAAGTAGACTAGAAATCAAGACTTATAGTTTTGGCAACTAAACTTGACAAACAAGCTTGAGATAGCAACGCTTGCGAGTTCGACCGAGCAGTGCTCTAACACAAACTAACAATCTTCTTGAAGTAATTAAATAGTTTAGTGCTTGCTTGGGGCAGCTAATAAATTCTCATAAATCGACAGTTTACTTCACCAAAAACATGATCCCTTCATTTTGTCATGACATAAGCGGTATTATGCAGGTTAGACAACTATATATTAATGAAGAAAAATACTTAAAGTTACCTTTTTTGTTGGCAGAAACAGAAAATTCCCTTTTTCCTCACTAATTGACAGTATGGTTAGTAGACTCATGAAATGGCGATACATCAACATGTCAAAGGCAGCAAGACCATTCATGGTGAAAAATATAACTAATACAATTCCAGTGCACCACATGATCATCTTCAAATTACCATATTTCACCATCTCCAAGATGAATTTGACTCATGAAGCTTTTTGGAGAAATATGAAATCGAACATAGGCAAATACTTCATCTCTTGGAGAAATGTTAACAAACCTAAAGAAGAGGGAGGTTTATGCTTTAGAGATCTCCACATCTTCAATGGAGCTTTAGTAGCAAAGTCGGCCTGGAAACTTTGCACATATGATACTTCTATATGCTTCAAGTTTATCCAAGACAAATAGTTTCCAGATTGTCAATCTCAAAAAAAAAACAAAAAAAACAAAAAAAAAAAACAATACAATATGGTCATGGAGGAGTATATCATCGAATTGGACTTCATAAAGAAATACAACTGTTGGAGTGTAAAGAATAGTAATAAAATCTTAATTTGGAAGCATACATGGGTTCCAAAGTTGGATGCACCCCCCCCCAAATACCAAAACAAGTTGTCATTAATCATCAGAAATACATATACGTCCGTTAAATCTTCTCAGTTAACTCTGGTAGCTGTGATGTAAGTTTCTTATTCAACCTCTTTGATCCTTCAAGAACAGGATTTATACAAAATATTTTTGTGCACCGGAATTATGTGGATAAGCTTATTTGGACCTTTGAGAGAAATAACAAGTCAATGAAGTTTGCGCGTACATGAAAATGTTTGTAGAGTTATGTCTACATAACTCAGTAGGAAACATAATGCAATGAATATTCAAGAAGCAATGAAAGCTCCCCACCCTACCAAGAGTTGATCAGTTTCTATGGAAATGCATAAAAAAATTCTGCCTGCAAGGGATAAGCTACTAAAAGTGATTCAATATCCGGATGTAGCATGTCCTTTCGGTTCGGAAGTTCAAGAATCTCCATCTCACATTGTCATGAATTGTATGGTTTATAAAGTTGTTTAGTTTGCTATATTGGGTCCTCAAAGGCGCAGATTAATAACAATCAACCTTTAGAGAATTGGTTATATGTGGTTCAATAAGTTTCATACAAGACTTATTTCAAGAGGGCCTGGACATGATTGTTATCATTGCTTGGGTTATCTCGGTCTACTAAATGCGATAAAGTTTTTAGGAAATGACTTCTCTCCTAAAAAGATAATTGTAAATTGCAGAAACATATAGCAAACATGAATCCGGACCAAAACTGAGTAGAATAACGAGACACTCTAAACCGGAAAACATTCATTGGTTACCACCTCGGATGAGAGTTTTTACTATTAATTTTGATGGTAGATTCCATGATAATACTAAAGTCAGGTGATATTGGTCCAATCCTCCGTGATTATGTAGGGCTTCACAGGAGTTCAAAATGCATCTATCTAGCGGAAGTTGTTAGCGCAGAGCAGGCGGAATGCAGAGGCTTATGGGAGGCGGTTTATTGGTCAAAGGACTTAGGAGCGGAAGCTGTGATTTTTGAACTCGACTTTAAGCTAATGGTGGATGCAGTGAATAACAAGAGTTTTAACATAGATTGGAGACTCCATAATCAAAAATGTTTCGGAGTTTTTACCTCCTAGCAATGTAGTTATGTACCGAAGAAGAGAAATAAGGTAGCAAATATTCTATCAAAATTTTCTAGAGTGGATCGAATATATAGAGTTTGGTCCAATTCTACTCTCAATGTCATTGAAGTGTAACTGCGGGAGGATGCATCCATAAAACAAAAAAAAGTTACAAGGGTGACGTTTTGTGGACTGGATTGAGCACAAACCAATAAGTGAACATTTATAAAATTCTAACAATATGAAAGAGAAACAGTCGTACAACTTCATCCATGAAAAACAGCAAATAACATCTCAAAATTTTTCTCAAGTAACAATTCTACCAAACAATTACTTCAACAACAGCACAGTAAAACATCAAGTATCTTTAGAGAATAGATTAGGCCACTCAAGAATCATCAGCAGAAAGATTCTCATCGCAATTACAAATTCCTTAAACCTTAAAACTTCCACCTCTCATCTCATCCCAACCTCCCCTGTGGTCTACCACCAATCTACCCAACAACATACATAATCAAAGAAAACCAAAGCAAAACTCAAAGCATCCTCTCCATCCCATCCTTCATACTCCCTCACGGCCTGGTTGCTAACTGTCTCTACCTCCACATCTATCACCTCTTTTCCCCCTACCTCTGAAGTTATAAAAGTTGGCGATGGAGCTAGAAATACTACACCATCTGAACGTACTATCATATCTATCTCTTCATATGGCACCCAAGTATTAATCACTTGAACTGAAAATTGTATTTCACTTACAAATTTTTATCTCGTCATGATTAGTTGTTTGGATCTGTATCACTTCTTTGGTCTTTCAAGAATCTAGTCCTCTTTTTATAATATCCCTAAAGGAAAAGAATTTCAACTTGCTTATTGACGGTTTCCTAAAGATTTAAAAGCAGATTTATGAATTCACAAATTTCTGAATTTTTTTCTTAAATCGTTGCTCTTTAACTGTTGGATTTATGAATTTTCAATTTTCTTGCCTGAATGTTGATTTTCTTTGGATTTCAGGTGTTGAGCTTTCACCGGTTGTCACTTTTCTCCGATCTCCACGTCATCAGTCTCGATAGGTTCATTTGAAGTTTGACCTTGAGATATGGTCTTGTTGTTGTCACACTCTCTCTTTACCTGTGCTTTACCCACTCAACAGCTATATTGCCATTTCTTGGAAAAAACCAGTTGCCCTTTCTTTTGGGCTCAAAGCAACTACTCTTTTAGTGATAACTTCACGTGTGACCCTGCATAATATAAACAAAAAATACAACAACAAACCCAACCTTAACCCTTTTGTTTGGTACCTTGTCTTGTCGATTCCGCTCCCTGCTCCAAACCCTCTATGCAAACAAAAAAAGTACCATTGTTGCACCACATGCATGAGGTCCATGAGGAATCTTTGTACGAGCCTAAGCATTAGTCACGTGACTATACTGGAAAACTCTTTTTCAAAATACAGTCAAAGTAATATCTCTTCCCTTGATAATATCAAATACATGAACTACATAAAAACTACCTTTCACCTCACAGATAAACCTCATACTCAACTTCTCAACATCCTCCGGTTTTAGAACCGTATCAAATTTTAAACTTTTCAAACTTTTTAACTATGTCTACTACTTGAGAATCTTCATCTCAAGATAAGTTATCTAAAGCCTTACAAGCCAACCAACTCTCTCATGATCCCTTAAGACCTGTAGTTGTCTTCAAAGAGAAAGTCTTAAAACCGAAATCGGTTTAATATAATAAATGGTGTGCGGTGGGTAACCTTCATAGTAATTCTCTTGTTAATCATCAAGAAGCTCAAAGATATGCCTGTAGATTTTGGAATCTGAAGAAAGAAGTGATTGTCTCTCCTTTCCAAAAAAAAGAAGAACCATTACCAATTTCGCTTTCACCATGCAACGGACATTCTCTCTGTAAACTACCCAAAGCCATGGCTGATCCATGAATCTCTCTTATCAATCATACAAATCCCTTTTGAAGGTGTCCATAAGATCAAAGACGAAGAGTTTGAAAGAGCGCTCATCAACATCGCAATGAAAAGAGTCCCAAATGACTACATCACGTACAATGCTCTAGTAGGCATCAAAAGGCCAGTAGGGACGATGATACTCTTTAAAGATCCCTATGGAATATATTTTTACGAAAAAAATGTTGAAGTCATGGCAGAAGTTGAAGTTTCCTTATGGGATTGACTGTGTGGTGGAAGAAGTTAAAACTTGGATATAATTCTTCTATTCTCTGCAACCTTTTAAGTTGTGCCAATTCTGCAGATCGTTGGATCATTCAAAGAAAAATTGCACACCCAAAAGAAGGGAGATCTTAACTGCCAAACGTGTCTTAAGCACTAGCAAGTTGGTTAATCCAGCTTTTAACTTTCAACACCTCTCTATCAGTACTATACCAACCTCTGCTCCCCCCTCCCCCCTTCAAACAAATCTCCTTCCAACAATCTCATCTCTGCTAATCCCTTTGATGTGCTAGAAAGTGAAGGCAAAGCCACTGTTGTTGCTAACCTAAGTCAAAAGCAATGCAAAAACCCTCAGTTGGAGGCTCCACCAGTTACCTTTAAAGCTATTGAAGGTCAACATACCCCAAAGCCCTTCATTCAAAACCCAATCTCTGGATTTAGTGTGATAGCTAACAATAAAACTGTCATTCTTGAAGCCCAAAACTCTGATGTTTTCTCCTTCAACCCATTTCATGCTAGGCCCTTCAACAATAACAATACGGGTAAGGAAATTAACCCGAATCTATCTTACCCACCGGGTTTTGGCCCTTTTCCTAAATACAATTCAATCTTCGACTATCCAAAGCCCCTCTTCTTCTTCCAAAACCACAAAATGGACTAGAAAGAAGACAAAGATTTATCAATCTCCATCTCGACCTAATCAATAAATTTCCATCACCCATCTCTCCGAAGACATAAAGAGAAAAGAAGTCCTTCTAACTTCCTCTGATCAGAGTAAAACAAAAAAATTCATGAATCTGCCTCAAAACCCTAACTCGTTATCCCCTGAAATACCTAAAATCCATGAGAATCAACTTTTAATCTTCAAACAAGGAACTTCACGCAATTCCCCTTTCTCCATCAATAGAAAAAAGATCATTAAGTCTCAAAAGGCACTCAAAGTAACTTAATCGGGAAAATCTGCTAGGGAGATCATTGCAAAAGTGACAAAAGGTGGAAGTTCCTCACCTGCAAATCCCTTGGAGATTAATGCCAATCAAGTTCTCTCTAAAATCCTTTTCCTTGCGAATTCTTTTCACCTATTTTGTCCAGTGTTAGAACTCTAAATTTTCTGAATTTTGTTTATCATGTTGTTTCCTACTTTTGGGAATTTGTTAAAATTATCTCTTGGAACTTCCAGGGACTAGGACAAAATCACACTAGAATTCAATTGAAAAAACTTATTGTTTCTCATGATCTCAATATTATTTTTCTGTATGAGACAAAACAACTTCATGATTTTTTCAAAACAACTTTGAATGCTTCTATGTTTTATAATATGGTGTGTCAGGATCCTAAATGGAGTGTTGGTGGTCTAGTTGTAGCCTCGGATAAATCTACAAGTTGTCTGTTACTTTTAAGAATGATAACCAAATTAATTGCAATGTGTGGGATGAAAAATCCAAAATTGAATGGAATCTCACTTGTATGTATGGGAGTCCATATAAAGATAGTAGACAAGATGTTTCTTAGGGGAAAGTTTCCCAAATGAGTGAAACCATTGATTCCCCTTGGTTAATATTAGGAGATTTTAATGTCATTCTTCATAATAATGAGAAAAGGAGGAAACCCGGCTTAAAAAGCAACTTAAAGAAAAGCACAATGTTTAAAAAAGCAATAAGTTTTATAGAATAAGACAACACTTGTTTAATTCAAAACCTCTAGACACGTTAAAATTCAACACTTAAAGCATAAATAAAAAGTTTGAACCCCTAGGTGTCCCTCCTATAGTCTCGTGAGGGCTTACTAGTCTTAACTCTCTCAGATTCTAGGGTCTTCAATACATAGGATATCTAACTTTTGGAACTTCCTTTCTTTCACTACTAAAAACAAATTATACAAACCCAAAATATGATACAATGAGACAAGCAAATACACAATGAAAAACAAAACAAAAACAAAATAATAAAACTAAGAACCAAAAAATTTTCTTGTCTTGAACAAGAGAAAATAAATACAAATAGATAAAATAAAATAAAATGTTTCCAACCACTAAGAAGGGGATAACCTCATTGAAGAGAGGCTTGATAGGGGGCTTGGATAATGGCCAATTTAGCGCTTGGTTTAAAGTTTCTCCTCTTTCTACTACCCGCAGGAGTACACAAGATTAACCTTCCACGAGAGAAGTTCTCATAATATGCTTACCCACATTAGTCATTTCCTTAATTCTAGTCTTATACATCTCAATCACTTAGTACTAACAAAGCTGCTCGACAAAAGGGCCTTATAAAATCAATTCCCCATACATCCATCGTGCATCCTTAAACAAAGGAAAAGAAACTACATTCCATCCTTCTCAACACTCAAACTCATTCCTTGCCAAACAAACTAAAAAAAACAATATTGTCTTTTTCAGAGTTTGTTAGCATTTAACGTTTTACATAATAAATAATTGGTTTTATCAAAGTTAAAACCATCTTTTGCAACCTAAAAAGTAATAATAGAAACCTTTGTTTACTTCAAATTCTTTGGTCTTTTCTATAATCAATACAAAACCCTCCAACCGGTTTGCACAAGTTGGGGAAATCAAACATATTTCTTTGTCTACTGTATCGGTGTTTTACCCATCATTCCACCACGTCCAAAAGCTTGACATAATCGTTCCTCCATACTAGATATAAAATTAGGTCCATCCTATACGTTTTGTATGTCCTTAGCACCCTTAGAAGTTTTTGCTCCCTGTGAATTCATTAAGTCTCTATCATTGTCACCCAAGATGAGCAGGAGATTTAACAATATCATTAAACTTTTTGGGAGACTAATTTTCATGGCTCTAAGGCTTTTGTCCTTGTCAATAGATTAGCTATTGTTAAACATGAGGTTAGTAGATGTAATAGAAATGATTTTGGTAATATTAATAGCAATCTGTCTCGTATGAATAATAAACTAGATAATATTTTGGCCAATCCGAATGTTAGATTAAATGATCCTTCTAGAAATCAAGGGTGAAATTCAAAAACTCCATGATTATGAGGAAGAATTTTGGAAAGTTAAAGGTAGGGAGAATACCATCCTCTTAGGAGATAAAAACACTCACTACTTCCATCAAACTGCAGTGATTAGACAAAAGAGAAATAACATCTTAGGCTTATATGACACTAATAACATTTGGGTGGAAGTTAGAACAAAACATAGCAACTATCTGAATGTCCATTTCGAATCCCTTCTTACCACCTATATTTATTATCAATAATGACATTATCAATTTAGTTCCATCTATGATCACGAATGATGAGAATATTAAGCTCATGGAATCTCCTTGAAACCGAGATCCATGATGATTTGTTTGGTATGCAACCTAACTCGATCCCTGGGACCGATGGTTTCACTGCTTTTTCCAAAAAAACTTCCATATAGTTAAAAAGGACATTATTGATACTGTTCTGGCCTTCTTCAATAGTGGTCATATGTTAACTCAACTGAATCAGACCTACATATCCCTTATTCGTAAGGTTCCCCATCTTGTAGGGCCTGGAGACTATAGGCCTATTAGTCTCCGTAATATAGTTCACAAGATTATTTCCAAATTTATTAGCTAACAGACTCAAGCCTTTCCTAGACATGCTTATCTCCCCTTATCAATCGTTCTTCGTCAAACAACGTCTTTGTTAGAGCATAGCTCGGTTGAACCCACCAAGCGTTGGTATGTCAAGTTTGGTTGTCATATTTTAGTGAATCAAAACTCATGTTAAGAGTCGATTGATTATGTACCAGAGTCAACTTCGTATAGGTTAGCTTGAAAGTATTGGTATATGAGACTTTACAAGTATTGCGAAGACTTGAAGATGTGAAGAAGCAAGGAGCTACAACGACAACAATCATCCTTCCACTTGAGGTTAGTGATATTTGACTTGAACTGTTTCATTCCCTAACGTATCTTTCAAGTCGTGCATATTGAGAACAAAACTGCGAAGCATATTTGAACTCTAGATAGACATAGTATTAAGGAATACAATACGAGGTTTATTGCTTAACCATTAAACTTTGTAGATAAGACATCGCCATAATCATTTGAATGCTATTGTGATTATGTATGGGTATGAGTGAGGATTTCATCCTAGGGAACAATATTTTACATGTGTTCTAAGGAAGTAGGTTCATAAACTTGTTTGTGAATCGAAAAGGAAATCTTCGGCGTTATTGATTTAGTTATTCATTGCATATCTTATGAACAACCAATATGTGTGATTGAGTATAATCGTTCATGACTTGTTGTGTTCTTGGTAGAACTATTCACAAAGGCCTGACTTATGTATTGGTATGACTTTTATTAGTGAAACCGATCTTAAGTAATCACCTGAGATGGTATGATCGGGTTTGTGATTCTTGTCTGACCAAATATGGGAAAGGGAACCTATCCTAGTAAGAGGTGCAATACATCACAAAGGGGAACCGATCCTTGTATGAGGTGCGGCAAGGTTTATAGCAGAAAGGGGAAGGACATGTGTAACACGTTTTGAGGACATGTGCAACACATATAAGTTAGATACCATATATATGTGGGGAACCGATCCTAGTACCTAGTCAACCGAATTTTGGAAAGCTAGTGTGACTATGCACAGTACTCACATGGAAGGTAGAACCGAAACTTGTTTTGGTAGAACCGTTAAACCCACGATTGTGATTGAATGTTATTTGATCAATCGCATGGTTCTTGAAAGTCAGATGAACCAATTCTAAACTTGTTTGGAAGTGTGGCAAATCAGTTTCAAGGTTGTAAGTGTGAAAGAGAACTTACAAAGTTAAGATGTCGACATACTTTGAACACGTGCTATGAATGTTTATTTCTTTAATTGTTCAAAGTTATTCCTTAATATCCAAGGGAAGAGAATCCCAAGATCGAAACATAAATAAGTTACGAATATTTTAATTAAGGTATTTAACTTCATTTTGTAGGGAAAAAGAATTAGTAATGTGCATTTACTAATTAGAGATTTTTCGATTTCATCATTATTTTTGGACGAGCATTTCCGGGAATTATGGAAACCGAATTTGTGCTTTAATGAATATCTTGAGAATATTTTCGGTTTTGGAAATTTCTTGGTGTCCAAACTTCCTTGTCTATAAATACTTGAAGTTTGCCTTTCTTGCAAACTAATCCTTCGTAACAACGAGACTTCCTCTTTGTTGTGTTGTTCTTTGGTGAAGTCACCTATTCGGAGAGGAGAGTAACCTAATTAGGCTAAATCTCTTACGGCCGCTCAGTTTAAAGTCTTCTTTGGGATTGAGAAGCTCTAGCGTGTACCGTTGGTGGGAAACTAGATAATTGAGGTTTATCTTTTGTTTTTATTGATTTGATTGACTAACGGTGGTTGAACTTTGATTGCACCTAGTTTGTTTATGCTTGAGAATCTTCTCTTCTGATATAATATTCACTCAAACTAGTTCAGAGTTTCGACAAGGATCTTTAGACTGTTGTTAGTTCTAAAGACGATCTTGTGATAATCCATTGTTAACAGACTTCGTTATGTGCGTGATTGATCACAAGAGATTCAAGTGATTGTGTGCAGGTGTTTATTGAAGATCTAAGAAGATTTGAAGACGAAGAAGATATTGAAGATTTCTGATTTGTGGGTTCATAATATTTGGTGTGCGCAATACTTGTTTCGGTAAAAGAGGATCCAATTAATAATCGGTTTATCTTTGTGATAGATTGGATTGATTAATTGAGTAGATCGGCATCAACACAATTCCTTGGATTAATAGTGTTGTTGGCTTAATCTAAACGATTACTTTTAATTGAATATAAGATAGATCTAAGAACTGACGAATGAGTTTATGTTAAGATAAACGGAAGTGCCTTTGTCGACTCATATCACTTGGTTGAATAGAGTTGATACCAAACGGATTTGTTGTTCCTTTACTTGTTTGGAATACGAACCAAAGGAATTGTTCCAAGTACGTGACTAAGGTCGGAGGCGTGGGAATACAGACGGAACTAGGTGAACTATACGTTTAGTTGCTTGGTCTCAACTATACGAAGTTAGGTGTAATTTTGTGTGGAGGATTAATCATGAGAGTATTCAATTCTGGACAAGGTCCCGAGGTTTTTCTGCATTTGCGGTTTCCTCGTTAACAAAATATTGTTGTGTCATTTACTTTATATTTCCGCATTATAATTGTTTTATTAAAATTAAAGTAAATTACACAAACGTTAATTCCTATTTACTTGATAAGTGAATCATATTGTGTTTGGTTAAGTCCGAACCTTTTTATCAAGTAACATACTTCGTTGTTGTATTGTCTCGATCTCGTATCCATAGACCATCACACGAAGTGTGAACCGATTAGTTGTATTGTCTCGACTCAGTCCATAGACAATCATTTTCGGAGAAAGGACTTATTGGTAGGAAAAGTTCTAGCTTGAGGTATATTTGGGTACCCTCGCCTTTTCAGTCTTATCTCGAGATAACATTCTTGTTGCTCATGAGATAATTCACTCTATGAGAAGAAAAAATAATCTAAAACCGATTTTATGGGGCTAAAATTTGACATGTCTAAGGCCTTTGACCGAATGGAATGGAATTTTCTAATTTCCATCCTGCGCATAATTGGCTTCTCTGAACCCTGGTGTAATCCAGTGCACTAGCACTAGTAATTTGACTATTCTAGTTAATGACGTTCCCTGTAAACCTTTCAAACCCACAGAGGATTAATAAAAGGGGATCGGCTATCCCCTTATATGTTCATCCTCTGTATGGATTCTTTCTCTAAAACCCTATTGAATGCTGAGTCCAAGGGTCTAATCACTGGTTTTAAAATTAATAAACATTGTCCTTCGATCATTCATCTGCTTTTCGCTGATGACTGCGTGATCTTCTGTAAAGCCAATATCTCCCAAAGTTTGAATCCTTTAAAACTCTTAGAAGACTATGGAAAAACCTCCGGGCAAATGATAAATATCTTTAAATCTGGTATCTTCTTCACCCCACATATTCAAAACAGTCTTGGTAGGGATATCATTAACATCCTTTAGGTTAAAAAAATTAGGCTTGATGATAAGTACTTAGGTGGCCTTTTATTCACTAATAAATCTAAAGTTGTTTGCTTCGAAAACCTTACTGAGAAAATGGGTGGTAGACTTAAAGGTTGGAAAAGTGAGTCTATGTCTCCCCTGGAAGAGGTGTTATGGCGAAGGCCGTTCTGGAATCCTTGCATGTGTATAGTATGACCACTTTTGTCTTACCTAAAACCACCATTTATAGTGTCACCAATATCATTAGGGATTTCTGGTGGGGTAAAATGGGACCAAAAAAGGGCTTGTATATTGCAGGCTGGAGAGGTCTTTGCAAGAGACAAGAGAAAGGTGGTAATGGCCTAAAAAAGATTGACCTGATGAACATGTCTCTAATTGACAAAAATGGTTGGAGACTATTCTACCAACCTAACTCTGTTTTTTCTAAAACTATGAAAGGGAAGTACTTCCTGTTAGAGCATTGCTCGGTCGAACTCGCAAGAGTTTCTATCTCAAGCTTGTTTGTCAAGTTTAGTTGCCAAAACTATATGTCTTGATTTCTAGTCTACTTATAGCTAAGTCTCGGATTAGGATATTAAGTGTAGTTGAGCTTTAGACTCCACGAAGTTCATCGAATGAAGACAAATAACTATTCGGGGGAAACTGTGGAACTTCATAAACAAAAGGTATGTGGAGACTTGTACTCATGTATCACTCAAAAGTCTATCTATTATATCTCCTATTTGAGATAAAAGTCGTATTGCTATATAGACTTCAATTATACACATTTGGTATTTCGAGCCGAGTTTATCTCGCTTATCTATTTCTCGAAATATGTGCTGGTAAGCTTTCGCTTTAACCAAGTTCATCTTTTATTCTTGACGCAAATAAAAAGATGATCATGTGAAAATCTCCTTGTAACATCTTACATGATTTGTGTGAGACAGTCATTTGATGTACACTCGGAATGTTTCGTATTTATCATTCGATCACTTGAAAATTGCTTTGAAGTTAATAGTTTGTGTGAGACAGCTATTGTCGTCTTCCAAGAATGTTTCAAATGATTGAAATGATGGTTCAGAACATGTAACCATGATTGGATATAAACATAGTGTGTATTCACATTTGTGTAAAGTCCAAAACCGGAAACCATGGTATGCGTACACGTACGCGTACTGGTTGGTTGATGGAAGTCCGGTAACTAAGTATGCGCATACTGGCGAAATTTCTAGTCCTGTGAATTTCTGCAGGAGTTTGGAAGAGTAAAATGGTATGCGCACCCGTACGCGTACTGGCGTAACCAAACTTAGTCCGTCTACTTAGGTATGCGTACACGTTTGCATACTTAAGTAGGTTACATTCTAAAATCGATTTGTTCATGAACTAATACATTTATATACTAAGGAATGCAATCTTTTGCAAACCGTGGCTATAATGTTCATGAATTGATTCGAGTGAATCAAAATCAATTTTGCTTTAATTGTGTCTTGTAGACTTCTATGAGAATATAAACAATTGAACAACTCTCTAACTAGTTTCATTTGAGTCATTTGAACTAGTTATGATAAAGATGAATAAGGTTGATATGAAAGTGCTCATATGGCTAACCATTGGTTAACTATTGTTGAACCAACTAAGTGTACACATTAGGTACGGTTACCCTTATCTAAATGACGGTGCATTTCATTTGTGTATAACAAGCTAAGTTCGATCTAACGGTTGAAAAATATTAGCTTGTATCTAATCAGGTTTTCATCTAACGGTGAATACTGAATGCTTTGTTACCAAGGTAGCATTGATTGGAAACCATGATTTGGAGACTATATAAAGGAGAACTCTAGCAACTGGGAAACCTAATCTCCACACCTTTTGTGTGATACTAGTTGCGACTAGAGTTGATTCTCATTTAACCTTAGGTTTTTCTAAAACCCTGTAGGTTAACGACTTAAAGACTTCATTGGGATTGTGAAGCCAGACCCAACTATTTGTCACTAGTTGCGTGTTCTAATCTTGTTGTTTTCTATTGTGATTGAGTACTATCTTCTTTAAGATTTGCTCGACATTTATCTCCGATAGGCAAGATTGAAAAGTAATCAAAAACATCTTCGTCTCATCGTTTGCGATTCCACAATATCTTGTTTCGTTAGTCGATTAAGATTATTGTGAGGTGATTGATAATACTAGGCTGTTCTTCGGGAATATAATTTTGGTTTATTAATTGGTTCTTGTTTACCCTTAATTATCAAAAGACGGAACAAACCTCGTAGGTATATCTGTGGGAGACAGATTCATCTATTCAATAGACTATTCTGTGTGATACATATTTGTTTATCAAGTCTTCGACTTTGGGCCTTAGCGACTCTTAGTTGTGGGTGAGATCAACTAAGGGAATCAAGTGCGCATAATGCGGCGTGGTTCAAGAGGCGTAAGGAACGTAACTGTACCTTGATCAGTGTGAGATTGGTTAGGTCTCAACTACATCCAGTCTGAAGTTAACTGGTAGTAGGCTAGTGTCCGTAGCCGCTTAATACAGTGTGGTGTTCAAATTTGGACTAGGTCCCGGGTTTTTTTTTGCATTTGCGGTTTCCTCGTTAACAAATTTTTTGGTGTTTGTGTTATTTCTTTTCCGCATTATATTTGTTTATATAATTGAAATATCACAGGTTGTGCGTAAGTTCAATCAATTGTGAATCCAACCTTTAGTTGTTCATTAAATTTATTGACACTTGGATATTGGTTTTTGATACCGTGCAAGTTGTTTCTTATATTAATCGGGCTCACGGATTTCTATCTGTTTGATCTGCTGATTACGTTAAGAAACAGAGATATAACTCTGGGATATATTTCTTGATTGGGCTCGCTTTATTATTTGGTGCTCTCAGAATTATATTGGAGTTAGTCCATACATATTGTTAAGCAAAATATTGGGTGTGGTTGTTAGACCCCCGCTTTTTCAATTGGTATCAGAGCAGGCAAACACGTTTAAGACCTCATAAGTCTTTGTTTGTAGCGATCTGACTCTATGGACATGGGAGTTATCTCTATAAACGTACCACCAGTCTTTGATGGCTCAAATTACTTATGGTGGAAAATTGTTATGTGTGCCTTTCTTCAAGCGCGTGATTTTCAATCATGGGTTTATGTTGTTAATGGATATAATCCTCCTAATTACAAAAGAGGGGCACCTAATGGTTCCAAAGGATATTGGTGATTATGATGCTGTCGAGATTCTTGCTGCAAAGCAAAACTCTGACGAATTGAATGCAATCATCTAAGCTATTACCCCAGATCTTTAGCACAATGTGACTACGTGCACTCGGTCTAAAGATGCTTGGGATATCTTAGAAACCGTATTTGAAGGGAATACCTGTGAAAAAGAAGCTAGGCTTCAAAACCTATTCTGATTGGGAAAACCTTCGTATGGCAGATGAAGATTCTTTTGATGAGTTTAATCACAAAGTGTCTGAAATTGTTAATGCATCTTTTGCGTTGGGTAAGACTATTCCTGAAAAAGACATTGTGATGATAATTCTCAGATCTTTTCCATCTAGGTACGATTCTAAGAAACATGCCATCGTTAAAGGAAATAACCTTGATGTGTTGTCCATAAATACTCTTGTTGGGAAGTTAAAGATCTTTGATCATGAGCATGTATCCAAATATGGAAAGGATATTGCTTTCAAAGCACAAAAGAAAACTAAATTACTTGATAAAAGTAAAGTGTTGGCATCTCTGAAGATGATCCTTCTGAGACCGATTCATCAGATGAAGATCTTGACAAGTCAGTCTCTTTGATCACAAGACAGTTTAGGGAGCTTCTTTTGAAGAGAAGTAAGCGGTTTACTAGAGATAAACCTAAGTCATCAGTTAAACCCCATAATCGTTTTCCTCCTAAAACAAAGATACTGGTGAAACTGATGACGAGGATATGCCACAGTGCTTCAAGTGTAAAGGTTTTGGTCATTTTGCCAATGAGTGTCCAAATAGTAGAAAATACACTGGGAACAAAGGTCTGGCTGCAACTCTTGATGAAATGTCTGATCATTATGATTCGAATGAAGATGAAAAATTAAGTGTTGCGCTCCTTGCTGAAAATATTAATTTTGATGATTGTAGCAATACTCATCAATCTTGATATTTTTTCTAGAGAAACTTCTTCAACTATCTTGGAGGATAAAATGGATTTCTCTCTATCTACTGGAAATCCTTCGTCTAGTGTTTCAGGTACCACGATTTGTCTAGCAGCGTGCTCCACTATGGTGTCTTAACCATCCTCCAATTTAACATGTTCTTACTGTACTCTTAAGGGTCACGAAATCTCTAGTTGTTTCAAGTACAAGCATAAAGTACGTAATATATGTCAACAAACTTCAACGGGGAGCAAATCGATTGGCAAACAAGCTTAAACTTGTTCAAAAATCGTCCGAGGTATGTAAACTAAATCCCTCTTCGAAAAGGTTAATTTCTAAAGAACCAATTAGACCCATCCGGAAAAGAACAAGGTCTAAGATTTCTGTGGAATAAGTAGTTAAGAACTCTTTCCAAAAGGTTGATGGTGGACAAATTATTGTTCACCCCAATACAACTTAATTTTGTTGGCCGTGCATCTTGTCTCAACTGCCTGATTTCAAAGAGACAATAGCGATGCACTTTCAGGTCTTAAAAGAAAAAAGAAAAAGAAAACTTTTTCCTTGGTTGTTTTCTTTTGTTTGTTTGGGTTCAATAAAAATTGGATGATCCTTTCATATCACAAATTGGTATTGAAATGGTCTAATTCCTTTTTCATTAAAATAAGGGTTAAAATTGACAATTCTCCCTCTTTAGGGCTGAGAATTGAGCGTACATGAATCCTTAATTTGTATAAAGGTTCCGTTACCCTACATTCCTTTTTCCTTCTCAAAAAAAAAAAAAAAAATTCATCACAAGTTTGCTTGTAGAGCTTGTTCAGTGATTTTCTCTCACAAACCCATTTTTATGGAGACTCCAAGCATCATGACTTCTGATGGAAAAGATGTTAATATGATTGTTAAGCCGTCAATCATTAAGGGAAAAGATAAATCGGTATCTCCCTCACCCTCAAATTTGAAAAGAAAAAGGAGGAATGTGAGAAAACCAAGGGTTGTTCCTTCAAATCTTCAGCAGTTTTCTGGTGTTCTTGAAGAGTTGGAGGAAATAAGAAAGGAGATACAGCAAATAAAGGATTTTGTGTTTAAGACTCTTGAAATTCAAAAGGCCCTGGTTCGGCATCAGTCAAGAGGGTTCATTGAAATTGATTCCTATCTCCATGAACCTTATGTTCCAATGGATGTTGACGACAAGGAGTTCGGTGACGATAACGAATTTTTCAAAGGTCTTAATGTCTAGGAAACTTCTTATGAGAATTTATTCTTGTGTTTTAATAAGGATAACTAGGGTTTGGAATAACCATTATTGTGAGTACACATAGCTATTTCCAACGATTTTCATCTTGCAATGTTTTTAGATTTATTTATTTAAATTCTAAAGTTTATTTGGAAGATGATTTTGCAGTATTAATCTTTATGGTTTTATATATTGCAACTTGTTATGGGATATGTGTGTTTGCGTCCATGAACTATGATTGTCCCATACGTGGTCAAAAGTTAAGTCTTTCATATGTCATTATGCAAGTATTGATAAAAAATTGAACGAACTTTTGACAAACAAAAGTTATGCCTATTATGTCATTATGCAAATATTGATGGAAGATAGGATGAACTTTTGTTTACAGTGATTAAGTTTATTATATGTCTCTATGCAAATAGTGATGAAAGATAGAATAAATCTTTGAATATTCCGCAGTATTGGTCTTTCCCTGATCCACATCCTTGTGTAAATATTGTGATGCTCCGTAAGTTTTCTTATGTTGAACATTTTCGATTAAATTAATCATGGGTTCTCTTGTGGTTAATTTAATTGAGTATTTTGGATACAAATTCATGTTTCATGTGATTTGTTAATGTCCAAAAAATCATTCTTTTCTTGTGAAAGTAAGGTCGCTCTTGTTGTTCTTTCGGGAATGACATTATATGGGGGAGAGTTCTTTTTTGAACTTGTGCTTAATTGCCATATCTTTGTGGGGAGTGCGGCTGTGGAATATTACAGGGAATATCTTGTATCTTTATAAACTCCTTGATGAATGCATTTAGTTTCGGCTATATGATTGCATCTAAACAAGTTGATATATTGTTCTCTTTTGGTCATGAAGTATCTCTATGGAAATTTCATTAGGATCCCACTAGTTTTCTTACCTTTGCCAATTTATATTGACAAAAGGGGGAGAATTAATGTGTAGTTCACACTACAAATACATATGGTTTACGAATCATTATGTAAGGGGGAGTGATTTTCATGTGAGATGAAGTATTGACTAAGGGGGAGTGATACATATCACCATAGTATTATTATCAAAGCTATGATACAATTGAACTTTGATGCTATATAATGATACTATGACACTGTATAACAATAATTGACAGCAACTGTTTTCTCATTGTTATAGCTACGGATGTAGTTGCAGGAAATCCTACAATACATCCCTCAAAAGAATTTATAATAATCAACCCATCTTTAAGATTATCAATCACACTTTTTATTAATTGAGTTAAAGAACTTTACAAAAGGGAAATGAAATCAAGAATACAACTATTGCTCTAAACTTTCTCTCTCCTCCAAACTTTCTCTCTACTCTAAAAAGATCTCTCCCTCCTCTCAAGCCTATTCGGCTCTTTATAAAGGGTATTACATAGTGGATGACAGCTAAGCTGTCCTTTATTTTTGGATCTGACTTGCGATATTCTCGCAAGTATACAAATGTTAAATTTCGCAACACTTCTAAATCTCTCTAGATCTCCACAACTTTCTCGTGTTTAGGATGTCGTCATCTCATTGCGTCATTTACGTAACTTGATCAACGATATCTTCGCAGTTTGTTGTATAAAGATTTCGCAAAGGTATTGATGTTGCGATATTCTTATCCTAAATCTTGCCTCTTCTCATGTCTTCTCTCATGAAGGAGAGAATGTCATGAGAATTAATACTTCAAAATGCCGCGACCGTTCATTTTTCCATATTCTTACGTATTGACATGATTACGTACTTTTACGCGAAATTTATTACATGTATCTCTTCTTCCATCCGTTTCTTGACACGTCCTTTTCAACCACTATTTCTCAACCGTTCACGTCTACTCTTCGCATTAAATGTGCTTATCTTCTCGAGAATCCTTCTCTCTATATATATTCTTCTTATTTTTTCTTCTTCTTTTTACTTTCCTTCTTATCTTTTACGCAACTTTTCTTCATCATTTCTCCGTAAATTCCGCTTATCTTTCTTGTAAATTTTCTTGTTTCCACTTCTTTTTGATCTTTAATTTCTTCTTCATTCCCATACTAAAAATGGCTCATTTGGTCGTAAATACGAAACTTCTCTTGAAGAGATTCGGAAAAATCTCGAAGGAGAGGTTTTATATTAACCACCATTCCCAATCAAGAATCTAAATCCATTATTTCTGCCAAATTATTTTCTGATTATCATTGTGATGATAAAGAAATCATAGTTTCCCTTGGTCAGATTCTCGCTGGCCTTCCTATCCCTCTTTATGATCCAAATCTTCCCTTGTTTTATGAAATTCTTGTTCATGCGAACTTCTCGCGAGCCATCTACCAATTAAGTGGGGATTGCATTGGCTTAATACTTGAATTCGCCAACCGCGGTGCTGGTAAAGGATCTCTCTATCCAAAAGAAGTTAGGGATTCTAAATATGAGGATTTAGAAATACTCGCCGAAAAATACACCGTGGAGAGTTTCTTTGAAAATTATGAAGTAATAAACATGAAAAATGATAAAAATCGCTGGGGTGCTCGCTTGAAGAGGAAAGAAAATGTTGCCAGCGATAGAATACTTATGCAGGACATTGATTGGCATTCTGGCAAGAATAATATTCCTCGTCACTCTAAAGACGACAGATGGTGCATCTTTCCACTGGTTTTGAAGGGACCTTATATTTCAGGTTCAAATGTGCTCCCTGCGAATCTCGCCACTTATCAACCTTGGGTATTTAATTGTCCCGAGAAAGCGAAAGAGGTATGTCTTCAAATCTTGCTCACTTCAATCTTTCATTTGTTGTTACTTTCTTGTTCTCTAATTCTTGCGAAAATTTTAGATTAAAAAGCTGAGATCGAGCTATAATAGGACCCAGGAATGCTAGCACTTTATCTCTGCTCTACGCTCCATCATAGATGAAGTAAGAAACATTTGTTTTTATATACTTTTAACAATATTGTTGCCTCTGTTTCTTATCTTCATTTGTGTGCGAAGGTTGGTGTTGTAGTTGTTGAAGAAGAAGAAGGATCTAAGGTTGCGAAGACCAAAAGCAAAGGTAAAGGTTCTCTTCGCAAGGAGAAATCTGCTGCCCCACCTTCAAAGAAGCGAAAAGTTAATTTTCCTTCTCCTTCAAATATTCGATCTGGCGAAAGTTCTGATAACGATGATGATGATGATACTTCTTTCGTAAGAGAAGATTTTCCAGCTAAATCTTCTATGGTACAACTGTCTAGCATCTTCTCTGACTCCATGCAAGGGATCGGGGATGATCATCTCACTGGCACATGCAGAGCTCTTGCGAACATCTGTGATGCCCCTTTACTAGATGGTGGTGATTCTCTTCATGGGGTCTCCCGGATCGGTGACTCTAGCTTTCTCAATTCTCTTGGTATCTTGGTATGCCTTCATTTCTCTTTTTCTTCATAATTATGATTTAAAGTTATACTATATCTTGACAATTTCTTTATTTTCCTTCGCAGGCTGGGAAAGCTTCTTTCGTTGTTGCCTCAGATTTGGAAAAGAGACGTGGTATTATTGAAAAGAAGAATCTTCAACTTTGCAAGAGAAACGAAGAACTGGAAGCTGAAGTTGTTGATCTTCGCGAGAAGAACAAACAATTAGAAGCTGATTCTTCTTCCCAAAAGGACAAAATATCTAGTCTTCATGATGCCAATAAGCAACTTTATGGTATGAAACTTTTTATTTTTCCTTTATTTTATTTTCTCACTATCCTCCCTCATCTAACTTATCATTTTCGCAGACATCTATAATCTTTCTGATGAAGCCATTCTCCTTCACACATTCCCCATTTCTATGGATAATAATACCCTCCTTGAACACCTTAATAATTCCTTAAATAGTTTTTCAAATGACAAGATTAAATATCTTCCCATAGATGAACTCAGATCCAAACTTCGCCTCTTAGAAATTGACCATAGATCCATCTTGGGATTAGCCAACCAATTTAAGCGTTTCTATCTTAATTCTAAAGAGGAAATTAATGCTTTAAGAACCAAGATCAGTGATCTCATAGATGATAAAGATCGCATCGCTAGACAAGGTGCTCAAGCGTTAGCGAAATTCCAGAAAACTCTTCTTGAGGTTTAAATTGAACGAGACGAATCTAACCGCAAAAATGTTATACTTAGCGAAAGAGAGAATCAAATTCGTTCCCTTCTTCTCATAAATAATGATGATGAGTTCGCTCGGGATGCGAAAGTTCTAGATGATGCCAGAAATAACTTAGGTGTAAATGTTAGTCTTCAAGCTGAGCACACGGCCTTGGTTAGGGATATGATTTCTGACAGAGAAGGTTGTTAATTGTTCTTATTTATTTATTGTTCGTCTTTCATAAATTATTACCAAGTTGTTGATTCATTGTTATATGTTCGCAGAAGCTGAAGGGAGGTTTCTCAAAAGAATTGAAGAACTTGAGTCTGAAAAGGAGCAGCTCGCAGAGGATCTTTCTTCTCGCAATGATAAATGCTCTAGACTGAAGAGTCAACTAAAGATTATTGTTGCGAACTTTAAGAATGACGCTATTCTTTTTCGCAATCAGACTATTAAGACGGTCTGCGACGACAATAACATCCCTCATTCTACATATCCTTGCCTTTTGGAAGAAATCCCCAAGAATGCACCTCCTCTGGATATTTCTGACAGTGGTGCTAGCGAAGAAGAGGAATCTGATAGAGGATCTGATGAAGATGATGAAGAAGAGGAGTCAAACAAGAAATAGTTTTGTTTCCTTCTTTCTCTTTTTGTAATATTTGTACATTCATTCTTTTAATCTCCAACCTTTGTAATCTTTTGCTGCGAATTTCTTGAATCTTCAAATGCAAGTTCTACCTTTTTTTGTTCCTTTCTCTGTTATTTGTATTCAAATGAAAGATTAAGCAAGTTACTTTTGAATAGCAACATGTATTCATGCCTCAGTCTCGCAGATGTTTCTGCTAAATTTTCGCAATTAGATATTTCTTGGTTTCTTCCAAGATTTCATTTTTTTTTCTCTTATGTGGTCTTATTTTGCCTTCCTAGTTAAAGGTCTTATTTTGCCACCTCTTGTCATTGCGACAAAATCGCAGGACGTCTTTACACTTTCATTTAATGACCCATTGATCTTGTCTTATCATTTCTCTAGTATTATTGCTTCTGCATGATATTTTTCATGCGACAATATGACAGGCCTAAATATTCTTGCGAACATAAAGCCCCATGACATTGCCGTCTTGCGACGAAATCGCAAGACGTCTTTACACTTTCATGTATTGACCCATTGATCTCGTCTTATCTTTCTCTTTTATATTATTGCCTCTTCAGGATTGTCGCACAAATATGACAAGCCTAAATTTTCTTGCGAAAAAAAGCCTCATGACATTTGCGTCTTAAGACACTTATCAGCTTCCTAATGGAGGGTGCCGCCCTTATCTTCCCCCTGGTTGCCCCTTCAAGGAGGCGTACCTCTACCATATAAGGTTGGCTCCTCCCATCCGGTCTTAACAACAACCAGTTGTTTTCGCAGCCTCTTATCCCCTTTTACCTATAGGGCTTATGGTTACGAGACTGCACCCTAAGTGGGGTTTTCTTCGGGCCGAGTGCAGCATACGTCAAGACTTTCCAAGAATGGACGAGACACTTCAAATGCCCTAGGCACTCTTGGCTCAACCGTGTACCTCGGCGCCTTGATTAGATGTCGCGCTCCTTAGAAGAGACCCTCGGTCGTCCAACCTAAGTCATAAGCTTAGGTTGAAAATCCAAGGTACCTCTCCTGGATGAGCTTTATTGACCCCAAATCTCCATGACTCAGGTTCCAGGGGAGGTGTAACCTTTTCGCTGAGCCATACAACAGTACACCTTCTATGACGCACTTTAGGTCTTACATTTGCCTCTTGCGAAATTTTGATTTCGCGAACTAGGGTGTACGCCATAGAAGGTTCGCCCCTTTCTGATTGTTTTGTTTCTTCTTCTGCATATCAACTCTTTTGTAATTTCGCAATCTCATCTTTGTCATTCATAAAATATATTTTCTTCTTCTGCATATCATCTCTTTCGTAATCTCATCTTTGTTATTCATATTTTTTTTTTTTGAAACAAATCAACCATACATTTTTCTTTCTCCTCCCAATTTTTACTTTGGCAGTCAACAAGTACATTCATTCTTTAAGTCTCTTACTTCTGCTACTTTCTGCCTCTGCATTTTTGAAGTTTTCTGTTATTTTCTTATCCTTTGCAAAACCTTCGCCACTTCTAATCTTCAACATGCATTGGTTTCGCAGCGTTTCTTCTTCTCTATGTTCTGTTGTATCTACTATCAATCTTTCACTTTTTTGTTTTTCTCTGATGTTATGTTTCCAATTCTTCTTCTTCGCAGCTCTTTCTTCGCAAGATTCTATATCAATTTCATAACACTTCTTTCCTTCAACCCAATCTCCTTTTATGATGCCAATACCACTGGGATGAGGGAACTTGATACATTGATGGAAAGTCGATGCTACACCTAGAATCTCATGTAACCATGGTCTTCCAATCAATGCGTTGTACGGTGATTCCACATCAACTACACAGAACAGAATTTTAGAGGACAATCCTTTCAATGGAATTCGCATATTGACTTCTCCTTTAGGCTTATTGGCAGTACCATTAAAACCATAGATTTTATAGGTTGAAGGTATTAGATCTTCATCTTTTCCTCCCATAGTTTTGTAAGCATGATAAAAAAGGATATCCACAGAACTTCCAGTATCGATTAAAACTCTGTTGATTGCCCATGAATTCTCAGCTTCATCATCTTCATCATCACTAGGTTTTGGGTTAATCTCCAATCTTACCACTAATGGGTTATCGTGCATTTTGCCATCCTCAGGTACTTCTTCTGCGGTGAAGGAAATAGTTTGCTTTTGCCATTCTTTCAGTGGCGATGCCTTCGCAATGTTCATTATTTCTCTATCATCGGCATCTCTTGCGAAGACCCTGCTGAGAGTGTTATCGTGAAAGTCTTCAATTGTTTTGTACGAATGTACAATAGAGTGACAAAACAGATTCTTTTCTTTTGCTCCAACTTCTATGACAAATGTTTCTCCTTCCTTTGTTGTATTTACTCTGCGAATTTCTGGCGGTGGTGGTAATGGTTGAAACTGAGGTTGGTTTTTAGAAAATGACTTAGTTTCCCTTGATCTATCATTCTGAGGATGATTCTTTTTATATTTATGCAATCATTTGTTGAGTGTCCATGAAAATGGTGATAAGAACAAACTTCATGACTCTTGTCGCTTGGAGGTGGTTCACTCCCCATGTTCCATGGCGCGGGTATGTTTTCCATCAAGATTTATAGCTTCCCATATTTTCTCCACACTAGCATTCAGTGGTGGCATTTTGATTTCTTCCCATACTACCTTATGACTTCCCCGTCCTCTGTGATGGTTTTACCTTTGACCTCCATAAGTTTCTTGTGGCTGGTCAAGTCTTTGAATTTTGTTATTTCCACCACGGCTATAGAAGTTTCTTTCTCTCTCGAATTCTTCTTGATCACGACTTCCCATAGCTACTAGTTTTCGCTGACTATCTTCCATTATCCTTTCTTGTTGTCCTTGCGAAGTGCTCGCCACTGTACTTATCAGCTTAGGTAACAAGCTTGCATTCACTGCTTTTGAACTTGTGTTCGCAACTGGGTATGATTCCATCTCATTTTGCTTTTACTCAAGAGCAATATACTCCTCTTGAAATTCTCGCAACTCAGTCATTGTGATCGTATTCTTGATTCTCGAAAATTTGAATGTATAGCAGTTGGTTGCGAACATAGCGTTAATGAATGATATAATGAGATATCTCTCATCCACACGACCAGCCATATCACTACACATTGTCTTCCACCTCATAGTTAGATGTTTCAAACTTTCGCCAACCCTTTGCTTTAACCCAAATACATCTTCAATGCCAGGTCGCGAGGAATTGTTACTTATATGCGCCCCTAAAAATGTAGCATGCAAATGGTTGAAAGATGTTATAGTATTCTTTGGCAAACCTTCAAACCATTTCAAGGCCTCTCTGTTAAACTTGATGCAAAATATTTGCACAATACTGACATCATGGTTTTCCCATTGTAGCATACATCTCACATAAGCTTTGATGTGTTGTCTTGCACAAAGTTGTTCCATCAAAAATGTTTGGTTAACGCAGTAAATTGCACTTTGGGGTATTCCTCCTAATTGTACTTTTTGTGTGAATGGGGTTTTCGCAGCTTCTTCTATGGATTCATCCAGTTGTCTCCTGCCTCCTTCTCTTTTATTATTTAACATTCCTCTCATTTCCGCTAGCTCTCTCAAAATGTGTTCATTTACACTAGAATTTGGATTCATTGGTCTTTTTAACTCCGCCTCTCTTCTTCTGTGTTCATATCTGTTTTGACTTTCTTGTTCATCATTTTCTTCTCGTCTTTCTCTGCGATCTTCTCTTTCATTTCTTTCATGAATTCGCACACCATTATATTTCTCATTTTCTCTTCTTTGGCGCCTTTCAGCTCTCCTTTGTACTCTATCATATTCTTCATTGATATTATCATTATTGCGATTTTGTTCACGCCTTCTTTCTCAATAATCATGATTGTTCTGGCGAATTGCCTCTTGTAGCTCTTGTTATTCCACTTCTGCTCTCAATCTTTCCCTCTCGCGAGCTAGACGTGCTTGTTCAGTGTAATGTCTTTCGATTTCATCTTCAATTATTTGTCGATTCCTTTGAACTTCTCTCCCATGTAATGTTCTCCTTCCTTCTCCTTGATTTTCTTCGCCATCTTGATTACTTCGTTCCTGACGTTGCCTATTTCCCTGATTTCCGTTGTTTTGTCCATTTTGAAGAATTTCACCATGTTGAATATAACGATCTTCTATTATTTCTCTTCTTTCACGACGTTCTTTGTCTGAATTTTGTATTTCCTCTCGAATATCTTCACTAGCATTTTCTACAGGCAAATTTCGTCTTGTTTCTTCTCTAACTAATCTTGAACTTGATCTTGTAGTGCTTCTTGACCTTCTACTTTGTAATCTCATGTTTTCCATCCTCAACTCATGATTTTGCCTTGTCAAATTTGCACGTTCTTCTGCTTCTAATCGCCTTTCTTCATGTATTCTTTGCCTCAATGTCTCTAACGCTGCAATCTCTTCATTTCCACAAATTATTCCTCCAATTAGTTCTTGGTCTCGCTCCTCTCGTCCATTGCTTCTTAATTCCTGCTCTTCTCCCATTTCATCTACAGAATCTGATCGCCAAGTATGTACACTCACTCTGTCATAATCCACAGTTCTATTTTGTATTGGTGTACGTTGAATTGGGGGTTGAACTTGATTTTCTCCATTATTTCTTGTGTTCACTCTTGAAGATTCCTCCATTTCATCTCTCTCTTTTCCAGCAAGTCTCCTACTCCTTCTAACAGTTGTTGGTTGTTTTGATGTATTTCTTCTTCTAGCCATTTTTCAATCTTAATGAGTTGTTGAAAATTATATGAAATTCTTTATCTACTACTCCAAATTCTTTCAAATCACAATATCAATCTTCAATCCTTGTTTCTAGCGCCATTATGTAGTTGCAGGAAATCCTACAATACATCCCTCACAAGAATTTATAATAATCAACCCATCTTTAAGATTATTAATCACACTTTTTATTAATTGAGTTAAAGAACTTTACAAAAGGGAAATGAAATCAAGAATACAACTATTGCTCTAAACTTTCTCTCCTACAAACTTTCTCTCTACTCTAAAAAGATCTCACCCTCCTCTCAAGCCTGTTCGGCTCTTTATATAGGGTATTACATAGTGGATGACAGCTAAGCTGTCCTTTATTTTCGGATCTGACTTGCGATATTCTCGCAAGTATACAAATGTTAAATTTGGCAACACTTCTAAATCTCGCTAGATCTCCACAAATTTCTCGTGTTTAGGTTTGTCGTCATACATTGCGTCATTTACGTAACTTGATCTGCGATATCTTCGCAGTGTGTTGTATACAGATTTCGCAAAGGTATTGATGTTGTGATATTCTGATCCTACAACGGATCTTCAACAACTATGCTGAGTTGAACACATTTGGAATCATTGGAGTACTTGAAAGTGACGAAGGTTTAGAATAATGTTAAAGAACCAAGGAGATCAAGCATTTGGATGAGAAGCTACAAAGTTTATTTATTTTGTAATCCATATGTATTGATAGTTTTGTCACTAAAATTGACAAAGGTGGAGATTGTTAAAACCTTTGCTCGGTCGAACTTCATAGCGTTGCTATCTCAAGCTTGTTTGTCAAGTTTAGTTGCCAAAACTATAAGTCTTGATTTCTAGTCTACTTATAGCTAAGTTTCGGATTAGGATAGTAAGTGTAGTTGAGCTTTAGACTCCGTCGAATGAAGACGGAGAACTACTCAAGGGAAATTGTGGAACTTCATCAACAAAAGGTATGTGGAGACTTGAACTCATCTATCACTCAAAAGTCTATCTACTTTATCTCCTATTTGAGACAAAAATCGTATTGCTATATAGACTTCAATTATACACATTTGGTATTTCGAGCCGAGTTTATCTCGCTTATCTATTTCTCGAAATATGTGTTGGTAAGCTTTCGCTTTAACCAAGTTCATCTTTTATTCTTAACGCAAGTAAAAAGATGATCATGTGAAAATCGCCTTGTAATATCTTACATGATTTGTGTGAGACAGTCATTTGATGTAGAATCAGAATGTTTTGTATTGATCATTCGATCACTTGAAAATTGCTTTGAAGCTAATAGTTTGTGTGAGACAGCTATTATCATCTTCCAAGAATGTTTCAATGATTGAAATGAGGGTTTAGAACATGTAACCATGATTGGATATAAACATAGTGTGTATTCACATTTATGTAAAGTCCAAAACTGGGAACCATGGTATGCGTACATGTACACGTACTGGTTGGTTGATGGAAGTCCGGGAACTAAGTATGTGTATCCGTACGCGTACTGGCGAAAGTTCAAGTCCCGTGAATTTATTCTGGAGTTTGGAAGAGTAAAACGCGTACTGGCATAACCAAACTCAGTCCGGCTACTTAGGTATGCGTACACGTTTGCATACTTAAGTAGGTTACATTCTAAAATCGGTTTGTTCATGAACTAATACATTTATATATTAAGGAATGCAATCTTTTGCAAACCGTGGCTATAATGTTCATGAATTGATTCGAGTGAATCAAAATCGATTTTGCTTCAATTGTGTCTTGTATACTTTTATGAGAATATAAACAATTGAACAACTCTCTAACTAGTTTCATTTGAGTCATTTGAAATAGTTATGATAAAGATGAATAAGGTTGATATGAAAGTGCTCATATGTCTAACCATTGGTTAACTATTGTTGAACCAACTAAGTGTACATATTTAGGTACGGTTACCTTTATCTAAATGACGGTACATTTCATTTGTGTATAACAAGCTAAGTTCGATACAACGGTTGAAAGATATTAGCTTGTACCTAATCAGGTTTTCATCTAACGGTGAATATTGAATACTTTGTTACCAAGGTAGCATTGATTGCAAACCCAGATTTGGAGACTATATAAAGGAGAACTCTAGCAACTGGGAAACCTAATCCCCACACCTTTTGTGTGATACTAGTTGTGACTAGAGTCGATTCTCATTTAACCTTAGGTTTTTCTAAAAACCTGTAGGTTAACGACTTAAAAACTTCATTGGGATTGTGAAGCCAGACCCAACTATTTCTCACTAGTTGCGTGTTCTGATCTTGCTATTTTCTATCGTGATTGAGTACTATCTTCTTTAAGATTTGCTCGAGATTTATTCTCTGATAGGCAAGATTGAAAAGTAGTCACAAACATTGTCGTCTTATCGTTTGTGATTCCACAATATCTTGTTTCGTTAATCGATTAAGATTATTTTGAGGTGATAGATAATATTAGGCTGTTCTTCGGGAATATAAGTCCGGTTTATCAATTGGTTCCTGTTCACCTTGATTTATCAAAAGACGGAACAAAACTCGTAGGTATATCTGTGGGAGACATATTTATCTATTCAATAGACTTTTCTGTGTGATACAGATTTGTTTATCAAGTCTTCGACTTTGGGTCGTAGCAACTCTTAGTTGTGGGTGAGATCAGCTAAAGGAATCAAGTGCGCAGAATCCGGCGTGGTTCAAGAGGCGAACGCAACTGTACCTTGATCAATGTGAGATTGGTTAGTTCTCAACTACATTCCAGTGTGGTGTTCAAATCTGGACTAGGCCCCGAAGTTTTTCTACATTTGCAGTTTCCTCGTTAACAAAATTTCTGGTGTCTGTGTTATTTCTTTTCCCCATTATATTTGTTTATATAATTGGAATATCATAGGTTGTGCGTAAGTTCAATCAATTGTGAATCCAACCTTTGGTTGTTGATTAAATTGATTGACACTTGGATATTGGTTTTTGATACCGTCCAAGTTGTTTCTTATATTAATCAAGCTCACGGATTTATGTATGTTTGATTTGTTGATTACGTTAAGAAACAGAGATATAACTCTTAGATATATTTCTTGATTGAGCTTGCTTTATTAGTTGGTGCTCTCAGAATTATATTGGAGTTAGTCCATACAGATTGTTAAGCGAAATATTGGGTGTGGTTGTTAGACCCCCGCTTTTTCACTTCCCTAATTCTAACCCTTTCCATGCCATCTGTAATGATGGTTCTTCCTGGTCTTAGAAAGGGGTTTATAAGGGTCTTATGATCCTTAAAGATTACAACATTTGGCAGATTGGTAACGGGAGTAGTGTTCACATCTAGAAAGATAAGTGGATCCCAGATTAAAATGGGGCTCCCTATCACCCTTGATAACATAGGTGATGACACCACCGTTATAATGGTTAATGATCTTATGAATGAGTCCGGTTGGAACGTTGAAATTCTAACCCATTTGTTTGACGGGTACATTGTCACCAGAATCCTTACTATCACTCCCAATAGGGAAAACAATGACACTTTGAGATGGACTGACAATCCACAAGGAACTTTCTCTAGTAAATCTTTATATAACCTCCTGGACAAAAAGGTTTCTCAACCTACTGATAGGTTAGCTAAGAAAATATGGGGTTTAAATTTCATACCTAGAATCCAATTTTTTATCTGGAAAATGAAAAACAACCTTCTCCTCTCAATGGCTATCTAGCTACCTATAGAACTCTAGTAGATCTTGTCTGCAAAATGTGTAATAGTCACGCTGAAACTGGTGTCCATTCCTTCATGCTCTATAGCTTTGCTAGAGTTGTTTAGGATTTTTTCTCACTTAACCTTGATACTGCTCGTAATGGTTATAATTCTCTAGCTGACTGGTGCCAAAGCTAGTTCGCCAGCAGAATCCCAACTACTCAATGGGGATCTTGGGCCAACCTCTATGCCACTATTTGCTGGTTTATTTGGAAGTCCATGTGTGATACGGTGAACCAAACCCTGCCCTAGACTCACAGGAAAGCATGTTCTCAACCACCTGAACACGACATCAAGACAACAACCACCAGTGAACAGAATATTTACTAGAAGGATGAATGAACCAGAGTGGTCATCGTCTAATGTTTCCTTTGCTTACATGACTGTTGTAGACAATGTAACAGGGCTAACAGGAATTGGTGTATGCATCATAGGTACAGATGGAGAAGTCATTGGAAGAAGAACCAGGGGAGCCAGAACTCATGGAAGAGAAGAAGGAAAATGTCTAGCAGCCCAAGATGCTTTGGATTGGGCCTCCCAGCTTCAATGCAAAACTATAAATCTCTTGGGATGCAACCAGAACATCACTAAAGCTATGCAAGGTGGGACAAGAAACACTAGATAGAGAACAAATGACAGAGTAGATAATCTTATTTTGAGTGTTACTCATTTTGAGTCGGTCTTTTGTAAAACAAATAAATGTAGCAACTTTCCTAACCTCCAGAGACTAGCCTCAGCTGGAGGCAAGAATCAAAGTCCTCAACTATGGGAGGCACCCTTGCTCTCTTTTTTTTTTTTGAAAGTAACTCTCTATTTACTTATAAAAAAACAAAAACAAAAAAAGGATTGAGCACAAACCACATAAAAATGTAGCGCTAATGGATGGACCTTTCATTAAACATGCCCACCAAATTCATTGAAAAGACCCATGGATAGTAGGGTATTTATTCAATTTCCACTTGTATACACTGGATGAGGCGGGAAGGCAGGGTGTTTGGAAGTCCCGAGAGAGAGAGAAAGAGTAAAACGATGGTGGTTTTGCGTTCAGCTAGGAAAAGATCGCTTCCGACGGAATTGTGTCTGGCTGGTAATTCTATTTTATTTATTTTTCCAACAACCATCTAATATATCTGGGCTGGGGTTTTGAAATCCCCAATTAAGTTATAAACTGCGATTTTTTTATTGTGGGGATTTTGAAGACCCCGTTAGCTATTTATTTGTTGATTCATCCTCTTTTAGTAGATATTCCCACTTCTATAACTGCTATAAACATTTTTCTTTTGTTTACGTATAATGAATTTGTGCTGGATTGCTTCGGTTAGTTTCTGGATTTTATTTTCAAATTCATGTTTTAACAATTGCTTGATTTTAACTTGTACTACTATTACTTTACAATGTTTGCTTACCTTGTCTTACCCGTTTCTGATACATCTTAAACACTTCCAATGACTTTGAGTATCGCCAGGGACGGAACCAGGAATTTATGTTTGGGTGGGCTAATTTTTTTTTTCTCGAACTCTGAACTTAATTCATCTCAACTGCGAGAATGACAATACTTAAAGCGAGTATGGGTATGCCACACGATCTCTTTTCCTTGGAGCACAAAGCTTGGAATCAATTTTTTTCAGCTTGTAACTAATATAAGGGACGAATAATTTGCGTATCGAAAATAATAATCCTGTTATTTAGCGGCCGAAGGCCGCCCAATTTTTTTCTAGTTTCAAAGGTTATTATAGGGATGCAAAAATATTTGGAGTTTGAACATATACACATAATAAGTCATGACATATTGTATTTTTGTCTCATGACATATTGTAGTCACTTCATAGAAGAAAAATGAATTTTTGGACAAACACTTGCTTTTTTTCTTTTTTTAAAGGTGGACAAACGCTTGCTTAGTTAAGGACAAGACACCCCCATTTGACAGTTTTATTTTATCAAACTGACATGTAACAAGTGAGCCCATTCAATACCTTAGTTTAAGAAACATCACGAATACTTGTTTTTCCCTATAGCCTTTGAACGGTTGAGATGCTATTCAAAAATTAATCCATGTGGGACCGCGTTCTAAAATCTTCTGATTTCTTCCACGCAGAATCATATCTTAACAATTAATGGGCTAATTAAAATTTACACCTGGGCTAAATTTTACAAATGTTAAAAATTACACTAACAAAACATCTTTTTAGAAATTTTGGG
Source organism: Papaver armeniacum (assembly GCA_023531295.1). Lineage (NCBI taxonomy): Eukaryota > Viridiplantae > Streptophyta > Magnoliopsida > Ranunculales > Papaveraceae > Papaver > Papaver armeniacum. The sequence goes on along the minus strand of JAJJWW010014562.1, from coordinate 199,122 downwards.
GTGGGCTGCAGCCTGGGTAAGCCACCCCCTAATACCGTCCCTGAGTATCGCTACTTTTGTTTAGTGAGCCTAATTGACACATAAAGATGAAAAACATACTAAACTTCTCCATAGCCTCCAGCGTTCATCCTGAGCCAGGTAATTGCTTTTCTAGACTGCCAAATATTTGTTTTACGTGCGTCTTAGAAGAATGGCTCTTTTAATAAGTCTGAGTAAAATAGGTTATAGTTTGGTGCATTTTCTTCTTCCTTTTCATTTCCATGGACAATTGAACTCGTACGTAGTATTATATAAGAATGCCATCGCTTTGCTTGTTTACTACCTTTCTCGTGCTCATTTACCTTTTGTGTGGTATGTTTATGCCTTTATGGTAAACTTAGGCAGTGCTCGTTTTAGACTTTTGAGTGATTTTGTTTTCAAGTATGAATTGAATGTCTTGGTGAAAGCTTGTTTATGAACGAACATAGGGCAATTAGGGGTTGTGGTCTAAAACTTAGACATGGTCATTGATACATCTAGATCTTTATCATACTCAATTGAATACTTTTGATTTGCTCATAGTGGTTTTGGTTTTAATCTTGACAATTTCAGGCATGTTCCAGATAACCCGAATTTGAAACCCGAAGGAACTAAGTACACATCTAAACAAGTTTGTGATCTAGTATTGCCATATGCACCTGATGCCATGAGGTTCTATAACAAAAAAGCAGTCAGTTTTCATCTGAATCTTAATTGCTTCTCTTGAAATCAATCTCCATTTTTGTTTGGATATTCCCTGATCTTTCTTTTTTTTTTGTTACCTTGACCTAAAACTCATAGGGTGAAAAATATGAGCGGGTGGAGCACGGTTGCCTTACACTTGTGCTTCAAGGCGGACCGCTTCACCATGTCGATTTCACGGCTAAGAAGGTTGATGTTGTTGATGCTCCATAGAGATGTTTTTTGTCGAACTAACAACTACCCGGCGGGTTCGTTGTCAAGTTTTGCAAATGCTTGGGGCCAAGAGACTCAATTTTAGGTTTGTAATTAACATGTAGATGTGGTTGTGTGGTTTCATTTGTCTCTATCGCCATGGTAAGGTGCATTGTTTTGCTTGCTAATTGATTTGTTTGTCAATCGAGATCATTATTATGATTTACTTAACTACTTGTTGTATTGGAAACTCTATGAATTCGTCTTGCGGAGATAAAAACAATGGATGTTGTTATCAAGCACGTTGTATAATGTTCAAAGATCCCAAGGGTGGAGGATTCTCGCGTGGCGGTCATGGATTATTTCGTGATGACAGCGGTAGTTCTTCTTCATCGAACTCCAAAAGTTTGTGTTTGACGGATGTGTCTGATCTTTCACTTGACGGCTCTAAGTGTTTGTATTCGAAGGATGTGGATGTATCTGACTGGTAATTCTATATAATTTTCCAACAATTATCTTATCGATCTGGGCTGGGGTTTTGTAATCCCTAATTTAGTTATAAATTGCGTTATTTTGGAGGGGATTTCGAAGCCCCTGTTAGCTATTTATTTGTTGATTCATCCTCTTTTATTAGATAATTCCCACTTATAAACGTTTTTATTTTGTTATGTTTATTGTATCTCTGCTGGGGTTGCTGCTGTTAGTTTCTGGATTTTATTTGCAATTCATATTTTACCAACTGCCTGATTTAACTTATACCACTATTTTTTTACAATGTTTGCTTACCTTGTCTTAGCCGGGTCCAATACATCTTAAACACTTCCAATCGCTTTGAGTATCGCTAGTTTTCCTATGGGCTTTGCCTTTGAGCCTAATTGACACATAAGATGAACAAAGTATTAAACTTCTCCATAGCGTCCAACATTCACCCTAAGCCAGGATTGCTTTTCTAGACTGCTAAATATTTGTATTATGTAATTCTTAGAAGATAACTCGTCTATATAGTTTGAGTAAAATAAGTCATTGTTTGGTGCATTTTCTTCTTCCTTTTCTTTTGCATGGACAGTTGAACTCATATGTATGTACGTAGTATTATATAATAATGTTACCGCTTTGCTTGTTTACTATCTTTGTCGTGCACAATTACCTTTGGTGTAGTATGTTTATGCTTTTATGGTCAAGTTAGGTTAGGAAGTACTAGTTTCACACTTTAGAGTGATTTTGTTTTCAAGTATGAATTGAATGTGTTGGTGAAAGCTTGTTTATAAATGAACATAGGGCAAGTAGGGGTTGTGATCTTAAACTTAGACATGGTTATTGACACATCTCGATCTTTATCGTAAACTCAATTGAATACTTTTGATTTGATCAGAATGATTTTTGTTTTATCTTGATAATTTCAAACCCGATCCAGATTACCCCGGTTGTCAACCCAGAGAAAGGAATGTAAGGACACATCTAAACACGTTCATGATGTAGCAAGGACATATGCAGCTGATGCCATGAATTTCTATAACAAAAGATCAGTCAGTTTTCTTCTGAATCTTTATTGCTTTTCTTGAAATCAATCACCATTGTTGTTGGATTCCCTTAATCTTTCTTTTTTGTTTTCTTGCCTTGGCCTAAAATCCCTAGGGTGAAAATACATGAGGGCCGGTGGACCTGGTTCCAAGACATCCGTGCTCTCAAGACATGCATTCTTCACCATGTCTGCCTTCACGGCTAAGAAGACTGTTGCATGCTCTTGAGGAGATGTTTTTTGCCGAACCGACAACTATCGGCGGGTTCGTGACGTCAAGTTTCTCAGATGCATGGGGCGAAAAGACTCAATATCAGGTTTTATATAACATGTAGATGTGGTTGTGTGGTTTCATTTGTCTCTTTCTGCTACCGTTAGGTGCATTGTTTTGCTTGCTGATTGATTTGTTTGTCAATGGGATCACTATTGTGATTTATGACTACTTATTGGCAACTCTATGAATTCATCTTACAGGAGATAAAAACAATGGCTGATGTTATTGCACACTTGGAAATATTCAACATCCTAGATATGGATGATTCTCGCGCGGGGGTCAGGGATTATTCCTTGATTCTTGACATTGAACTTTTCATGAACATAACAATGTCAGTCACGTGTATTGAAACTTTTTTTAGAGCTGGACTATGTTTGACGCATGTGTAGTTGCTTTTGATATTTGTGCCTCCTGAATGAAAATCTGGCTCTGTGTGAAGGTTATCTTGGTTGTATTCCTGATATAGTTAAATAGTTTTTGAGCAACTTACGGATGATATAATATTTTGGTTTGACTATTATTACTCCCCTATGTCGTCTAATGCGTCTTTTGGTTGTTTTATTCCTTCATGCCGCGAATATAGTAACACTTTTATCTAAAAAATTCAAAAAAGACCGATGTATAGTAACGTGTTTTTCTTAGGTTAAGTGCTATGGTGTTTCATCATTCAAGATTCGACATGAAAACCATTACAAAAGCGTTGTCATAGCCTTGATTCAACATAAGGTTTAAGCATTTGCTTGGATGTTATCTTCAATCAACACCGAGCGACCAATAGTTTAGCGCTTCAAACATCACTTTAGCATCTAATGATTTGCGCTCCGCTAATATTCCCTAAAAATGCTCATATGCGCCTAGTCATTAGTCGCTACCTTTATTATCCATTAGATTAAATAAATGATATCTCAATCTGACGGTGTATAATAATCTGGGCCCAACATATTGAATCCTGAATTGTTGAATGTTGAATCACCATGGGGGGCTAGGAGATGGTTCACAATGATGTGGCACCATGATGAATCTTGAAGCACCATATGACTCAAACCTTAGACTGTTGAGAATCATTCCACGAGGTTTACACGTGTGTGAGATTAATTACTCCCTCCATTTCAAAAAAATAAGCTTGTTTAGTTTTCTGCACAAAGATTAAGAAAGCTAATTACTGTAACCACTTATTCATATCTTTTCCTAATTTAGCCTTGGTCTCATTCATTTGATATCGAGAAAACGGAGAGAGAAGTGGTCCATTTTTGTGCTAAAGAAATAAAAAAGGATAGAAATAAGTGGTTCTTCCATGAGTAGATTAGTAAACTCATAATATTTGACTTTCCATTTAAAGAAACCGTTTTTCTTTTTGACATATACTCAAATAAGGAAACCCAACCTATTTTTCAGAAATGAGGGGAGTAGTTTTTTTGGACCGTTGAGCCATTTTATTTTACTCTGACCGCCTGACTAATCGTAAAAGCTCTCCAAACACGTTATCTAAAATGGTATGGAGACATTTTTTTTTTCGAGAAAAATAGGAGAAAGTCCTCATTCATATATTGATCCAATATTTAGACCTCCAATAAAGTGAAGGTTGGAATTAATAACATTGTCCATCCAGAACCGATGATTTAAGTTGTTTGATAGGGTTCTAAGAGATTCTTCATTCCAATGCCGATTTACGACATTTCAGTTAAAATAAGATAAAATATGTGGTGCCTCTATAACATCGTATCGACATTTCGGTTAAAATAAGATGAGATATTTGTGATTTTTATAACATCGTATTTGCTTCTTAAAATAAAACATGAAATGACGAGGATACCAAGTACAAAACAATCTTTTCGATATCAACCTATAAGTTTGACACCTTTTGTGATCTAACATAGACAGAGACTATCAAGAAGATAGCAACCACAAGGTATACACTTGGTACCTTAAACTATAGTGATTAACCCAAGTGCTTGGGATTAACGTACAAGTGCAATTACTTTAATTATAACTTAAACAAATTATAATGCGGAGAGTAAAGTAAAGGCACACGACAAGATTTTGTTAACGAGGAAACCGCAAATGGAGAAAAACCGAGACGTTAGTCCGCTTTGAATACTCTCATAATTAAGCCGCTTTACAAAGAACACTACCAACTTCGTATAGTTGGGACCAAGTAAACTACCCCTAGTTACCTAGTTTCCCTCGGCACTATGCGCCTACAACCCATATGGCCAACACACTTGAATCCTAAGATATAGTCCACTATCTTAAGTTGCTTCGGCCGCTATGAAGACTTCAAGCACTCAACCCTTTTGATCGTCTTCCAAATAGTAAAGGACTAATTTGTTTGGTAACCACTCTTCTTATCCCAAGAAGTTAATCATGAATATTCTAGTTGATTTCACAAAGGTTTTTCCGTTTAAATCAATAAACTCCTTTATTATGTAAGATCTACCAAGATCAAGATTAACAAGTCAATCAGATCAAGGTATACAAACTATCAGATTTGAATACTGAAGAATATCACCAAATGATGTTTTCCGATCTAATACGACTTGAAATAACAAGTCAATCAAAGATAAACCAGATCTAATCGGATAACAGCCGATCAAGTTTTTGCACGAAGCAAATCAAAAAGATACTAAACCAATAAGAAATATTTTTGTCTTCAAATCTACAATCTTCTTATGTACCTGCACAACCAAACTGGATTCAAACTTATGATCGGTCACACACAGAACAGAGTCTGTTAACAAAGGATGATCACAAGTCAACGTCAGATCTAAAGGCAGATCCGAACTACCGCTAACCTCTTGATCTGGTTTGAGTGATCTTATGTCATAGGAGAAGTCTCTCAAGAATAATCAAACTAGGTGAAATCAAGAGTTAACAACCGTTAGTCAATCAAATCAATAATCAAAAAATAAAATAACAATGCATTTTTAGTTTCCCACCAACGGTACTAATAGACGCTTCATGATCCCAAAGAAGTCTTTAAACTAGCGGATGTAAGAGATTTCCCCTAATTAGGTTACTCTCCTCTCCAAGATAGTATGACGAGTAATACCATTAGTCGGCTACAGTAGTGACCACAAAATGAAGTGGCTTCCTCAGAATAAGTTTGTAAGAAGAACAAGCTTCACTATTTATATACCAAGTAGTTTGGACACCAAAGAATTTCCATAACCGAAAACATTCTCAAGATATGCAATAAAGCACCTAAATTCCAAACAATATCCAACTGTATAACCGAAATACCTCTTGGACAACTTAATATTAGCTATCACTTGATTAATATATCATTCTAGAGATATGTTTTCGCTTTTATGGAAAACCCAAACATATATATTCGAAATCTCAACAATATTCTCAAACATTTCGGTTTGGGATCTCACCTTAAGTATCAAGGAATATCTTTGAAAATAAAAGATAAGATTTGTGCTCATGTTCAAATTACTCATTATGTCGACATATTGAACTTTATATGTTTGCAAACCCAATTTCCATAGTCACACAAACCCTAAAGTGTATGTGACTAAAGAAATCAGTTTTTCATATTGGGATCGGTTCTACCATGAATCCCAATGTAGGTAGGGTTCGGTTCTACCTTGATTCCCAACATAAGTAGGGATCGGTTTTACCTTGACTGCCACCATAAGTTAGGATCGGTTCTACCTTGATTCCCTATATAGGTTAGGATCATTCCAACCTTATATCTTTAATGAAAACCGGACCATCAATCATATTGATTTCTTTCAACTAAGAAACAAGTTTGTAAGTCTACATCCTTAAACTCATGTAGTTAAACATAGTTTTCTAGGTATGAAATAAACCCTAAGCTCACTACACAATCTAGTAATAAGTTACAAAGATTATCTCAATATCGCAATTAAGAAGTTTAAAAAGATAAGTGTTATACTTCGTAATATAATATAACAATAAAAAACATTCACAGCTATTGATAAATGTTTCCTTGACACTTTGATAATAATAAGATGATCAAGTCTCTAATACTATAGTTTCATGTATATAACTTCGCATGTTATGTTTTCAATCTAAACGACTTGAAAGTAACGATATAAAAACGGAAACAAGACAAGCCTTGTATTACTATCCTCAAGTAGAAGGATGATGTCCTCGTTGATGTCGATACGTCCTCCAAATCTTCGGGTATTCAGAGTAATACTTATATGTCTCAACATTTCTAGACTTCCTAGTGTAGCCTAACGAAGTTGACTCTAATAGTTCTAATCAAACGACTCTTGAGTTTTGTTACTAAAATATGACAACCAACCTTGACATACAAACGCTTGGCGGGTTCAACCGAGCAGTACTCTAATGAAACCACTAACCTTAAAATATATACATGTACTAGCTTAAATTCCAAAATCTTCACTAATTGAATATATTTTCTCTCGAGATTTAGAGTTCATTCTTATTAACAGCTTCGGAAGTCGCTTTGGAAGATGATGTTGAATCCACTCCATTGAGTTGCCCATTGGAATGTCAATTGAGCTCTTTTATCTTATATATCTTTTCTAGTTGTACAGTCAACATAGGTTCCCTTCCCTTCATTTTGCTTCTGAAAAAGTTGTTAGAGTTAAGCCAATTCCAAAAGTTTTAATAGGATTATACATAGAGATTTCTATGTTGATCCTTATTGTCATATACATTTTTTCCTTTAGTTGGTTCAGTTGTTCTTATTTCCAACTTTTCATCATTCAAAAGGTTATAATACATGTTATGCATTATGTTATAGTTTTGGCTTGTGACATACATATAACTGTGTACATACCTGACTATGTCTCTGGCAATATTAACACTATTTTGGTTTATTTTATTAAAAAATAGATTACATCTAGCTTTCCACACATGCCAAGTTACTGTCCCACATAATTCATGTCATCTTATCTCATCTAAGCGCCCATTCTCAAGTTATCAAACCATGTGTTCATCTAGTCGTGGAATGTACCCATCCCATTTGTTGCAGTCTCTAAGTCAGTGTTTAAATCCGTCCATACCCGATTAACAAAGTTACATGCATGAACAAATGAGATAAAGTTTGATCCCTGTTGTTACATAGAGTGCATCTAGTATTAATATTAGGTAGAATTGTTTCCACTCCTATACTATTAGTTATTACATAGTTTCCAAATGAAAATTTTGACCTAAGGTGATACCTGCATGCTCCATATGCTGCTCCAGTCCTTAGAGGTTCTGGCTATTGTGTTAATTGAATCATAAAGAGTTTTAACAGAGAATTTACTTGTGCTAATTAGATTTCATTTAGAATAATCCTCCCTAGCTATGTTTGGTATTTGTATTCTCAATACCTTTTTTTGTTTCCCGTCGGCGATAGACAGTTTTCCCGGTCCCAAGTATGCATTTACGTAATTAATTGGCTTACCTTGTTCAACTGTTTAGTTTCTATTTCAGGTTTCCTAAGAGGACATGGTTTTTAGATAGTTTTATGGAGAGACTGTTGAGAATTATTTCCACGAGGTTTACACGTGAGTGAGAAGAATTTCTAGCTTTGACGAATTTTACCTCTTTGTTAATACTTGAAGCATCTATTCCCTTACAGCCCAATCCTCGTGTGTGTCACGATGGTTTCTACTTACTTATAACATTGAGGTTAAATTTTTTAAGCTATCATTGAAATTTTTCAAATTCAAATTTTTTTCTTCCAACATCTTGATTTTTTCAAGAGAAGTAGTAATATTAGCCTCAAGACGTTTTTCTCGAGAGAGAGATATGAACCTTCTTTTTCTTCAAAACTCACTTGTTGAGAGTTAATCCTTGATTCATATTCAACAAGTTTCTCTTCCAATAAAGAGGCCTTTTTCAAAAGCATCAACACGATCTTTCTCTAATAGTTCTGCTTGAGGAAGACTAACACTTACTTTGTCTTCGAGACTACGTATTCCGTTGAGAACCATTTCCCCTCAACTTTGTGAGATCTTGGTGAAGCCTTTCATATTCAAAAGTCTTTGATTGTAAATCATCCTAAAATTCCTTAAGTATCTTTTCACTTTCACGAGACATACATAGGTGATTTTCTCTAGTGAGCACTCACTCACAGGCCTGGATTTTAGCTTAGAGGCTAATATATCCACACGACTAATATAATCCGTATGAGGGTTTCTATTTGATTCATCGTACATGCCTACAGGATTTAGCTTTAACTCATCATGAGATCATTTAGACTCATTCAAGATAATATCAGAAGAGCATTTTGAGCTTGATTCAGATAAGGAAGAACCATTATCAGTATTCGTAACCTCCGATCCAGAGAATGATTTAACAACCTCTTGTGATACGTTAATTGATTCTTTTCTTCGATTTCGCTTAATCTTACTTTGACTCATGTATTATAGGTTGGATCTGTAGGATCATAATATCGCAACGGACAAGGTTCGCGGGATTAATAAACGACGGTGTCGCGGGAGTCGCGGGAGCTAAAATAAACGACGCGATGAATAACGACAAACAAAACAATTGGAAGACATGAAACCTGGCGAGGGTTAAGAAGTGTCGCGAGAATGAATATTCGTGCACTTGCGACACTTCGCGAGACATTCCCGAAAATAAAGGATAGCTTTAGCTGTCATCCACTATGTATTACCCTATATAAAGGGCTAAATGAGTCTCATGGAGAGGGAGAGATCTTTTTGAATTGGGAAGCAAGTCATTAGGGAGAGAAAGTTTAAGAGCTTTAATTTCCAAGTGTAATTCTATTGTACAGTGTAAACATTTCATGGAATCAATTAATAAATATTCTTGATCACACATCTTTCAATGGATTAGTCAAACAAAACTGAGTAAGGGGTGTAGTGTGGGATTTCTAACAACTACATATGCGCTAGAAACGAGGGAGAGAGCAGAGATTGACGTAGAAATTGGAAAGAATTTGGAGAAAAGATTTGGAGTGATACTCAAGAATTCATTGAAAAAGAAAAATGGCTAGAAGAAGAAACGTACAAGGGCAACCAACGATTGTAAGAAGAAGTGGGAGACTTGCTGGAGAAAGGAGGAATGAAACAGGAGAATCATCAAGGATGAATATGAGAAATGATGGAGAAAATCAAAATCAGCCACCGATCTCCCCAATAGCAAACGCGGCTGTGGATTATGATATAGTAAGTGTACATACTTGGAGGTCCGATTCGAAGACGAGAGGGAAGAGGAGCAGCAGATGGTGAACAATGGACAAGGAGGAGGAGAGCAAGGAATGAATGGAGAAATGAATCCAGGAAACGAAGAAATCGCAGCGTTAGAAAGATTGAGACAAACAATACATGAAGAGAGACAACTAGAGGCAGAGGAACGAGCAAACTTGACAAGACAGAATCATGAATTGAGGATGGAAAATATGAGATTGCAAAATAGGAGATCAAGAAGTAGTGTGAGATCAAGTTCAAGATCGATTAGGGAAGAAAGAAGGAGAGTTTTACCAACGGAAAGTACCGAAGAAGAAAACCAACAAGAAACACAAAATCCAAGCACAGAGCATGGCGAGAGAAGAGGGGAATGGAAGATCGTTATATTCCTCACCAAAAATCTTCAAGATGAGCGGAATAGGAAAATCAAGGAAACATGCAACTCAAGGGCCGAATGACCCGTGTCAAGGGAGAATAATCTTGCACGGGAGAGAAGAATTGAGAAGAAACCGAGAGATTGAGGATGACATTGAGAGGCACTACATTGAACAAGCACGGCTAGCTCGCGAGAGAGAAAGGATAAGAGCAGAAATGGAAAATCAAGAGATGGAAGAGGCAATCCAAGCGGAATAACCATGACAACCGGAAAGAAGGAGGGAACAAAATCGTACCAATAGAAATATTAATGAAGAATATGAGGGGTGCAGATGAGAGCTGAGAGACAGCCAAGAAGAGAGAACAACCGATATAATGGCGTGCGAATTGAAGAAAAGAAACGGGAAGAGCGTCGCGAGGGAAAGGAGAGAAGAAAATAACGAGCAAGAAGGTCAAAACAGGCACGAGCGTAGAAGGAGAGAGGCAGAGCTAAAAAAGACCAGTAGAATCAAATTCTGAGGCAAATGAACAAATCTTAAGAGAACTGGATGAAATGAGAGGATTACTGAACAATAGAAGGGAAGGAGGAAGGAAACAATTGGACGAAGCCATCGCAGAAGCTGCGAAGAATCCCTTCACGCTAGAAGTACAGATGGGAGGAATACCTCCTAAGTGCAATCTACCTGCATTAACCAACATCTTTGATGGAACAACCTGTGCGGTACAACATATCAAGGCTTATATGAGATGTATGTTGCAGTGGGAGAATCATGATGCTATCTTGTGCAAATATTTCGCATCAAGCCTAATAGGAGAAGCACTAAATGGTTTGAAGGTCTCGCCAAGGAACACAATCACATCATTTAACCATTTACAAGCCACATTCCTGGGAGCATACATAAGTAACAACTCTTCACGACCCGCATCAAGATGTATTCGGGTTGAAACAAAGGGTTGGCGAGAGCTTAAGGCAGTTGACAATAAGATGGAGGACAATGTATAGCAAATGGCGGGGACGGGTTGAGGAAAGATATCTCATCCTCTCATTTGTGAATGCTCTCTTCGCGACTAACTTGTTATACATTCAAATTTTTAGAATCAAAAATACAATCACGATGTCAGAACTGCGAGAGTTACAGGAAGAATATATTGCCTTAGAAGAAAGACAGAATGAAATGAATTCTTATCCAGAACACAAGCTCGAATGCTGCGAACGCAAGCTTGTTGCCTCAATTCATAAATACAAGGCGAGCACTTCGCGGAGGACAAGAAGTGCAAGGAAGGGCGATGAGGGACAAACAAGATAGTAGCCATGGGAAGCCACGACCAAGAAGAGTTTGAACGAGAAAGGAATTACTACAACCGTAACAGACAATAATAAGATTCGAGAGGCTAGATCATGTACAAGAAACTTACGGTGGGACGAAGGCAAAATAATCATGCAAGGCGAGAAGTCGCGAGAATAGTATGGGAAGAGATTAAGATGCCTCCACCGAATGCTAGTGTGGAAAAGATCCGGGAAGCTATACTTGTAATGGAAGATGTACCAGCACCTTGAACGTGGGAATGGAACCACCACCGGGCGATAGAAGCCATGAGTTTTGTTCTTACCATCGCTTCCATGGGCATCAAACAAACGATTGTAGAAACATAAAGAGAATTATTCTCGTGGATGATTGATCAGGGAAAGTCGAATCACTTTCTAAAGGGAGAAGAAAAAGACCGACATTACCACCACCACCAGAGATGCACGAGCGGTGTCGGCGAAAGGAAAGGAAACATTTGTGATAGAAGTTGGAACAAAAGCTAAAAATTTGAATTGCAACTCTATCGTCCACTCTATCGCACAATCGAAGATTTTCATGACAACGTGCTCATTAGAGTCTTTAAGAGAGATGCTAACGATAAAGAAATAATGAGTCCAAGCGGAACGACGCAGTTAGAAAAGTGGCAAATCAAGACTATTTCTTTCTCTCGTAGATGAAGTGCCAAAAGGAAGAGAAACACATGATAGCCCGTTGGTTGTGAAACTAGAGATTAACCCAAAACCAGCTTGATAGAGAAGATGATGAAGCGAGAAGATTGTCAAGGCGATCAACCAATCCTAATCGATACCTAAGTTCGGTGAATATTCTTTTTACCATACTTACAAGACGATGGGAGGAAAGGATGAGGATTTGATCCCCTCGACATACAAGATATATGGCTTTAATGGCACCGCAAACAAGCCAAAGGGAGAGGTTCACATGAGAATACCTCTACAAGGATTATCAACTCGATGTTTTATTCTTGTGTGGTTGACGTGGAATCTCCATATAATGCGCTGATTGGGAGGCCATGGCTTCATGAAATCTTGGGGGTCGCATCAACATACCACCAATGTATAAAATTTCCACATCCAAACGGCATTGGTATTATACGGAGATTGGAAGGAGTCGCAACAATGTCATGAGGTCGATGTAGAAAGCTGCGAAGAAAGAAATGCCAAAAGAAAGGGTTGGAAGCAACATGTGAGAGACGAGCAGAGAAAGGAAAAACTGATGGTGGATGTTATAGAAGTAAGAACTGAACATACCTCGCAAGGTGAATGCCTAGAGACAGGCGAATATTATGATAATAAAGAAGCGAAGGATATGAGGAACAAAAGGCATAAGAAGTGAATAATCAACAAAAAACAGAGAAAAAGTAGCAATTGAAGTAATGATGTGCGAGAATCTCAAACAAAAGAGTATATGAGAATTCGGTTAAGAAAGAAAAATGAAAATACAACAAATGAAATGGAATTTTTGCGAATACTTCGTAAAACAAATATCGGCAAATAATGAAACATGAATAATTGAATGATTTAACAAAGATGAATGAGTAAAAGAATGGGACGAACCTTTATGGCGTACACCCTAGTTCGCGAATAACATTTCGTAAGAGGCAAATGTAAGACCTAAAGTGCGTCATATAAGGGGTATCTCTCGACATGGCTCGGGGGAAGGTTACACCGCTCCTGAAGCCTGAGTCATGAAAATTTGGGGCCCATGAAAGCCTACCCGGAAGAGGTACCTTGGATTCCCAACTATATATAAGGTTATACCCTGGTTGGGCGACCGAGGGTCTCTTCCAAGGAGTCAGTGTATGCTCAAGGCGCCGAGGTACACGGTTGAGCCGAGTGCCGGATGGATGAACCTACCCCAGCCATTCTTGGCAAGTCTTGGCATATGTTGCACTCGCCCGAAGAAAACTCCACTTAGGGTGCAACCTCGTAACCATAAACCCTATAGGTATAAGGGATAAGAGGGTGCAAAACAACTGGTTGTTGTTAAGACCGGATGGGAGGAGCTAGTCTTGTATGGCTGATGTTTCGCCTCCTTGAAGGGGCAACCAGGGAGATGATAAGGGCGACGCTCTCCATTAGGGGGAGTGTCAAAACAGACGCAAATGTCATAAGGCTATGTTTTCGCAAGAGAATTTAGGCTTGTCATATTTGTGCAATGATCCTGCAGAGGCAATAATACTAACGCGAGGGTAAGGCGAGATCAATGGGTCTTTACACGAAAGTGTACGGACGTCCTGCGATTTCGTCGCACGACGGCAATGTCATGGGGCTTTATGTTCGCAAGGATATCTAGGCTTGTCATATTGCCGCAACTAAAACAACTACGCAGAGGCAAGAATACTTGGAAAATGATAAGGCAAGATCAATGGGTCTTTACATGCAAGTGTAAAGACGTCCTGCGATTTTGTCGCAATAAAAGGTGGCAGGGAAAGACCTCTAATTAGGGAGGTCTGACTTGGAAGACCACACGAAAATGATAAGGCAAGGTCAATGGGTCATTGCATGAAAATGTAAAGGCAGCCTGCGACCTTGTCGCAACAAGAAGAGATAAAACAAAGACTACCGAAATGGTAAGGCGAGACAAGTAGGATTCTTGAGTTATGAAGATACCCGCGACCTCGTCGCAACGATACATTTCAATAACAATAAAATTATTATCCAACAAAATACATGATGACAACTAAAATCTTCCATCTGAAGATAAATAACAGAGGCAAGTATGGGAATGGAAAAGATGGAATATTGTTATTCATCTTCTGATGAAAAGTTATACATCAATAATGTTAGCCAATTATATTACAAAGAAGAACTACCAAAAAAGAGGAGTGAAGATTGAATTTAGGGGGACAATCCAAGAAGTACACTATAATAAAGAGATACAGAAATGTACGAGATATTACGAGGCGGCGAAAGAAAACAAAAAGAATTATCTCTTTGGTGATCCTTCCCTTCATCTGATTCCTCGTCCCTATTATTCTCATCGCCAAAATTTTCTTCTTCGCTAGCCTCACTATCGAAACGTCCGAGACAAAAGGCGGATTCTCGGGAACCTTTTCGAAAGCCGAGGGATATGAATGCAGAGGGATATTGTGGTCCTTACAAACATACTCCATGGCTCCATTGCAAAACGAACGGCATCATTATTAAAATTCGCCACTCGTCGTTAGAAATTGTTTCTTCAACTTGAAATATTTATTCTCGCGAAGGAGAGACTCTTTTGCGAGCCCTCTTTTTCGGTTTCAAGTTCTTCAATTCTCGCTGGAAAATTCTGCGAGTTGTTCTTTTCGTTTCAAGCTCTCTAATTTTAACTTGAAGTCTCTTCTCGGATTCAAAATAAGTAACAACAAGTTAATAATTTACAAGCAATACTACAGAAGTAAGAAGCAGTAAGGTATAATAAGTAACCTTCTCTATCAGATATCATATCTTTAATCAAGGAAGTATGCTCGGCATGAAGACTAACATCAACACCTAGGTTATTCCTGGCATTATCTAAAACTTTCGCAGCCCAAGCGAATTCATCATCACTATTAATAACAAGAAGAGAACGAACTTGCTCTTCTCGCTGCTTAAGTATGGTATTCTGATGAAGGAGTTCATCTCGTTCAACTTGCACACCAAGAAGAGATTTGTGGAATTCTGCTAACGCCTGTGCACCTCTGTTAGTAATGCGATCGTTCTCATCTATGAGATCACTAATTTTCTTCCTTAAAGTCTTGATTTTCTTCTCGGAATCAAGGTACATTCGTTTAAAGCGATTAGTTAAATTTAAACTAGATCTGTGTTCGATCTCTAAGAGATGATATTTGGATTGGAGATCCTTTAATGAAAGGAGGTTAGTTTTATTTGAGAAACTACTTAGAGATTGATTGAGGTGAGTAAGAAGGACGTCATCATTCATAGGCTCGGGAAATGAATGGAGAAGAATGGATTCTTCGGAGAGATTATATACGTCTGCGAGAATAATAGTCAGACAAAGAAAAATAAAAGATAGCATGAAAAGGATTTGAGAATTGAAAATTACTATACCATAAAGTTGCTGATTTGAATTCTGAAGAGTGATTACTCTCTCCTTTTGGGAGTCCAGATCGGCTTCTAATTTTTGAATCTTATCGCGAGATGACGCGCTTCAACTTCCACTCTTGGGTCTTCTTGTTCAATTGTAAATTTCTCTTTCAAGATTATTGCGTCTTCTCTCGAGATCTGAGGCAACTACAAAAGAAGTTTTTCCAACCTATGAAAGAAGATAGAAAAACGTTAATACATATATATTTAAAAATTTAAAATTAACAGGGAAATATGACTACATGCATACCAAAGACCCAAGTGCGTTCAAGAAGTCAGGAGACACAATTCTAGAGGCTCCATTGAAAGAATCATTGCCCTCTAGTAAAGCAGCATTACACACATTTGCGAGAACCCCGCAAAGGGAAGCTAGGGGAGCATCTCCCATTCCTTGGAAAGAGTCTGAGAAGATGCTAGATAACTGATCCATAGGAGAACCGGCCAATGGAATCTCTTTAGTGAGAGAGGGATTCGAATCATGGTTATCCTCGTCAGAAGATTCGGAGCTTGAGCTAAGGCGAGAAGAAGACTGAGTCTTTCGCTTCTTAGTTAATGGAGCAGAAGATTTATCTTTGCGAACGACGGTTTTACCCTTACTTCTAATCTTCGCGTCTACAGCTTCTTCAACTCCAACCTTCGCATACGGTTAAAGATAAGAAACAGAGGCAACAATATTGTTTCAAATAACAAAGGAAATGTTTCTTACTTCACCCGTAAGCGATCGAAGTATCGTCAGAGTACTCTCCAACGGATTATCCTTGTAGCTTCTTCTCAATTTGGCGATCTGAAAAATTCCACAAACTCAACAAATATAAAAAGAAAGTTGCGAAGGCAAGATTTGAAGTGGAAAACATACCTCTTTTGCCTTATCAGGCCATTTGAATTCCCAAGGATGATATCCTGCGAGATTCATAGGAAGAATATGCGAGCCCGCGATGTAAGGGCCATTTAAAATCAAGGGTACAACCCACCACTTCTCATCTTTGGAGTGGCGAGGAGTAGTATTATTGCCCGGGTGCCAGTCAATATCTTGCATGAGTAATTTATCCTCAGGGACATTATCCTTCTTTTTTCGTGCGAATGCCCCAAATGAGATTTCGCATTCCTCATCTTTATCACCGCATAATTTTCAAAAAAGTTCTCTACGGTGTACTTCTCTCAGCCTATTTCCAAGTTTGCGAAATTGGGGTTTCTACTTGATATTAGGGTATAAAGATCCTTTGCCAGCACCACGGTTCGCGAACTCAAGCATTAGGCGAATGCAATCGCCACTTAATTGATAAACGAACCGAGAGAATTTTTCATGGGCCAAGATTTCATAAAATAAAGGCATCTCGGGATTGTATAAGGGAATGGGAAGTCTGCGAGAAGTCGACCTAGCGAGACTATAATTTTTGATCATCACATTGATGATCGAAAAACAACTTTGCGAAAGAATAGATGAAGATTCTTGATCGGGAATGGTTGATAGAGTAAAACCCTTCTCGAGCAACTTCTGTTGAACTTCATCAAAAGAAGATTTGTATGCACGACTAATGAAAGCCATTATCAGTATGGGAATGGATGGGAGGTTGGAGATTAGGATCAGCTGCGTTAGAAGGGATGAAGAAAAGAGTTACTGAGAGGCGGAGCGCAAATTGCGGAAGGAGAGAGTCAAGAAAAGTTGCAGAGAGAAATTAAAGGAAGAAAAGAGGAGGAAAAGAAAGCTATATATAGAAAAATCAAAAAAGATTCTTGAGAAAAACGAGGGCATTTAATGCGAGAAGAGACACGAACTACGAGAATAAACGGTTGGAAGAGACGTGTCAAGAAAAGACTTTAATGGTCAAAATCAGTGTAATAGTACGGAGTCAAACAGATAAAGATAAGTAGTTGCGGCAAATCAAAATATTGATTCTCATGACGTTCTCTCCCTCGCAGAGGAGATGTAAGGAGAGACAGAGACGGAACTTCATATATATACTACAAAGAAGCTTCTAACTTCGCTAAAAGAATAGAGGCAAGTACGTACTTTTCAAGAAAAGTATTCTTTCGCTCGTTCCTTCACCAATTGAAACCAAGTATTATTACAACAATGAATTTTTCCTTCAAATCGCTCTTCAAGCAATATTCAAGGAAAAAGAGGCAAGATGTAGGATCATAATATCGCAACGGACAAGGTTCGCGGGATTAATAAACGACGGTGTCGCGAGGGAGTCGCAGGGAGCTAAAATAAACGACGCGATGAATAACGACAAACAAAACAATTGGAAGACATGAAACCTGGCGAGGGTTAAGAAGTGTCGCGAGAATGAATATTCGTGCACTTGCGACACTTCGCGAGACATTCCCGAAAATAAAGGATAGCTTAGTCATCATCCACTATGTATTACCCTATATAAAGGGCTAAATGAGTCTGTTGAGAGGGAGAGATCTTTTTGAATTGTGAAGCAAGTCATTAGGAGAGAGAAAGTTTAAGAGCGCTTTAATTTCCAAGTGTAATTCTATTGTACAGTGTAAACATTTCATGGAATCAATTAATAAATATTCTTGATCACACATCTTTCAATGGATTAGTCAAACAAAAACTGAGTAAGGGGTGTAGTGTGGGATTTCCTGCAACTACAGGATCACACCATAATCTTTTCGATATCAACCTATATGATAGATATCTTGCATGATCTAATATAGACATTTGACTCAAAGAAGATAACAACCACAAGGTATACACTTGGTATATATAATCGGTATGGAAACCGAACATATATGTAGGGATCAACCCAAGTGTTTTGAATAAGTACAAGTGTAATTACTTTATTATAACTAAAACAATAATTATAATGCGGAAAGTAAAGTAAAAGCACACAACAATCTTTTGTTAACGAGGAAACCATAAATGCAGAAAAAACCTAAGACCTAGTCCATTTTTGAATACTCTCGTAATTGATCTGCTATACAAAGACCACTACCAGCTTCGTATAGCTGAGACCAAATAATCTACCCCTAGTTACCTAGTTTCCTCAGTATCCCTACGCGTACAACCAATTTGGCTAACGCACGTGAATCGTAAGATAGGGTCCACTATCTTAAGTTGCTTCACCTGCTTGTGAAGACTTCACGCACACTCAACTCCTTTGGATCGTTTTTCGAAACAATAAAAGACTAATTTATATTCGGTAACCGCTCTATCAATCTCAAAAGTAAATAAGAGATTTTGAAGTCTCTTTTCCTGTTTAATTTAATAAAACTCCTTTGTCCTATTCGGACCAACCAAGATTTAGATTATCAAGATAACTAGATCTAGGTCTATAAACTATCAAATTCGGATACTGATGAAAACCATAAAATGATAGCTTGTAGATCTAATACGACTAACAATAAGATGTCTATCAAAGATAAATGCCGCTAAGTCGGATCCCATCCGCTCAAGTATATGCACGAAGAAAATCACAAATATACGAAACCATTAAGAAATCTTCTCGTATCTTTATTCTTTAATCTTCAACGTCTTCGATGTACCTGTACAAATAGACTTGGTTCCACTTATAATCGGTCACACACAGAACGGAGTCTTTTAATGATGGATGATCACCAGTCTACCGTTCATAAGAGAAGGCTCTCAAGAATAATCAAACAAGATACAATTAAGGTTTAACAACTGTTAGTTAATCGAATACTAAAATAACAATCTAAATTCTAGTTTCCCACCAACGATACTATCTAAACGCATTTTGATCCCATATAAGTCCTTAAACTAGTGGATGTAAGAGATTTCGCCTAATTAGGTTACTCTTCTCTCCAATATAGTATTACAAGTAATACTATTAGTCGGCTGCAGTAGCGACTACAAAATAAAGTGCATGCCTCAAAATAAGTTTCTAAGAAGAACAAACTTTATTACTTATAGACCAAGGTAGTTTGGTCACCAAGAAATTTTTATTGCCGAAAATATTTTCAAAATATGCAATAAGTACCAATATTTGGTTTTGTCTAATTCCAACAAATATCCAACTGTATAACGAAATCCCTCTTGGATTACAACTAAATATTAACTAGCATACAAGTATACTTTACTAATATATCTTCCAGGGATATTTTTACTTGCTTTGAAAAATAAAACTTATATTGTCGAAAATCTCAATAAAAGATTCTCAAACATTTCGGTTTGGGATCGCACCTTGAGTATTAAGGAATTTCTTTGAACAATAAAAGATAAGATTTTACACTTGTTAAAATTACTCACTATGTAGACATCTTGAACTTTCCTAATTTGCAAACCCAAATTCCAAAAATCACATAAACCCTAGAGAATACGTGAAACCTGAAATATGATTTGCTATGTGGATCGGTTCTGCTAGAGATTTGCTAATAGGTAGGGATCGGTCTTGCTATAGATCTTCAATAAGAACCAGACCACAAATCTCATTGATTCCTTTCAACTACGAAACAAGTTTTGCAAGTCTACTTCCTTAAACTCATGTAATTAAACATAGTTTTCTAGGTATATAATCAATCCTAAGGGGGCACAAAGGGCCTCCAATCCAAACAATGAAAGTTTTATATTGGAACCTTAGAGGCCTAAGGAGAGATAGGTCTCAGGATAAATTAAGGTCTCTCATACAGCAATTCAATCCTTCAATGGTTTGGGTAGCTGAACCTAAAGTAAGTTGTAATGCTTCTTTTTGTAATAAACTCAATTTGCCTGGTATGAAAAATATGGTTATTCATAACTCTGTTTCAAACAAAAAGGGTAACATTTGGTTATTCTGGAATCAAAATTTACCTGATCCTTCAGTAATTTCTATGTCTAGTCAAATGATCACAGTGGAGATTGGTGGAGTTCTAATTTCTGGTGTTCATGCCCATGTTGGTGTTTCTCAAAGAAGGTATTTGTGGTCAGAGATGGAACAAATCAGTATGATGCAAAAGCCTTGGCTAGTCATAGGGGATTTTAATGTTATAACTTCAGTAGAAGAAAAAGTAGGTGGAAAAAGTCCTAACAAAAGATCAATGATGGATTTCACTTCTTGTTTGGATAATTGTGTGCTATTGCAAGCACCAAAAACAGGTTTAGCTTATTCCTGGTCAAATTATCAGCAAGGTAATAGAAGAATTCTTTGTAATTTGGATAGAGCTGTCTTCAATCATCTGTGGTTGCAGAAGTATGAATCTTGGAGTTATAAAGTGGGCTTAAGAGTTGCTTCAGATCACTCTCCTCTATTAGGATGTGGTGCACAAATTCCTAAGCCTAAAAATGTGCCTATGAAGTTTCAACAGATGTGGCTATCACACCTAATTTTATGGAAGTGGTTGATAAGTGCTGGTCAGAGGAAGTGCTAGGTGATCCAGCTTTTGTATTTCAGCAAAAACTAAAGAAGCTGAAAAAAGTTCTCAAAGAATGGAATTGGAGTGTTTTTGGTAATGTGCATACACAGATCAAAGAAGCTGAGAAAAAAGTACAAGAAACCATGCTAATTTCTGATGCAAATCCATTTGATGAAGAAGCTTTAAACAATCTGGTTAATGCTCAGAATAATTTCAATTCTAAAGAAGTTCAGCTCAATACTTTTCTCAAGCATAAATCAAGAATAAGATGGGTCAAAGAAGGTGCAGCTAATACTGGTTTTCTTCATGCTAATCTCAAAATAAAACAAGGAAGAAACTGGATTTCTGAGTTAGAAGACAGTAATGGTGATATTATTACAGATCAAGAAAAGATAGCTGACAATTTGGTGCATCACAAATTTAAACATCAACAAGTTGAAATTTGTGACACTTTGCTTGAGGTTATTCCTAATTTAATTACAAATGAAGATCAGGATATGTTAAACCAATGCCCAGAGGAAGAAGAAATTAAGACATCAATTTTTGATATGGATCCAAATAGCTCACCTGGACCAGATGGTGTTGTCTGGTTGGTTTTACTGAGCTTGTTAATAATCATAAGCAATAACCTTGTCCAAGCCATTCAATTTTGCTGGAAGAGGAAATTTATTCCAAAAGGCTTGAACTCCAATTTTTTAGTTTTATTGCCAAAAGTTGATGGTGCTAGGAATCCCAACCAATTTAGACCTATTGGTCTTAGTAATGTTAGCTTTAAAATCTTCACAAAGATAATAGCTACTAGAATGGGTACTCTTATGAATAAATTGATTTCTCCTCAACAAGCAGCTTATGTGAAAGGGAGATGCATCCAAGAGCAGATTCTTCTAGCCTCAGAAATGGTCAATGAATTGAAAAAAAAAAAAGAGAAGCGGGAATGTTGGAATTAAAATTGACATATCTCGGGCATATGATTGATAAGTTGGAAGTTCTTATTTCAAGTGCTGATGAAATTTGGTTTTTGAGAAGATTGGTGTGAATGGTTGCATATTTTATTTCAATCACCCAAATTATCTCATGGTTAATGGAGGTCCTTGTGGTTTTTCTCTGTGGGAAGGGGATTAAGGCAGGGTGACCCTCTTTCCCCAATTTTATTTGTATTAATGGAGGAAGTTCTTGGTAGACAACTATCTCAAGTAGTCAGTGATGGTAAAGTGAAGCCAATGGTGGTAAGGAAAGGAATTCATCCATCTCATCTGTTTTTTGCAGATGATGTCTTCATCTTTTGCAATGGAGAAAAGATAAGTCTTATACATCTCATGAAATTGTTAGAAGATTACCAGAGTAGCTCAGGGCAAGTTATTAATAGACATAAAAGCAAATTATTTGTGGATGGCACTTCAGAACAAAGGAAAGTTATAATTAAAACTGTTCTGCAAGTGGAACTAAGTAACTTTCCAGACAAGTATTTGGGAGTAATTCTTGAAGCAGGAAGAGTCAAAACTAGTAATGTATGGCCAATGGTGGAGCTGATGCAACATAAATTAGCTACATGGAAAGGCAAGTTGTTATCCTTCCAAGAAAGAATAGTGCTAGTTAAATCATCATTTATAGCATGCCGGGTGTACAACATGGCAAAAGTGTACAAATGGCCTTCTTCATGATTAAAATCAGAAAGGATTATAAGGAATTTTATTTGTCCGTGATGGGGATATAAGGAAATACACTTCCTTTTCTTGGAAAAAAGCTTGCACTCCTTATAATGAAGGTGGTTTGGGTATTCAGAGACTAGAAACTCTGAACAAAGCTTTACTCATGAAAATGATGTGGAAAATTCATAAGTCAGATGAAGAATGGGCTAAATTCTTTAAAGCTAAATATCAAGATAAAAATGGTCAATGGAATACAAATTGGCAGCTTTCCTCAATTTGTCCAGGGCTAAGATGGGCTTGGAATTCTCTCAAGGAAGATATGAGGTGGATTATAGGGGATGGTCAAAAAATTTCTGTGTGGTTTGACTCTTGGGTTAGTGATAGTCCTTTGATTAATCAAGTTGGTTTCACTCCTTTTGTTAAAGACAATTTAAAATTAAAGGTCTCTGACTTGTTGGTGGATGGTAAGTGGGTTTTTTCTGAAGAATTTAGGCAACTATTTGAATCTATAGTAATGCCAACAGTTGCAGGTGGGAGTGATGAACTTATATGGATTGGCAATCTACAAGGCTCATTTTCAATTCATGATGCTGTGCGGAATATTAGACATAAAGAGCCCATAATATATTGGTCAAAATTTATCTGGAATTCATTTATTCAACCTGGAGTGGCAAGCAATATATGGAAGCTTATTCAGGGAATATACATAGATGACACCATTATGGTTAAGAATGGGTATGAAATGGTTTCTAGATGTTGCATTTGTGAGGAAGCTCAGGATAGCATGATTCATCTGTTATGGGAATGCAGTTTCAGTGTATCTATTTGGAAATGGATATGTTCATTTTTTCAGTTTGATCAGCCAAAGGACTTCAATGATATATGGAGAAGAGCTAAAAACAAAAGCCCTTTGGTTCGAAAACTTGGTTATCTGGCAGACAAAACATTATTCTCAAAGAATCTGTGGTTTTGAGAAGAATAGAAAATTTTTTTGAAAATATCAAACCAAGTATTCCCGTTTCAAAAACGGGGGTGATGAAGCTCATAATGGAAGGGGTATAAGAATTTCGGAAATAAATGGGATCAAAATTATGATTTGAATATCATTACAAACATTTCACCAGGCGTCGGGAGAACTGGGTTTCAAAGCATAAAGGAATGTTCTTGTGCCTCCTGATTCCGATTTCACTATGTTCTCTTGTGATGGTTCTTCATTAGGCAATCCTGGAGCTGCAGCTTTGAGTTGTAGTAAGAGATCACCACGAGTCGGGTACTCGGCACTCTAACTGGAGGTATTGGTATTGCATCTAATTACATTGCAGAAAATTATGTTATTTTATGTGCTCTGGAATTGGCAATTGAATGGGGTGTACAGAAAGCCATGATTGTATATGACTCTAAAATGTGGTTAATAACTTTGTTCAAAGAAAAGTACCATGGTTCATAAGAGGAGATGGAAAATGCGAGAGAATCAAATATCTCAAATCGGATATGTGCACCTACGGAAGTGAATTTTTCGGCCAGATGGAGTTGCTAAAAGGGTGCATCTCTTGCTCCAGGAGAAAGAAAGGTATACATAGGCAGACCTACTTCTATGATTAGAGTGGAAATGCCTCATGTCAAGTACTATAGATTTAGCTGATTTGGGAGGTGTTTGGGCCTGTAGTTGGGCTTAGATGTATTTTTGATTCAGTTTGTTTTGTTTCTTTTCTTTTCAAGTTTTTGTTGTAAAAAATCAATTTTCCTTTTTAATAATAATTCGTGTGATTCAGAAAAAAAAAAAAAAAAAAGTTCAATACAAAATCTAGTAACAACTTACAAAGAGTAACAACTTACAAAGATAGTGTTTATGTCGCAACTACAAAGTTCAAAAGATGAGCGTCATTCTTCGTAATTAAATATACAACCGTTGTGATACAACTTGTACGTTGTGATACAAATTGTATATTCTTCCTTGACACTTTGATCATAATAATAAAGTGATCAATTATATAATATTAGAGTTTCATATATATATATATATATATAACTTCGCATGTTATGTTTTCAATCTAAATGACTTGAAAGTAGCGTAGATAGAAATAGAAACAAGTCAAGTCTTGTATTACTAACCTCGAGTAGAAGGATGATGTGTTCATTAATGTCGATACGTCTTTAGAATCTTTAGGTTTTCAGAGTAATACTTGTATGTCTCAACATATCTAGACTTCCTAGTCTAAACTAATGAAGTCGACTCTAGTAATCTAATCAAGCGACCTTGAGTTTTGAAACTAAAATATGACAACCAATCTTGACATGTCAACGCTTGGCAGGTTCAACCGAGCAACGTGCTAACATCATAAATATATGACAGCTAGAGTTTGACTATTCAGGATGTGGCATTCATGACAACGTATGAGGTTACCATCTTGGATTTTCTCCAGCTCCTTGAACACAACGTAAGTAACTACAAAATTATATTACATTTGCAAAGAGACATGCAGTTACTTTGATAACAAGTTTTTACCATAATTATGCACTAGGGTGATGAATTGCACATGGTTTTCCCTGTTAGAGCACTATTCGTTTGAACCCACCAAGCGTTGATATATCAAGTTGGTTCCTAACTTTAGTTCCAGAACTCGAGTCGCTTGATTAACTTATTAAAGTCAACTTTGTCAGGTTAGAATAGGAACACAGAAATGTTGATATGTTTTTTAGTTACTCATGAAGACATGAAGATGAATTGAAGACAATAAATACCCCATTCTTCAGCTTGAGGTTAGTAACTACGTACATACTTGAGTTGTTCCATTTTTATCTTTGTTCTTTTAAGTTTTTATTCATTGAGAACATGACATGCAAAGTTTGTTATAATGACTTTAGTATTGGTAAGTTGGTCACTATAATATGATCAAAGTATCAAAAGGAAATATATATAATATTGGTTTCGACAACTGAAGTATATGGAGTTACGAAGACTAATTTATTTATAGACTTTGTGTTTTTCATATTGCATTAATTGGTAACTTGTTATTATTTAGTATGTTGAACTTCCGAAAGTCTTCCACCAACATTTCTAATATAACTTGAAATTTTTTTGTCTTATGGTTTTTACGTTTTATAAAATAAAAACGAGACCAAGGATATAGTCAGATTCTTTCTTCAACACCCAGGGGGAGGAACTCATATACTTCTATGAATTCATACGGTTGAATTAACTCACTATGGATATCTAGATATATGCATAGGGAGTATATCAGGACCAGCTTGCTGTTTAGAGATATCGATTTTCTATTGTTTATTCTGAGTCCAGGTTAATTCACTTGCCGGGGAACTGCTCACAACTTTTTTTTTTTTTTTTTGTTTCTTTTTGCCCTTGGATTTCTCTTTTTGATTTCGATTTTTTTTTAAATAAAATTGGTTTAAGTGAAATATTTTTGAGAAAGAAACGTGGAGAAGGTGTGAAGAAATAAGAACAACATGTGTGTGTTTAAATGTGGTAGAAACAATTACCATTGGCGATTGAAATTACTGTTTGCGATATAGTATGGATAAAGACTCCGTCGCTCCATAGTAACTCCGCCGCTAATTAGTTTTCACATAGTATTAAGGCAAGCAAAATGAGATTGTTTCCCATAATTTGTAATCTGACAACTTACTCCATGTAACGAGACCTACCATGTGTTTTGTTTTGTTTTGTTTTTTTTTTTTTTTTGATGAAAAGGATAAATCAATTAATATAATACAATGGGCCAGCAATCGCTTGCTTAAAATATAAGGTTTATGAACTTGTTGTTATATATATGTTGTAATGTGTTGGAGGCTTCGAATTTTAGCTTCCTTTGTCGTACTGTCCGGCGCTTTATGTTCCTTTTGATATATTGTATTTCTACTTATGGGAGATTTTAGAGTACAAACCTAAACTTGGTGATTGTGTTTGCTTAACAAGAAGAAAAAAAAAGGTATCATGTAAGATACAAGTGACACCATTTAAGAAATCATTTCCCTTTCTCGGAATAAGAAAAGAGACAAACGAAATACATTACAAATGAGCCTAGAGTAGCTTTTTCCATTTTCCTTCACACCCCCTCTCTGCTCTATGTTTCTCTACTCCCACAATAAAAAATAGAACCTATTTAAACCAAGAAAACTTTCTTTGTCTTTCAAACGCCGACTGCTGAGGTTTAAGCACATATCAAAGGTAATGTTGCACTATTTTTTTGTTTTAATGGTGAAAACATAGATGGATTTTTTTAGTTCTTTTATGTGCTTCGGGGTTTTTGTAGTTTAATCTTATGGAGTTATTCAAGTTTCTTAAGTTTATGGAGCTATGGCCTTTTTCTTCCTTCAAAATCTTCATGAGAGATGATATATATTTGATTTTCTGATTTTTTTTATATATTTTGGTTCATGAATCTATAATCTGAAGTCTTTATAGTTCATACTGCTTGTTTATCTGCAGGCAATGGCAGATGGGAACCAAGAAGTTTTCCTTGCAAATACAGATGAGAGGAAAAGGGAATTTTTGGACACAACTTCAATGAGATACGCACACACAACAAGAAGAATTAAAGGGTTAGTTGCAGAAGCAAAACACAATTTCATGGTTTAAGAATGCTAGAATTTTCATGGACCAATGCTTCAGCCTTTGGTTTAGTATCATTTGAGGGTATCAATCCTGTTCCAAATGCCCAAAACCAAGAAGATTCAAAGTTACATCTTCAATACAAACTTTACATTCTTTTATGATTATCAAGTTGTATTATTTGTTAGATGTTTATCCACTATGAAGAGTAAAATTATCACTTCAAAGCCTTTAAGTTTGCATATTATAAACGACTTGTACTAATCCTTAATACTTGCCTCAATTTTGAAAGTCGAGCATAAGTTCTAACAATTTTTTTATGAATTACAAACATGTACATTCTTTATTCAATTTATTGTTTCATTCTAACAAATGGGTAGACCCTAATCCATCAATGTGGTGGTAATCCCATGAAATTTTAGTAGCTCCTTAGTTTTTATGTTTAAGACTTTTTAATATCAAATTAGACTTATCCCTACCGATAATTTTTTGTAACTTATGAAAATCGATTTGGTGTATAGCAATAAGTTGAAACCCAATTATAAACGGTTTACTGGAGGGAAAAAGATTGAAAAAAAGATAAGAAAGAACCATTACAAAAGTAAAACAGTAATAATAAAATAAAATAAAGGGAAGAGGTTACCCTTGATTAGAACATCTTGCTATTATGAATTTTATTTTCTCCTGTGGTAAAGGAGAATATTTGAATATATTCTTCTCTTCGTTATAATTCATCTCGCAATCTTCAAAATGAAGTGAAAAAGATGTTGAGAACACCAGTTGTATTCTTTACTTCATTAGACTTGTCGTCTAATGTAAGTGCTACTCATGAACAAAAAAAAAATGATGATAAAAGAAGACAACTTAACCGGTAAGAATGAAGAGAAAGTGATCATCGAAAACGATAAATAAAGTTGTCATAACCTTATAATGTTACATGTGTTACGTATGTTACATATATAATTAGCAACGCAAAATATATGTTACATGTCAAAGTATAACATACTGCCAAAAATTATCATAGTTACATTTTAATTAGTTTATATAGTCTTTTTAACCTCTTTATCATTTGTTCGAAAATACTTGAAGATATTAACAAACACTTATTTAGAAATTAGTATTTGTAAAAGGTATTTACTTGGCATGTCTTATTACTTTTATTATCACGTTGAATAAGTTTAAATTTTATTTGAATTTTATGTAATTTAGAAGAGATTGTTAAGTTTTAGAAAAAAAATCACATTGTTGGTGTCGGTCATGTTAAGTAAGCGATACCATCCATCCCTTGTCGTAATATCATACTACATTGACTTTATCACATCAATTTTCTTAGTTAAGTGTGAGAAAAAAAAAAGAAAAGAAAAGAAAATGATTGGAAAAGGTTAACTATAACAAATGATGTTATTAACGATGCTAATGCGCCTAAAATATGTATCACAAGTGCACGACTATTGGTGGGATACAATATAAATTTTAGTCATTCACCGAGACTAATAGATTTAAGGAGGATACAATTAGATTGACGGTAGGGAGATACATCATGTTTGCGTACCTCAAGTCCTGAGGTGGTAAACATGATGCAGTTTTAAAGTTTTAAATCTTGATATGAATTCAGAATCTTTATTAGGATTTTTCTTTTTTTTAATAATAAAAATGTAGACTTTGAAGTTTAAAACCTTGATATGAATACTATTTTATTTTTCTGGGGTATTTGCTATTTCATTTTTGAAGTATACTCGTACTAGGGTATCACCTAGGCCTTCAATCTAGGCTAAACCGCTCGGGTGTCTTCCACGCAGGGGATTCTAGGATTTGGTCACACTTTCTACCCTCACATGTTGTTTGTGATTTTTCTATATTTCAAACAAATATGTGGAACCTAGATCAGTTCTATTTTGCGATTGAATCATACTATAACTGCTTATTTAGGACTATGACCAAATGATAAATTTACCAGTGTCATGCTCTATAGCCTTCCCATGTGGTTGTTGCCAAGAAAAAAGAACGAGTTTGTAGGTTCTTTACAGTTAAAATAATACTATCTAGGTTTAGATACGTACAACCTGTGATATCTCAATTTTAAAGATAAAACAATATAGTGTGGAAAATAAATAACACAGACACCAAAGTTTTTGTTAACGAGAAAAACTACAATCTTGTAGAAAAACCCCGGGACCTAGTCCAGATTGAACACTTACTGATTTAAGTTGTTACACCAATTACCCACTACTAGATATCGGACTAGATGTAATACCTGCTTCAATTACATTCTTGCACCCGTAGAACTCCTAGCAGAATATCAATTCTCTTCAGTAATTCCTTTTGTAAACCTTCTATCAGAACCTCAATTCTCTTTAGAAGATGCTCTTGAAAATCCTATAACAGAACCTTAATTCTCTTTTGAAGATACTCCTCAACAATTAGGGTTTATGGTTTCGTAACCTAATTGATTCTTCTTCACAAGATCACCTAAAAAAATCTGGAGATATCTTGATATATCAAATACAGAGTTTATGAAAAACACCTAGTATATATCTCAGTTAGAGCATTGCTCGGTCGAACTCGCATGCGTTGCTATCTCAAGCATGTTTGTCAATGTTAGTGATCAAAACTATAAGTCTTGATTTCTATCCTATTATAGATAAAGGTCTCGGACTAGGATATAAAGTGTAGTTGAGCTTAAGACTCCATGGCAATCATCATACAAGACGAAGGACTACTCAAGGAACTGGTGGAACTTCATCGACTAAAAGGTATGTGGAGACTTGAACTTATCTGTCACTCAAAAGTCTATCTCCTATTCTTGAGACAAAAGTCGTTTTGATATATAGACTTTCATTATACACATTTGCTATTTCGAGTCGAGTTTATCTCGCCTATCCATTTCTCGAAATATGTGTTGGCAAGCTTTAACTTTAGCCAAATTCATCTTTACCTAGTGACGAATGTCATGTTATGTTTCAATCACTTTGAAAATTTCTCGGACGAAAAATGGTGGTCGTGAATAACGACTATATAACGTCCGCGAGAATGTTTCAATGATTGAAATGAGAGTTTAGATTACATAACCATTGGTAGGATATAAGCATTGTTGTGGAAACACATATATGTATAAGTCCTTATTCCTTGAACCAAAGTTTGCGAACTTTGTTGATCAAGAGAAGCGAGAATGCGGCGTGAG
Source organism: Papaver armeniacum (assembly GCA_023531295.1). Classification (NCBI taxonomy): domain Eukaryota; kingdom Viridiplantae; phylum Streptophyta; class Magnoliopsida; order Ranunculales; family Papaveraceae; genus Papaver; species Papaver armeniacum. The sequence continues at coordinate 168,807 of JAJJWW010014562.1, read as the reverse complement.
CCAAGTCCGCGAACGGCGGAAGTTCTCGACCCGAGAATTTCTACCGGAGTTTGTGAACTCCTTCCGTGAGCTTAAGTCCGCAAACCGGTCCGCGAACTTGAGTAGGTTATATCTAAAATCGGTTGTTCTTGAACTCATGTTTATATAAAATAAGGAATGCTTTTGCAAACCGTGGCTATAAAGTTCATGAACCGATTCGAGTGAATCAAACTGTTTTTGCTTCGATTGTGTCTTGTGTAGTTACATAAGATCTAAACAATTGAACAACTCTCTAACTAGTTCATTTGAATCATTTGATCATTTGAGTCATTTGAACTAGTTATGGTGAAGAAGAATATGGTTGATATGAAATTGCTCATATGGCTAACCATTTGGTTAACTATTGTTGAACCAACAAATGTCAATGTTTGGGAAATCGGTTATAAACCCAAAATTGGACATTTTATTTGTGTGTAATAAGCTAAGGTTTCAATCAACGGTTGAGAAATATTAGCCTGAATCTAATCAGGTTTTCATCTAACGGTGAATATTGAATGCTTTATTACCAAGCTAACATTGATTGCAAACCCTGAGTTGAAAGACTATATAAGGGAGAACTCTAGCAACTGGGAAACCTAATCCCCACACCTTACATGTGATACTAGTTGCATAAGCTAGAGTCGATTCTCCTTTAACCTTGGGTTTTCTTCTAAACCAGGTTAACGACTTAAAGACTTCATTGGGATTGTGAAGCCATAACGACACTAATTTTCTTGTAGTTATGTGATCTGATCTTGCTGTTTCTATCGTACAAGTACAATTGGAATAATTGGCTTGAGATTTATATCTCTGATAGGCAAGATAGAAAAGAAATCACAAACACTTCGTTTCATCGTTTGTGATTCCGCAATATCTTTTTTCGCTGCGTCGATTAAGATTATTATGAGGTGATTGATAATACTAGGCTGTTCTTCGAAAATATATGTAAAGACCCGCAAGCTTGTCAACGCTATTAGACCGGTCAAGTGTCGAATTAACCGATAGTAACTAGATTAGTTTAACACGAACGATAATTTATAGGAATTAATCTAACAACAATCTAGATACAAAACTAGTACCATCGGTTAGATCTCGAAAAGTTTTGCAAATGGATTATTGGAGCGTGTGAATCAATATTAAATGAAGAAGAAAACATCAAGACAATATGAAAGGGTAAAATCGTCATTTCCGGAAAAACGCTTTTGATGCAACAAGGACACGTTGTGGCTTTCCCTTATCCGTTCTCGGGTGCCTTTAACATTTGGTCGGCCTTATCCTCACCAAAACCGGTTCGAAGAATTCATTCTTCTTCTATCTTCTATCTTCTATCTTCTTCATTCTTCTTCTCCTTCTCTACTCGTTCTTCCTGCCGAGAGTCTCAGAGATAATCGAGTGAATCGGATGTTTTCTCGTGTACGGTTGATGAAGGTTGATGTTGCTGCAGCCGATTGAGTTGTGAAGGAGGCAAAAAGTTAGGGTTTGAAAAATAAATGAGTTGAGGTCTCATTTAAGGTTCAGAGAGGAATTAGAAGATGGAGATGATGGTTTCGGGGATTAAATTAAGATGGGTTTGTTCTTAATTGATGATTGATTGAAGCTGTAGGGTTGTTTGAGGATTGAATATGATATTAGGGTTTCTAAATTTGATACAGAGACGAGTTCGAAGATGAAATTTAGGATGGGTTTCAGGAACAGATCATGAAGAAGAAGTTTGTTGTGTTAATTAGGAGTTATATTTGATAAATTGAAGGGGTTAGGGTTCTTGTGTTCTTCCCCAATTCGTAACTAGGGTTTCGGCGGAATTGGTTTGGTGAACTGGCAATTCAAAGGAAGCTAGTGAAATGGGTAAGTTTCTATGTCGTTAAAATTCCGTATTTGGTGTTGAATTGTGTATAATATGATGTAGTTGAATAATGAGATGAGTTTAAGGAAGATGTTAATATTGTTGTTGTTATATTTGGATGAGTGGGTGATTTCAAGAGATGTGATTGGATTGTGTTGAAATGAACTGAGTATTGCTTAAAGCTGCATTTGCAGGTAAATCTAGTTTGTAATTGTGCTTGTGTTATGAAGTTGTTTTAAGTAAATGAATGATTTGTACTTGAGCCTGTGAAGTTTTATTAGCATGGGCATTACTGTTGGTCTTTTAGTGAAGAGGGTGATGCTTTAGTTATGGCCTGTGCTTATGGCTTAGGTCGACATGAATGATTGATCGACTTAGAATCCTTTTATCGACTTAGTTTAGCTGATCTGAGTTGAATCGTTTGACTCAGTGGACCGAGTTAACCCTTTGACTTGACCTGGACTAGTTGACCTGACTTTAGATGTTGACTATTAGTTGACTGTGTGACCGTCAGTTTGACCGTTAGTGACTGTTAGTTGACTCAGATGGACTGGACCTTAGTTAATGGGCCTGTTTAGAGAACTTGGGCTTAGTACCATGTATTTCTAGTTTGATCTTTTGAACCCTTATGGTCCGAATTGACCTTTGATTCCTTCTACAAAGTTGTAGATACTCATATGACTTAGCTATGGACTAGAGAATCAATCTAATTGGATTAGTAAACTCTTAGTTATGCAAATGATAGATAATAAAAGGTGTAGAACCATAAATGGGCTTAGAACCATTAGATAGAATTGTATGATTCTTGTGTGAGCCTTTTGGCTAAACTCTTAGAGTTCTTGTATGATTAACAGTTAGTCTATTAACAACGATCATTTAAAGGATGAACCAGTGGATCGTGGATCTCGAGGTAGGCGTGGCTTGTAATCAAAAGAGGTGGGAATAGATAACGAACTCTCTTGTATTCATTATTGTTTTACAAATCAATCTTGGTGTTGTAAATTTCATGCATATCTTTGTGTGCTTGGTGTGGTATGAGATGTGTGCCGACAAAATATCAGTATTACACGGCTAGGGTGATACACCGCAATATTACACCTACTAGGCGATACACCGCAATATTACACGGCTAGGGCGATACACCGCAATATTATTCTTCCTTTATATATATATATATCAGTATTCTATGGCTAGGGCGATACACCGCAGTATTACCTATTCGGTGTGGAAATGGCATCAATATTACTCTTCCCTTATGTGCGGCAACACACATCTCATACATGGATGTTTACTTGTTATTTATGAATGTCTTTGAAGAAGTTTCTACATTATGTTTACTTGTCTTTCGTGTATTATCGTCTTTCGATAAAACCCGCATTGTCTTCGAATTATATTAATGTTTACTTGAAAGCTAGTTGTTATTCCTACAGGGCACCCTTTTAGGGATGATGTGCTCACCCTTTCCCACTTTCGGTTTAGAGACAATCAGAGTTGCGCAGAAGCTTGTGGCATTGAGTCTCTTGTTATGTTTATTACGTTGTATATTGTGTTCGCAAACCAAATGACTATTGTATATGTATCACTTGAGAGGAGTATTTGTATATATATTTCGAGCGGGGTGAGTTTTGGGTTAAGTTTTGTAGCGAGATTTCTTAATTGAATGTTTAAGTAAATGATTTAGATTCTTAGTGCCTCTTTATTTAGTTAATCTCTTGGATTAGTCAGCTGCTAGCTTAGGGGGCGCTACAATATAAGTCCGGGTTATCAATTGGTTCCTGTTCACTTTGATTTATCAAAAGACATAACAAAAACTCGTAGGTATATTCGTGGGAGACGGATTTATCTATTATCGTAGACTTATCTGTGTGATACAAATTTGTTTATTAAAGTATTAGACTTTGGGTCGTAGCAACTCTTAGTTGTGGGTGAGATCAGCTAAGGGAATCAAGTACGTAGCATCCTGCTGGGATCAGAGGCGTAGGAGCATAACTGTACCTTAGATCAGTGTGAGATTGATTGGGGTTTAACTACACCAGCATCAAGTTAATTTGGAGTAGGCTAGTGTCTCATGGCGGCTTCATACAATGTGTGTTCAATCTGGACTAGGTCCCGGGGTTTTTCTTCATTTGCGGTTTCCTCGTTAACAAAATTCTGGTGTCTGTGTTATTTCTATTCTGCATTATATTTGTTTATATAATTGAAAAATCACAGGTTGTGCGTTGTTCAATCAATTAGAATATCCAACCTTTTGGTTGTTGATTTCAATTGATTGACACTTGGATATTGGTCTTTGGTACCATCCAAGTTATCTCTCTTTGATAAAGACTCGCAGATTTCTATTTTCCTGAGTAAAGATCAAATCGAGAGATTGAGATATAAACTCCTTGATATACTTTTCTCTAGATTGAGTATGACTGTCTAGTTGATTCTCTAAAATGTATATTGGAGTTTGTCCATACATATTGCTAAGCGAAATATTGGGTGTGGTTGTTGTACCCCCGCTTTTTCAATTGATATCAGAGCAGGCAAACACGTTCAAGACCTTATAAGTCCGTGTTTGTAGCGATCTGACTCTATGGACAGAGGTGTTATCTCAATATACGTACCACCAGTCTTCGATGGCTCAAATTACCCAGGGTGGAAAGTTGTTATGTGTGCTTATCTTCAAGCTCGTGATTTTCAAACCTGGGTACGTGTAGTTAAAGGCTATGATCCTCCGGTTAATACAAAAGGCGATGTATCCATACCTAAGGATGTTGGTAGTTATAGTCCTGAAGAATCTCTTCTTTGCAATGCGAGAACTATGACGGATTAAATGCTATCAGACAAGCCGCTACCCCAGACCTTCAACACTATGTGTCTACTTGTACTAAGTCTAAAGATGCCTGGGATATCTTAGAAACTATTTTTGAAGACAATAGATACGTTTCTAAGAAGCATGCCATCGATGGAGGAAATAACCTCAACACCCTCTCTAAAAATATCTCTCTTGGAAAGGTAAAAATGCTTGATCCAAATTCTGTTCAAACCTTTGCATTCAATGTTGTTTCCGACACAAGTGAATCCTCTAACTTGTCTTGGGCTGATGAATGTTGTTCGAATGGTGATTGGTTCGATAAACCATTGATAACAGAAAGGATCAAGGATTTTGTAAAAAGAAGCATTAGATGGATAAACATCTTCTGTTAGCTTTTGCTGCCAATGATTATGTGAAAGAAAAATCTTTAAGTGTCAACGTTTTGAATACATCTGATGGATGTGATGAACCCGCATCTCTTGCAGCAGAAACATCCACATACTCAAGGTCTGATTCAGAAATTGAGTCAGACATAGAGATTTTTGATTTCTTGAATAGAGAGGTTCTTCAAGAAAATCTTCAATTAAAAGCTTCATTGAAGAAACTATAATCATTAATTCATGTGAAAGATCTTGAGATAGACTGTCATAATGATAAACTCACCAGACCATTGCTCTAAAGGAAAAAGAGACTAATACTCTCAAGGATGATCTACAAAGATTATCCGGAAGTTCTCGCCAAAACCTCGCAATGTTATTTGGTCGTAGATCCTTTGAAACACAAATGGTTTAGGATTTAAAAGCAAGATCACAGTATTGTCAACCTCGTTGTTTCTCTTCATGAAAATATAAAGGTTGACGGTTGTGATAAACAAAAGGTACTTCAACAAGACAAAGGATCCTTGATTTGTTCGTTTTGTGGAAATGCGAATCATGTTCAAAGCACATGTTGGAGGTTAAATAGGAACAACAAAAGAATTTCCTGACTGCAGAAGAATATGCAAAAGATGAATCTGGTAATCAACATGGGTCTCATAAAACCAATGCTTCCAGAATCAGAAGAGGTAGGAAATCTGTTTATACAACAAGCCTTGGTAAACAAGGGGAGCGTCTGGCTCACAACGTCTCTGTCTAATTCCAGAGACGTTTGCATCCTCATCTTTAACTTGAGAAAGTAGGGTTTGCGTCTTTATGACTCAAGTAGTGTATTTATTTTTGTTAAAGAAATATTCTCCTAACAATATAGATATTGAATCTGTAAACTATGGAAGACTTTTTCTTCTAGGGTTTAGACATTTCACAAGTCTATTTAATACTTTTGTAGACTTTTTTCCCCCCTAAAAGATACAGTTTCATGGGTCCTGTAACTAGAGGCACCACAAGCAGGGACGCAGTCGAAGCAATTAATGTGTATATGTGTAAAGGAATCTCTTTCTCAAGGGTAAAGAAAGTGAAGACTACAAAGTATGGAGAAGGTTCTTCCTCTAACTGCCTCTTGTCTTTTTATCAGCTTGATAATAACTTCAGAGGTTTGGTGAAAGATTTCATCAACAAAAGAAACAATTTAAAATCTCAAATTGTTTCGTCTTTAGAAGAGATAGCTCACTATGAACAAATGTTGTCTCTTTTAAAGAAAACCTTGCGTGAGCTAACAAGAGAACTTAATGAGTTAATTGATATTTTTGAAGATTTGGAGGAATTGAACGATCCCATAATCAATGGGTTTTTCAATAATAAGAAGGAATTCTCAGTAGAGGCTCTGAGAAAGATCTACAACGACTAGTAAGTCTTCGGATGAGAATTCTATTTTTCTTGTTTTGGTAGAAGAATAACTAGAGTTCGGAATAGCCATTATTATGATTACACATAGCTATGTCGAACGTTTTCATCTTCATGTTTTTAGATTTATTGGTTTAAACTATAAATTTATTTGGAAGATGATTTTTGCAGTATTAATCTTTATGGTTTTATATATTGCAATTGTTATGGGATATGTGTGTTTGCATCCGTGAACTATGATTGTCCCATATCTTGTCAAAAGTAAAGTCTTTCATAAGTCGATATTCATATGTTGATAAAGGAATAAATGGACTTTTGACAAATATAAAAGTTAAGCCTATATTGCCAATTATTGACGCTAGATAGGTAAAATCTTTTGTTTTCAAGGATTATGTCTATTGTTTGTCATTGTGCAAATGGTGATGGAAAATAGAATGAATCCTTGTATATTCCGCGGTAATTGATCTTCCCTGTTCACCTTGATTTATCAAAAGACGGAACAAAAACTCGTAGGTATATTCGTGGGAGACGGATTTATCTATTACCGTAAACTTTTCCGTGTGATACAAATTTGTTTATTAAAGTCTTCGACTTTGGGTCGTAGCAACTCTTAGTTGTGGGTGAGATCATCTAAGGGAATCAAGTACGTAGCATCCTGCTGGGGTCAGAGGCGTAGGAGCATAACTGTACCTTGGATCAGTGTGAGATTGATTGGGGTTCAACTACAGTCCCCTGACCAAAGTTAATTTGGAGTAGGCTAGTGTCCGTAGCGGCTAATACAATGCGTGTTCAATCTGGACTAGGTCCCGGGGTTTTTCTCGCATTTGCGGTTTCCTCGTTAACAAAATTCTCGTGTCTGTGTTATTTCTATTCTCGCATTATATTTGTTTATATAATTGAAATATCACAAGTTGTGCGTTGTTCAATCAATTAGAATATCCAACCTTTTGGTTGTTGATTTAAATTGATTGACACTTGGATATTGGTCTTTGGTACCATCCAAGTTATCTCTCTTTGATAAAGACTTCATGATTTCTATTTGCTTGAGTAAAGATCAAATCGAGAGATTGAGATATAAACTCTTTGATATACTTTTCTCTAGATTGAGTTTGACTGTCTAGTTGATTCTCTAGAAAGTATATTGGAGTTTGTCCATACAAATTGCTAAGCGAAATATTGGGTGTGGTTGTTGTACCCCCGCTTTTTCAATATCAATATCTGTAACTATCAAAGAAGATAGCTTCCATGTGCTTTACGATCCCCCTTTTTTTTTTTTTTTAAACTCACTCTTGTTCGTGGAGAACAAAGATATGGAAAACAACCTTATGAAACACACACAATTTTTCAAGGGATAGGTTGCGTGGGTACATGAAATGCCATATTTATAGTGAATGATCAAGGTTAGGTTGCTTGGAAACAAAGCTACCTTGTCTAGGAAAGTAAACACCCAAATACTTGACCAAAGTAGGATTTTAGTCATGTATTCACGATTTTGGTTTGCCAACTGTTGCCAAAAGTTCGTGTACAATTTCCTATTCACAAAATCAACCTTAAGCACACTTATAAGTGTTGCTTTAATAAATCACTCATAACTTTTTTTTGTTTGTTATAACTCGTAATTTAGTGATATATTGGCTCGTTGTGTTCGTATTCTCATTCACTACAACTTGAGGACCTTTCTAGTGATAAAGGTCATTCTCACAAAATTCATGGGCTCAAATATCCTCGAGTATATATATATAAATATATTTACCGTCATAGGAATTGTTCCAAATAGTGAACACTTGTTTCGATAGATAGAGAGGTAAAGTAAACAAGATAATCATGTGTTTGTTATTAACCTTTAATGAAGTTCTCCGAGATGTCTTTGTGTAGTCTTCAATCTTCATTCTTCAAGGATAATTTTGATTATATATTCTAGCTCTTAAACCTAAGCTAGTCCGAAACTGATTTTTAATAGACTAAATCAAGAATGCGTTTTGTCATCTAACTTTGACAACTAACTTGACATACCAACGCTAGTGAGTTCAACCGAGCAATGCTCTAACATTGCTTATTCACAATCTTCTAGATACACGAAAAACACAGTCAAATCTAATACATTTACAATAAATTTCAAATTTAATTTTCGAAAATAAGCTAGGTCGTAAATAAAGCCCAACCGATTCTAGGTAGTAAAAATTCATAAGACCCTACCTTTACGCCCGGAGACTCCGTCCCTCCATCCCCTTCGTATAAAACAAAATGTGGAAATTTCTGAGGAACCCAAGTTTGGTTCCTCTCTCTTTTAGAAACCCATCATTAGTATTGTATATATTTGTAGCCCAAAAATATATAATCAACGGCTAAAAACAATGGTTTTAGATTAGATTTAGATTTTCACTTTTTCAGATGGACTAATTTAGCCTTTATCCATTATATTATATATTTAATTTAACAAAAAATAAATAAATATGAATCATTCATTTACGGTAGATCATTCGGGTACATCACTTAAGGGTCAAATCTTTTGATCCGACTTTATAGGATCTTAATTGGTCAATTCGGTTAAGTTATTTTTACAGCTGGAATCTCAACTAAACTTGATGGGGAAAAAAGGTAACAGAAGAATTCACGATGAAGACTAATATGGAAAGTGAAAGAATGATAGAAGATTTATAAAGGAAAAAGGTGAAAGAATGATACAAGATTTATAAAATGAGACACGTAATGTAGAGTTCATGAAAAAAGAAGCTAAAGAATATGTGAAGGCATGTATTGATTAATCATCTTCAAATGTTATCTGCGGATCTCAAACTTGAAGCTAGAAGAAACAACAAGAAGATGGAATTCAGGCGTGACTTAAAATTTTGAATATAATAGCCTCATGAGTTATACCAAGGACTTTTTAATTCAAAGCTGTTCGATCCTTAGTGGATTCATATTGCTGGTAGTCCACGTGTGGGATTTTCTTCCAAATGATTGTTGCTTCATTGTTTTTTGAGCTCAAAGGTTGGTTTTTTTGCACTTGTGTCAATAATTTTACAAAACCCTTTTACAAATCCATGAAAAGTATCGTATTGGCGTATTCTCTAGTATGTTCTAGAAGTTATGATTCTATTCTCTACTTTGCTTCAGAATCTAAGTAAATATGGCGTCAGTGATCTTGTTTATAACTTCAGAAAATAGGTTAGGGAAATTACAATTATCATTAAATTTGAAATGTATAATTTTGAATAGGGTTATTTGGTTTTTGGTACTTACATTTTGTCCAATGTTAGTGTTTGGTCTAACATTTGTCCAACTTAGAGTTTGGTACTTGGAAATGACGTTGACCTTCATTGACCCGTTAAGTGTTGACTTCTGTTTCCTAATTACTAAAAAAACTAAATAAAATCTATTTAGTTAACGCCGTTAACATGGCCGTTAACAATTTATTTGGAGAAGCCTAAATCTATGTTCTTCCCCAAATTGAAACCCAACACAATTGTTCAATTTGAATGCAAATTGAAGAACCCATAAATGTTACAAGATTCAACTCAACCTCTTTCAATGCAGACCTGTACACGCCACCACTAGAGAGGAGAAAAAGAGAGAAAAACATGGTCAATTTATGGTTATAAACATGATCTCAATCATCATCATTACCACTTGGATTGAAACTATTGAAATCGTTAACCAATGGACACCAACACCAAACTACAAAGACAACCGCCATTCAATATTGTTCATCATTAAAAACACCTACCAAGACTCTAATACAGTTCATTATTTCATCATCATTCAAAAAAACGAAATTGAGAAAAAATTAAATAAACTCTCTAATTGCAGCTAATAATGAATATTTAATACAATTCGGGAAATTTAGTATAACCCTAATAAACCCAATTCACAACAAGATTTGGGGGAAAACCAATTTTGGGAAATTAAGTGAAACCTTAACAAGATCGCACAAAAAGATCAATAAATAGGTTATCATCAATAGTTGATCATCAAGATTAAATACATGAAAACGATTCAACATTCTCTTCTGAAAGTGGGGAAACAAAAATAAATACCGACAATCACTGTACTCGATCTTCTGAAACCCAAAAGTAGATTAATGAACACAAATTGAAACCCAGAGAAGAATCAAAACCCTAATTGAACACAAATTGTACCATAACTGAACCTTAATCATCTCCGCAACAAACATTGCATAACCTCTGTTTGTCTTCTTATCTCATCAAAACCTCCAAAATCAAACCCTAAATTCTAAATCTCTGCAACAATGGTGTTCTTCATCATTCGATGCAATTGCTTGATCCGTTTATGTGATGGGTTTCAAAAAAAAAGAAAGAAAAATTTACAGTGGAGAAAAAAGAGAGTAGAGAGGTGGTAGCAGAGACAAACAACTATAGAGACAAAGAGATAGAGTTCGTGAAAGAGAAAGAGATAGAGTTCGTGAAAAACAATATAATCCTGTTCATTTGGACCGGTACGACTCGGTTTGGACCGGTATGACTCGGTATAATAAGTGAAGGACTTGGTTAGTCATTGTTACTAAAGTACAAGATATTTTAGTAGTTACATAATTAATTAACTGAAAATTCAATTTAACAGAGTCAAGGCGAGTCAACGTGAAGTCCAGGTACCAAACACTAAGTTGGACAAATATTAGACCAAACACTAACATTGGTCAAAATGTAAGTACCAAAAACCAAATAACCCTTTTGAATAAGCATGTGATAATTCCTTTTCATACAAAAGCAATTCTGATAGGAGAATAACGATGATAATTGCGATTATAAATTTTCAGAAGCCCATGATAATTGTCATTTTCACAAAATACAACATGTGAAAATTTCAATTTATAACTGTACTGTGAAAACTAAAATTCTCACAGTCAAATGGAGCGTAGAAAAAAGATTGGACCATATTTCCTATGAAAACAAATTATACTTCCACATAATTTTGAGGCGATTTTTTCTATCAGCTGTGTTTCAATCGAAAATTAAAATTATCACTAGTTAATCGAATTTTCAAGGACCTATTGATAATCGTGATTTTCACAAAACATAAATGGGATGGAAGTTTGTAATTGTCACCAAAATTTGACTACTAATTTTTTTGATAGTTGGGTTTTTCACATAACAATGACTCCAACAAGTTAAGTTATCACTAAATTGTGAAAAGCATAATTTTCACATTCAAACTGCAGTTTTCATTAATCGTGAAAAGAAGAATTTTCACATTCAAACTGGTGTGGTAAACAAAGAAGTAAAAAGAAAATTTTAAGGAGCTAATTTAAACCATGATTATCCTTAAATTTAATGCGAATTCTAATTACGTTTTTCAATATTAGTTAATGAGTCATTTTAGGAAGATGAGAATTTTTGAGTCATTTTAGGAAGATGAATTTTTGGGAATTAAATAAGGAGGCGTGATAAACGATTCTCGAGTTAATTTAGGATTACGTTTTTGATTTTCTGTAAATATCAGGAAATAAATTGGTTAATAAGATAAAAGGTTAACTTAGTAAATTAGTATTGATTTGGGTTTCAGATATTATGAATCTTAATGGTGGGCCACTCATATATAAAAAAGAGAAAAAGGGCTAGAGATAATTTTCCCCAAAACAAAATTATGATATTTTGAAGTAAATTAAGTTTCTACGATGGAAGTGGTAAGGTAATCTAAATAGTAATCTTATCTTATATACTAATATAAAGAAAAGAGCTCTTTTTGGTAGGAGGCCCCCTAAATTACTAAGTTGTCCCCATTTTTTACATATTTACATAAATATCATTGTTTTAAAAATAAATCAAAATTTTTAAAAACTTAACATCTTTCAAAATATACATCGGATTTTTGTAAAATTTATATATTTGAAAAGCTCTTTCAATTATCTACGTAACGAGTACAAATAAGAATAGTAAATTTTTATTTTAGGAAAAGAATTTCATGACTTTCAAATTTAGTATTGTTATATGAGTAAAATTCAAGCATGTGCATCGCACATGTGTCCTTATTAGTCTAAATAAACAAAGGGTAATTTAATCTCTATTTTATGACAAATAAGTTTTTACTATGGAAAAAAAACGAGAATTACCATGTAAAAGGAAAATGAACATATATAAGTTTTTTTACAAGATTTACATGCCAAAGCAAAAAAACTTAGAGGATCTTTAGGGTAATTATTTTTAGGAAAAATCCAAGAATTGCCATAACAGTTAGGATTCTTAATATATGAGTCATAGAGAAAAATCAAAGTTAGTTTTATTTGTGACTTGTTCTTGTTAACTACATGCTGTGCTTACTTTTTTGCAGATTAGGAATGATTTTTTCTTGTATATTTCAGGAACCAACACAGATAATTTTAAGAACATTAAGCGAATTGTATACCTCGTATATGCCAGAGATCCGTACAAAGTTTTAGCTCTTCCAAACTGACACGGTTAGAATTCTGAAAGGTTGATAAGGTGTTCATATGGCACAAAAGAGAGCCTCAGGTGTGTCCATTCATACGGAGTCGATTACTACGATTTTCTAGAATCCAGAGCTGAATCCTATAGTCATGAAATCCACATATTTACATATTTTAAAACAACAACTAATCATGTACAGAAAACTAAGTAATATTAAGTTTAGTACTACAGTCTTTAGTTCCTTTCAATTTCAATCTTGTGTAGTAAAAAATCATTACACGTAACCGTATTGCAACAACCCAACAAAGTCAGACCTCTCATTCTACTTTTGACGTAAAACCTCGAAAAATTCAACATACCGAAATCGGTACAATTAAATTCGACCACATCGTAGAATCAAGTAGGAATAGAAAATAAAAACCTGCATACACGGCGGAGAAGAAAAGGGTCATTAAAAAACAAAGCTATACTTACATTGTAAACATGACGAAGGCTTCTTATACAGAGCGCGTGCACAAAGAAACCAGAAACATGGCGGAAGGCTTTTTACCTAATTCAGTTTATATAGCAAAAAGGGCGACGTAATTCACCATATATAGTTATCAGAGAACCGAAATAAATCTCGAACTTCCAAAGTTAGCTAAATCTCTCATTAAAGTTAGCTAAATATTAAGTACTTCTTAAAATAATTCAAATTCAAATTTTCTTATAAAACATCAAAATATTTAAAAACGAATCTACGATGATCGTGTTTTCTAAAAATGCTGTTTTTTGTTTCCGTAATTAAGTAAAATCAACGTTTGTTTTATAATTATTAGTAAAACCAACGAAAGCAATTAAAATAAATCGGGATACTTTTGTATTTGTAGGATTCTTAGCCCAAAATAATACGGGGAAAATATATATTCGTATAGATTTTATTTCTTTATACTTTTTTTTTCTTTGGTATGTAAATCTCGTAAAAAAATTTATCTATGTTAATTTTCCTTTTACATGGAAATTCTCGTTTTTTTTCCCAAAAAAAAAATCGTCCGAGCCCTCCCAAAAGATATTTGTAGATTTTGCGGCTAATCCGAAGGTCCAGATTTCATATTCTGTTAAAAACTAACGCCACTTAAATGTAAGGGGCTAACTTTGATTTCGACCAATCAGGAGCGAGGGTTTCGTTGACAGGCCAATGGGAGGGGAGGTTTTCGCAACTCTCGACGTGGTGTGAGAGATGTGATTGGGTGTTTAGGTTGTTGATGATATGAATTGATGGTTCTTCTCCGTCCCACCATCTCCTAGGCCCTACTGGGCCTCACTCAATTCAACCACATGCCGACATGCCATCCATCTAAGAACCCATCTAACTCTGATACCGGGCTATCCACAGTCGATTCTCCAGCCAGAAATTTTGTTAACCCGTAGAAATTAAACCCTAAAGCCTCGCTATAAAATGCTCCACCTCCAGAAACCCTAAACCAACTTTCTCTTTTTTCTCTTTCGCCTCTCGCTGCTTATTCGAAGTCTTATTCGCTGCACTTACCTCGGGAATTTTTTCCATTAGGGTTTGTTTTTCTCTTTTCATCTTTCTGTTTGTTTATGATATGCTAATCTTGTATCCCGATGAGGATTATGTTCAAAAATTAAAGTAGTGGACTGATATCTATTGATGATTTGTTAATTCTGAGGGATCTTCATGATTAGTTTGATGTTTATATTGCAAATCCATGTCTTCATAGAGTAAGAAAAATGAATTGTAACTAGATCTCTCTGGATTTCACTTTTTTTTTTGTTTACTTTATTCTATCTCAATTGAGAATTAGGCAACAAATTAGAGTCTCTGAAACGCTTACTCAATAGTGTTTAAAGCGCTGTACGTTGCCGATAATATATTGAGCTGAATTCTGGCGTTAGCTGCTTACTCCGTGGCTAAGGCATTCAGATGCACATACATTTTAGGCTTATAAAGCTACTGTTTTAGTTTTTGAAGTCCTTTTGATTCTTGTAATTGAATCTCTATGCTTTTTGAGCAAATGATGAAATTAATTAATATGTTTCTGATTTATCATTGATGCTTTAAACATAGAGCTTTTTAAAACTGATGCTCAAATCCTCTTTACAGATAGGTTCTTCTAGTGGTTTTATGTAAGTTTTCCTGTCTTGTTCTGAATCTTGAATTATTCTAACATAAGTTCTTGAATGCGAAAGAGATTTATGTATTGCCTCTGATGATGATCACCAAATAACTTTCGTTCTTCCAAGGTTTATTATCTATGCGGAAAATAATGGAGACCTGAACTGAAGAGGCATTATTAGAAATCTATTAGAAATACAAGTTTATAATAAATCAGTTTAATTATCTTTTTAGTTTCATAGTCCTGCTTAGTTTAAGGCCTAGTGAAACTTTCTTGTCTCTAAGGATGATCAAAACAAACTTTCGTTCTTCCGAGGTTTTATTAATCTATGCGGAAAGAAATGGAGACCTGAACTGAAGAGATTTAAAGGTTGACTAGTATTTTGCATTTTTATTTCATTTCAAGTTTAATTAGATTTAGGCATCTCTTAATTGTTAGTCTGACCATGTCATGATAAAAAGAATTAACTTTTGTGGTTCTGAATTAACTCCATGAAAGTATTCCGGAGTCCTAAGCTAGGAATTTATTATCTGGTTAGTTGCAATTATCTACTTATGGGCACTGCTCACAGTGAGTAACGAGTAGAAATTCAGGCAGCCCCCTTGCGAATTAAAAAACAATGGTAAGGAGGGTGTTGTTCTACTCGGAAATTATTTTCTTTGGCTCTTCAGATTTGCTGAGAAATTCATTTCTCTGAAGCTGGTCTAGTAAGCTTAAGTACATTTGCTCTTTTCTATGCTCTTTCTTTTCTTCTTTACCAGAACCACTCTTATAATTGATTAAAATGGATGTTCTTGATGAATAAATATTTAGTCCCAACTTACAGGAATTTTGATATTCTTGATTTTGAAATGTGTTGGATGATTGGCAAAATTAAAGACCTTATAGTTTGGAAAGATAATTACAATTAAAAAAGAAAAACAAATTATGTGCCAATGATGTTAGAATTTGTCCGTACCATCTGAGATTTAATCTTTGACGAGAACTTTTACAAATTTCTGAGGCTACATATGTTTTTCTTTTATTAGTTTCGGAGGCCGTGACTAATAGAAATTATACCATCAAGCATTATAACTTGTTTATCGATGCAATAATAGTTTCATATTAGCATGTTATCTAAATTTCTTGGTTATCTTGATTGCATAGGCAACCAATTAGACTTGTTGTTATTGTGCTTATTACATTCCAAGTTATGCCATGCCCAAAAGAGATGGACCAAAACAGAATTTCAACAAATGGTGATTGGAATGAAGCATATTTTTCTCAACAACAAATGGTGATTCCTTGTTAACAGGAATCATCATCACTCATGAACTCTCTAAGACTGCCCTGTGTCCTATATTTTGAAGTTGATTACTGTGATACCATTCCTAGTTTCTCTGCTTGTTGTTTCTCTTTCTGCCATTTGCTTTTAAGTGTACCATTACTTGTAACATTGTAACAACTATAACAACTAGTAGCTCAAAGGAGTAACAACTCTGAAGAAATCATCATCACTCCTGAACTCTGGTAACAGGAAACAGCTGGAGCCTATGAGCTGTCTCTTTTTTTAAGACTTTCATGTATTTTGATCTGTGATAGCTTTTAAGTGTAGTCCATTCCTAGTTATACTCAGTTCCTCTGCTTGTTGTTTCTCTTTCTGCCATTTGCTTTCAAGTCTACCATTACTTGCTGTAATCCTGTGATCTGTGTCTGGAATAAAAAAGATTTCAGTCGTGAATTGGAGAATCACCTCATCACCATCATCATCATTGGCAATTACAAGTCGTGTCTGGAATAAAAAAGATTTCAGTCGTGAATTGGAGAATCACCTCATCACCATCATCATGTTGGCAATTACAAGTGAATCAAACTACTATATGTAACAGAGATGTAACAGACTAGGATAAGGGAAGCTGGGACAGTTAGCAAGGTTGAAGATGTAAAGGCTGTACTGTTGTTGGTTCCTGTGTAGGCTATATGTTTAGCATATCCAATAGTGCAATCTTAGGTGCACACCTTCTTTGTTAAGCAAGGGAACAGTATGTACAGAACGATAGTCAAAACTTTTACTTGAAAATCCAACGGCGTAACTGCACTCAAGTAACTACACTCCACAGATTTGGTGTTGGCATATTTATTTCTAGCATAACACAACAGTGGTTGTAGCAGCTGTAGTGGAGGATAGAATGCGCTCAGAGTTTGGATTAATTGATCCAAACGCAACAGTTCCTATGGCTTTCTGGTGGTTTTTTTCCGCTGAGAAACAAACTTTTCATTTAACAAAGAAGAAAGTTACAAGCATTCACAATCTGATGGCTCTCCAGATAGTTCAGAAAAGGAGGACAAGAAACCCAAGATATCTGATCCCTCTCCAGATAGTTCAGAAAAGGAGGACAAGAAACCCAAGATCTTTTAAAACATAACTTCCTAGACCGACTTGCAAGCCGCCGGTCCTGATATACACAAGTTTAAAGAAATAACTGCAAGCCGCCGGTCCTGATATACACAAGTTTAAAGAAATAACTGCTAGTAAGGAGGCTTCCGCCGGTCCTGATATACACAAGCTTAAAGAAATAACTGCTAGTAAGGAGGCTTTCTGGTGGTTGATTCTACAATATGTGTCTTGTTGGGTCTTGCTCTTTTACAAGAATTTTTTATGGTCAAAGTTCCCAATGGGCTAACGAGTGTTTGTTTGTCGCGTTTGGCTTAGGACATTTCCTCTGTGTCCTCTGCATATCAGTAGGTAACTAGTGCAGGTGGTCAACATGGACGGATTGCAAACAACCTTTTTTTTTTTTTTTTTTTGATTTAGATCACTTTTATTGGTTTCTAGCTGCTGGACTTAGCGTAATAAAGCTGGTTGCGTTCTTATGTTTCTCAAAACAGTATGTTATATAAGCTAGGAGCTCCAATGTAAAATCGTTGATCAAGAAAAGGCAACTTCTGCTGAAAAAAAAATGATATCTTAAGTCCGTGAAATCCACAGGAGCGACGTTGAACATCATACCATCAACCAATAGTTCGGCAAATTCATTTCCTAATGATTTAGCTCCCGCCGGTTGGATTTCGCGGGCCATCCCGTAGAAGGGGAATGTGAGAGAGAGGGGGTAGGACCCACATGTTACACACGGCGGGATCCAAGCCGCGGTGTCTATCACTTCCGATTTCAACCTCACCAAAAAGGAGTGGGGACTCAAAACCACAGACTTGTTGGTGCAACTTTTGATTCTTTACAGTGAAAAAAGCTGCTTTAGTTTGAAAGAAATGTCCTACTCGATGTAGTAACTAATGCCTACTCGTTAGACAAAAGTAAGTCCCTTCCTTTTTCCTCAGATGGAACAAAGAAATTTATTAAGAATTAGAGAAGAGTGAAAAGAGAAGAAAAATCACTTGCAAAAAGAACAAGAAGAATTTGATCTGAAGAACGTTAGGAGGAGGATTTATGTTTTCGAAGCTTAAAAATCTAGTTCAACACAAAAAGAAGCAGCGAGACCAATAGCAAGAAATCTTCCCGATGAGTTATACCGTGAAATGAAATCTTTATAAGATCACCGGTGAAATAGACATTTACATGTAAGTGTGTTTCTAAGAATGGTTTTCTATAATTTCCAACCCTGATTTTGTCAAGTTACATCTTAATCGTACACTCAAATTCAACAACAATCTTAGGTTTGTGGTCAGTGGTTTTAGCAGTTTTTTTTTTTTTTTAAAGCATAGAATTTATTAAACTACTAAAAGGCTAACAGAGGGTATATAATATTCCAAAATTCATCAATTACAATTAGATTGGTAAGCCATGAATCCGAAATAACAAGATATTGGAGCAGAATAGCTTTCTTCGGTTCAAAGTTGCATCGGTGACGGATGTTGTTTTCGAAGGTCGAAAGGCCTTCGGTCAATGCTTTCCACAAGAAAAACTGTACTTTTGATGGACACTGCAGTATCCACAGGAACTTAGATGGAAATAGAGGTGCCCAGTGTAGTTGATCGAGGTTGCTAGTCATGCCGTTATATCTTGTTTTAGCAAGATGATTAAGGCAACTCAGATTTTTTGTTTTATTTATTTTATTTTTGACGCATAAAGCAATATATTGAAAGAAATACACAGCTAATCCACAAGGAGGTAGTTAACCGTTGAGAGAAACTTGTGCTCAATTATTTTACAAAAATAAGCTAATGCAAAGAACATTAGCATCTAAAAAAACAACAAAACAAAACTGAAAACAGTTTACATTCTTCCCAAAATAAACTACAGTGGACCTAATACCCCATCCCAATTATGTATAACATCATTCACTGTGTAATCATCAAAGATATTGGTTCCCACAAACCAGTTGTATATGTAAACTTTTACATTGTCAATGCTGACATCTAACTTGTTGTAGCTTCCATTGAAGTGCGTGTTATTTCTCTCTATCCAAACTATCCACCATATTGCAAATGGTATGATATCTCATATTTTCCATTTTAAAGACAAATTAGAACCCTTCTTTCTTTTATATTCCCACAGAACCTGCCTAACTGATCCTTGCAGAACCCACTGCAACTTATATCTATTCATAAAGTAATTCCAAATTGCGGTAGTTAACTCACAAAGTAGAAAAATATGTTGATTTGATTCTGCACTCTTCTTACATAAAAGACATCCCTTAAAAGAAAAGAATTCCTATATGTATTCATTGTTGGAGTTGCATTGTAACACAAAGTCCAAATAAAGAATATGACTTTGTGTGGTATCTTAGGATTCCATAAGCATTTATGAGGAAAGGAAATAAGCACATCATCTTCCGTGAGATTTGTAACACCACTGCTCACGTAAAATTACCGCCATATTTCCAAATTCTCGATCCCTTTATAATTGGAAGTAATGTTAGGCAGCAAAGGAGTTAATTGAGCCACTTCATCAACTTTGATTCCTTCAAAGCTCTACTAAACCCCAAATTCCAATTCCCATATGCTCCATGGCACTCTTGAATAGCAGCTTCTTTTAATATGCTAATCTTGTACAAAACAGGAAAAAGAGACCTCAATGAGTAACCATTCACCCACTTGTCCTGACATAACAAACATCTATCTCCCATATTAATCTGAAGAACAGAACTAGCTTCTACATGACTCTTACTCTTCAAAATCCCAGTCCACAAACTCTTACCTACAGGTTTGTTAGTGTCAGTAGGATAGAATACTTCTACATTCCCTCTAAATTTTTGATTAACAATCTTCTTCCACAAAGCTTTCTTCTCAGATCCATATCTCCAGATGCACTTAGCATGCAGTGCTAGATTCATTTTCCTCAACTTCTTAATACCCATACCACCACCTTCTTTCGACAGACAAACAGAACCCCGTCTGACCCAATTATTTTTTTGCTTGTTTTTAGAACGTCCCCATAAAAATTGTCTCATCATTCTTTCCATTTTCTTCTCTACAGAAGCAGGTAATCGGAATAGTGACTGTGAACACGGAAATCGTGTTCACAAACAATCTCGACATGAATTGAATACACGCATTAAAGTGTGAATAAAGTATAATATGCCTAGGTAGATGATGATTCACTGATTCCAAACCCCGCGTGTTTGTCATGATCTCCTCAACATCCTAAATAATAGATTTAAGACGTAAACACATAAATAAAGCTATATGAATGCTAAATGTAAAGGAGACGATGATTTACGTGGTTCAGCACTGAGGCCTACGTCCACGGATCTGGGGATATTCACTATAAAGTAAACGGTTACAAAAGTAATCACAAGATCTTTGGTGTTCATCAACCTCATAGGTTGATACTCATACTTACTTCTCACTACTCTCTCTCCTATTCCTTGGTTCTACTCTCGATCCCCTTCTCTGTGGAAGGGATGTACATATATATAGCTAAATCGAGTGGGTCCCATTGTGACAAAGAGTCTGTTGAGATCTTATCTTCTTGTGCTCAGTGCATGGTCCGGACTTCCTGTCACTCATGCGGCTTTTACAATACCCAAGTTCATTACGGCCGACCAACCCTCGTTTTCTTCGTTGGTCGTCGACACGTGCCCTCCGAGCGGATTAAATGCGAGTGGTTGGGGCGGTCCCGATCGCGCCCGGGCGGTGTCGATCCTCCCTTGTCACGCTCGTGTCGGTTGGACTATCCCCGGTGTTGATTACATCTCACCTCGTGATGGGGTAAAGTAACTCTTTGGTGTTGCGCGGGATTACCTACCTTGGATGCTCCTCATCTTCGACCGTTGGTCTTGACAGATGGCACGTCGTCTAGATACCCCGGATGCCCCTACGTGTCATCCCTCTTTATGACGTGGCCTCCACGTGGGTTACCGCTAAGTACACGTGGCGATGGAGATAAATAAGTGTACTTACAATTTGCCCATCTTCTTGTGGATCAAGGGCGCTAGCTTTAGTTGGAAGAAGAATCGTGTGTGCGTTTTTATCTCTATCCTCATAACTTCTCCTAAAAAGGTGCTACCGCATTTATTGTGCACGTTTCCCCTATCCATTTATAATCGCCCTTTGGGTAGTGGACGGTTTCTCTTGATCTTATAAAAGAGAAGAATGAGAGAATGTGAATTAAATTCACATTCTCCCGCTTATTCTCTGCTCCATTGTCTTCTTCATCTTCTTAACTTCTTCTGACACCATTGTTGCTGCTGCTGTTGCTGCTGCTGCTGCTATCTGCTCTTCTTTGTCGCGCCCCTCGTTTCCACCTTCGTTCTTTGCTGTTTGCTTTTTACTCTTTGAGGTTCGGTATGATTTTTTACTCCGTTTACTCGCCATGCCTAACCCCGTTGAGTTTTGATTTTTACGGTGATGCGTCAATGATGAATTTAATCTTATGTATATCCTGGGATTTGAGAGTTGACGCCAACCGAGCCGTGTGTTTCATCGGCCATGCTTTGATTTTATTTTTCTTCTTTTGAGTTTGAATAATAGTTTGAGAGTTTAAGTAACTGTAGATGAAATCTAGGGTTTTCTTCGTGTTTGCTGCTGTTCTTGAGATTTTCTTGCTTTTCGATCTTCCTTGCCTCTGATTTGCACTTTTATTTGTGTTTGTGCCCGCAGATATGTCCAATCATCCGCGGATTCCTTACCAAACTCCTCCGTCAAGTCCTCACAGATCTCCTCGGAGTGATTCCAATATCAGGGGTGGAGCTTTGCCTTCACTTACCCGGGATAATCCTCGGGATGGGCGAACATCCTCGTCCCCAGTCGAGGCCTTCGCTTAAAAGGGGTGATCCGCCGCGAGGGTCTAGATATGCCGTGAATCGCCACACAGAGGTGGGTCTCCTAAGAAGCGGCGAGAATCCGCGCCGAACCTTTAGATGTGCGGCCTCTCCGCACCAAGCCTCCACCGCGGACTAATCCACCCGTGCCTAGTTCAAGTAAGTCAACTAAGACTCGGCCTTCGAAGAGAAAGGCTGCGGAGATAGAATCTTCGGGAGATGTAGTTCCTCCTAGGAAGAAGGCGGCGGGTTACATGGAAGATACTACGGGAGATGCTTCCGAGGATGACTCTGCTTGTTACTTTTCGTCCTTTACCTTTGGGTAATAAGAAGTTTACTTTCGAGACACATTGATCTTGAGGCCTTCAAATTGAAGCACGGTCTTGGCACTTCCAAGTGCGTTTTTATGCCCCTGATAAAGATATAACTTATGAGATGGTTACCAATTACCAGTATGATGCCTTTCATTTGTTGACGACCGTGGGTGCTTTCGAGGCTAGTTTGATGTTGCCTTTGTATAAAGCGGTGATAATTTCTACTACCGGGGTCTTGTCTAGCCGCGATCTTTTTTGCCAAGAAAAGTCATAATCGTGGGGTGCAACGGTTGACGAAAACTATCTTCGCCGTCTCAGAGAATGCTATCTTCGTAGCAAGGCCGCAAACGATGATGACTCTTTATGCCCCTAAATTAGAAAAGGATAAAAGGTGGTATACTCTGAAAATTTCAACAAATCCTTTGGAGATTACGTTAACGGGAATACTCGTAAGCCGTGGTGCGTGAGTCTGCGGAACATTGCTCTGTTAAGGGGGAAGTTCGACTTTTGAGCGAGGTAAGTGATTCCAAGATGGCGAGGGTTCCCAGTGTTGAAGGTCTTCCTATTCCCGCCGATGAGAGAATTAAGCGTGATCATGACTATGAATGGTCTCTGCCACCTTGTTCTTGAAGTCGTTGGTCCGTGGGCCTATGGTTGGGTCCCTGGACCCCATGGTTGGCACCTGCGGTGACACCCCTTATCGCGAAGCTTCTCCCGCTCGTTATGCCCATTCTGCCCTTGGCGAATGAGTTTTGTAGGTATGGATTTTGCTTATAATCGCGATGTTGATGACGCGGAAGACGAAGATATCTCTGATGCTAACCTTCTTCCGCAGAATACTAATGTTGCTAAGGTGTGTTGTTTGTTTTCTACGTATATATTCCCCTTCGTTTTCTTAAATAATGTTGATTATGCCAAGGAAAGGAGATGCCAATGGCTCTTTTATCATTATGTGTTGTAGGTGCGTAGAAATAAGAAGATCAATCCCAAGCAATCGTCGAATTCTCCCACCGAGGGTTCTACACACTTCGAGGATGTGAGCAGTCCGGTGGATGGTGATGAGGATGTTTAGATGGGGAAGAAGCGAATTTAGACTTCTCACCGTTCAAGAAGTAGATAGTATTGCCGGTGGGAGCGTTGGTGGAGGTGATGGTGATCAGGCCACTGGTGGTGGTGGTGGTGATCCGGCCACTGGTGGTGGTGGTAATGATCAGGCTACTGGTGGTGGTGGTGGTGAGAAGGACACTGGTGGTGGTGGTGGTGATCAGGCCACTAGTGGTGGTGGTGATGATCAGGCCACTGGTGGTGGTGGTGGTGATCAGGCCACTGGTGGTGGTGGTGGTGATCAGGCCACTGGTGGTGGTGGTGATGATCAGGCTGAGGGGGCTACTAAGTCAAGTGGGGTTGTTGTGGACAAGGGTAAGGGAATTGCTCTTGGTAGTGGTGACAAGGATGGGGATGCTTATTGCGAGTTTTCCTTTGGTAGGGTTCTATCCTTGAACAATCATTTGACATGGCCCCGGTTATGGGGCTTGTCTCGGACTTCAATCTGCTTCCGGTGGTGATGACTGGAATGTTCTTAAGGATAGGCTGAGGTGACCCCACATGCGGATCGATCTTGGGGTTTTGGCGGTGCATCCCGAGGGTTGTGTTGGCACCTCCTCCACCGCTGGTGGGGCTTTGGTGCTAAGTAATGCCGGGTGCTTCGCTTGGTGGGAAGCCCTCGGACTCTTCCTCGAGATGATTTCTCACGATCCTTGGTCGCGGATGGCGATGATCTTTGTTTTGGCGTGGTACTTGCAAAAGAAAAACTTGCTTGTCGTGCCTCATCCTCCCTTTTGTGATTGAAGGGGAAAAGAGTTCGGACTCTTTTACTCGCGAGGCATATGGAGCTAACCCACGAGGAGGTGGTAGATCGAGGGTGGGGCAAGAATCTTGTG
Organism: Papaver armeniacum; assembly: GCA_023531295.1. Lineage (NCBI taxonomy): Eukaryota > Viridiplantae > Streptophyta > Magnoliopsida > Ranunculales > Papaveraceae > Papaver > Papaver armeniacum. Next base: position 144,412 of record JAJJWW010014562.1, on the reverse strand, counting down.
GCCGGTGGGATTGATCTCGTGGTGGATCCTCCCCTACGGTTCTTTGGCATGATGGCCATTGCTTGATGGGTACCCGATCTGATTATCCCCAGCAGCGGTTATTGGAGGTTTGTCCTGCTCTTTCTACCCCGATTTTGCTTAAATGTGTTGTGAACTAATTTCCCTTTTTGATTGATAGATGATGAGGAGTGAGTATTGTAACCACCATCTTTACCTCTTCAAGGCTAAGTCTCTCCGGCTAGAAGGAAGCTCAAGATTGTGAAGAGACGCTTATGAGCGTTGAAGGCTGCGGTCTCATAAAGATGAGGAAATAGCGGAGAGGTGAAGAGTGCAGCAAGCGTAAGGAAGCGAGCGGGACGCGAAGAGGCGAAGGCTGCGTTACGAGGCGCTTCGGTTAAGGCCAAGTTAGCGGTTCTTGAGAAGAACTCTTCGTCTATTTCGTCTGCGTCTCCTCTTCTTTGATAGTTACATGTTCCTTATATGTTAAAATATCTTCTTCTTCCCTCCTCCCGCCGTCGCTGTCTTGAGTGGGTGGAGTCCCAGGAGTTGTTGTGGCTTGAAATGAGAGAACTCGTCAAAAAGGTCGTATTAGGGAGTTAGTTGAAAAACTTAAGAGTGAATCAGCGAAATGGAATGCCCGCGCGGATGTTCATAACGATATGGCCGAAGAATGGCGTAAGAAAAAGCTTTGTTTGGTAGATGCAAAATCAAAACAACCATGACCGTCATTTATTCAACGGGGCTCTTTTATGGACGCTGGATAATCTTGAGAAAGCCCGCGGTCAGATTTCCTCTTTAGAAATTAAGCTTAATGTTATGGAAGACGAGCTGCGGCGGCGCGGTCTTCTCATCCCTCGGATGTGCGGGCTTATATGCAACGTCTTGCTAAGGAAAGAGACGGCGCTAGGGCAGAATGCGGCGCTCTCGGTAGTGCCTTATCCGCGTCTCGAGGCGATGTGGCCCGTCGGGTTGAGTGTGAGAAAAACTTAGAGGTGACTATGTATCGTCTTAACAAGGGGTTGGAATCGAAGAATGATGAGGTTAATCGATATCGTCATTCGGACTCGATGCTTCGAGATGACCTAAGCGCTGATCGGTATGCTCATAATCTTCGCGGTAGATTATGATAGGTTATCAAATGAATATGATTATGCTTGCATGAAGCAAGGGATTCCGCGGTTGAACATTGTGAAGGTATACATTTTTGTCATCGAGTGTGCTTTGTATTGTATTTGTTATAACTCACTTGTCTTCCTCACTTTTGTCATGAGCTCGAGGGACGACTTAAAAGTGCGGATGGCAAGTTTGCCGAAGCTCGGAGCTAAGGTAGTTCAATTGGAGGGCCAAGTTAATTACCATCGTGGTCTAGCCTTGTCTCGGGGAGGAAACGTTGAAGCAAGCCAATCAAAGGTAGACCCGACTTTCCACTTCCCTAAATCGAATGAGATGAAGAGCGTAGCCATAGGCTTCGTGGCTCGTAAGCGGACTGGCGAAGAGATTAATAGGACTCTCGGTGAGATTGAGCTGGATCTCAGAAGAGCCATGGGCTAACCAAGAATTATTCTCGGCGTCCGTGACCGCTCCCCTTTAGGTTCTTGGACCCTCCTCTGGTGGTAGTGTTCCTTCATCATTTGAAGGATAAACTCGCGGATAATGCTCCTTCTCGGTAAATCATAGCTAGTATGCTAGGGATTGATCTCGATTGCTTATCCTTTTTGGCGTTTTTGCTATTTTCCTTGCTAGGCTTGTAATCAATCGCCGTGTACTAGATCAAACTTTAGTGTTTAAATCTGAATTTGAATTTTGTTGAATTTGCATCTATCAGCTTTACAAATTAAGTTAAACATAATGAGTAATTCCGTAGTGTTTATAATCCAAGGATGCCAATCTTTGAATTTGAGAAAGTGTATTGTCTGTGCAATTCCGTAGGTTGATATCCCCGGAATTGTCTTGTGACCTTGCACCCGTCCAGCTAATTCCTTGGCCGGAGGATTTACGAGCGGTGGGGAGTAAACCGACGTTCAAGGATATATTCCATTGAATTCGTGGCTTGTAATATTGCTTGGATATCTCGTTACGTGGGAAGTCGCCCCAGGTCATACACTTATAGACGCTTACGGAGGTTAGAGAGATTGCATGTGTATGCTCCGATATATTGCATGTGTGTGCTTTGTATGGGATATTGCCCGGTATATTGCGGTGGGTATGATCCACGCTTTGTGCGGGACATCCCTCTTACTAAAGTATAATGCCAATTCTTAATAATAAGTAATCGCACAATGATTTACGTGGTTCGACCCTAAGGCCTACGTCCACGGGGTAACGATAGTATCGATATTTTATTAAGATGTGGTATGGTTTTCAATGTACATTGTGTAAGTAGTATATACATGTGTCTCATATGGTATAGGTTGTGGGTTTTGAATAAATTGAAATGCGTGTGGGTAATGAATAGAATATGACACTTGAAAATGAAAGCTTGGATTGATTGAAAAGTTAGGCGCGTTACTCCTTTCTCGGAGATAGAAACATGTGGACTTGTAAGTCCGTTTTCTTCTTCCGAAATGCATACGCAGTGGTAGGTTATGGGTAGTATGGATTGAGATATTTGGCATTCCACGGATGCATGAGGATTTCCCCTTTCAGATTACGCAGATAGTAAGAGCCATTTCTGCGATGTCGTGTATTATGTAGGGTCCTCCCAAGTTGGTGCTAATTTTCCCCACTTCTTTTCTCGCCGGTATTGGGGAATGGTCCTTAACACATACTTTCCTTATACAAAATTCCTAAGTTTCACTTTTTTGTTATATTCTCCGGCTAGCTCTGCGTTGGTAGTTTTCCATTCTTTGCGGTCTGCTTCTCTCCTTTCTTCGAGGTCGTCAAGCTTTTCTAACATCATGTCCGTGGTGAGGTTCTTTTCCCATGCTTCTGTCTTTGTTGTTGGAAGTAGAATTTCCGTAGGGATTACTGCTTCTGCTCCGTACGTGAGTAAAAATGGAGACTCTCCGGTAGCTGATCTTCGAGTCGTCCTATATGCCCACAGAACGTTATGTAACTGCTCACACCACCGCCCCTTGTACTCGTCTAGTTGTTTTTAAGGATAAGTGCCAAAGTTTTGTTTGTGGCTTACCTTTGTCCATTGCTTTGTGGGTATATGGGGGTGGATTTGTTTTTTCGAATTTTTGAGGGTGTCGAGCAAACAAGTCGATATTCTTTCCTTGTAGTCATTTCATGGTTGTCGGGAAACTATCTCTGCGAGGATGCCAAACTGCACGAGATGATATTTTGAAAAATAAAAGTAAAGACGTCCCAATCCCAATTCTTGCCGGTGCCTTTGCTTCTACCCACTTGCTGAAATAATCCGTTGCCACTATTAGGGAATCTTCTTTTCCTGGTCCACGATACGAGTGGGCCTACTATGTCGATACCCCATTTCCCAAAGGGCCGGACTGTCCACGAGTTCAACTTTGTGGTCCGTGGATCGTTGCCAAATCTTTGACATTCTTCGCACCTTTGCGCCATTCTAGCCGCGTCTCGGATCATGGTTGGCCGATGGTAGCCTGCGTCTTCGCCTTATCTGCAAGGGACCTCATTCCACCGTGATTCCCCGCGTCTCCTCTATGGATGTATTTCAAGATGATATGTCCCTCCCCGATCGGGACGGCGATGGCTGAAGTGGCCCGAGAATGACTTTCGTATAAGGTTTCGTCTCTTAGCTCATACATCCCCGCTCTGGATTGTACTTTCCTACTGTTTGGTATCCTGGGGGAGTTTCCCCTCTTTTGGAAAGAGTGGATTTCGATTCTCCAATCTACTTCCCATTGTAATCGTCGTCCTCATCGACTTGTCGCATAATATCCTCATTGGAAATCGTCGAATATGTGCTCTCCGACGTCATCATCGGAGATATCTTCGATCCTTAGACTTGCGTTGGTTAGCCGCGCATGTTTCTTGGGGCTTGATGGATGGTTCGTACACTCTTGTTATCTTGATTGCTTTGACATCCTCATTTTTGAGCATGGTGATATATGCCTGCATCCGCGTGTCCAGCTCCTTCCTACACGTATGTCGGAATTTGATTTTGGTATTTGGGAAACCAACGTTTGCACTGGCCATGTATGCCATTAGTGTCTCGTCATACACATTGTATTCGTAGCCTATCTGCCGTATGATTAGTTGTGAGTCACTTGTCAACCGTCACTACACCAAATTCTGGGATTAGAAACAGAACTGAGCCGTTACTAAAACGGGTTGTAACGGCTCTTGCCTGTTGCAAAAAGGGGTGTTACATTATTTTTGTAACGGCAATGGGGCCGTTACGAATTTTGGTTGTAACGGCTCTTGTAACAGCTGCGAGCCGTTACTAATGTGCCACGTGGTAACAGCTCAGGGCCGTTACAATTTTTTTTGTAACAACGCGGTCGTAACATCCAAAAGCCGTTACGAACTTTTTGTAACAGTAAAAAAATTACTGCTGGTCAACATTGACCTAGTCAAAATTAGTCAATACTGACCAATTTTGACCAGGTCAATATGATTGGCAGTTCATTTTGTCGGAAATATGCCGGAATTCCAAACTTACCTCCATACACTTATCATTTCATCTATCATCCACATTCAATCATCTCAACATTCATTCAATTCATATCAAACATTCAATCTATTCATATAAAAAAGAACATAAATTTTTCTAAGTATCAAATTATGAAAGAATACATAGAAAGAACATTCAATCTATTCATATCAAAAAAGAACATAAATTTTTCTAAGTACAATTTTTTTTTTTGTCAAGTATCAAATTATGAAGGAATACATAGAAAGATCCCATGTTCAGTTCATCTACATAGAAACTTACTCAAAACTTGCAGATACTTCCTAAACACCAGTTGCCAAGCATTCTTCATCAAGTTTTCCATAATCCATGGCTTTAGGTTCATACTACACCATACAAACAAAAAACATCTGTGAGGTCAGTATTATGTTAACAAAATGAAGCTTCTTATACAAAGTTAATGCTCTCATGCTTAACAAGTTAACAACAATAAAAAGAGTGAAAAGGGAAGTTTCAGAAAGAAAAAGTGTACCTGGCTAGAACCAACATCAATTATTGTATTAGCTCCAGCACTTCTTGCAATTGAAGTGATTACTGCAGCTAGAACTTCCACATGTTCAATAAGGTCCCCTATATAACCATTTCTCACTTGCAAGAGAAGAAACATGGGGCCAATAGCCAACTCAGAATATTTAGCACTACTGGCGTGGAATCAATGATGACCTAAATCCTAGCATAACATTACAAACTGAATGTGCAATTTATGATTAAAAGAAAGACCTTCTTCATGTTTTTTCTTCAAATTCATGCCTTCGCTAAGAACATTATTAACCGCAATAACGTCCAAGTCCTGTAACACCTGCAAGAACTTAACCAGGTAAATTTATAGCATACACAATGATCAACACACTCAAATTAGATCATAAGCTAATTGCAGTACAAGAATTTGGACATACCCTTTGTAAATCCGTTGTCTCTCTAGGAAAAACAAGATCTCAATGTCTGGACAAATTCCTTTAGCGAACAAGGCCAATAGTCCTAGTAATTGAATATATAACACATCAATAAATCATGCCATTACAGATAGAAAAACAAGGAACTAATTTTAACCATTATAAGTAAATTATCATAGAGAAAAAGGGATTCCACAACCACAGAAGCAGTACAGAGCCATTACCTCCATTTCTGAGATAAAATGGTATTTAATGCCTTTGTATGAGCGCCTGTGAAAAGTGAGAACATATGAATCCAATGCTTCATTTTCTCTTCAACGGAAGGAGTGGGTGGGAAAAGATCATCAGCAAGCACAAGTTCCATAATATGGGGCCTGAAAAAATCCATAAATATTATCACGCCCTAATAGAATGGCTTTCAACAAGAGATACAAATTTAAGGTGTTAATAACTATAACTCAACTCATTGCAAACTTTGTCATAGCAGAGCATCAATATTCTACATGGAATCTGCTCAAAGTGGTCAGCAAGTTCTTCATTGACACGCTCAAAACACTTTATACAGTAATTCCGATAAAGGTCCAGCAACTTCCGCATGGCATTTTTCATAAAAAAATACCTAACAAGAAGACGGATCACCGTATGATCAGCATCATATCATAAGTTAATAAAACTTCTCTTTCCACAAAACCTCACCTCCTTGTCTCGAAGACGATCAGTAACCTTCAATATCAGTTCAGATGATTAAGGGATACATTCCAGATGGGACTTGAACAAATCACAAAGTGTGATCACGGCTTGTGTTCTCACTTTATCCAAGAGTATTCCTTTAATAATATCTGTGAAAGACACATGTCAACTACATACATGAAAGGATAAACTGACAAGATAGCATTTCACAAATCTATACTAAATGAACTGCTAAATAGCATACCTAGAACATTCATTAACTTGGACGGGTTGGACAGGTAGCAAGCTGTAGCACGTTGTAAGGCAGTAACCCTAACTTCCACAGACTTGTCGGAGAATCTTCTGAAGAACTCCGAAAAGAGTTGTGTGTAATCACATGCAATATCTCTTTAGATACGACAAAAAGATTTCCTAGTAATTTGACATCTTTAATCCGAACATCCACTTGTTCAGCTTAGAAATGAAATTAGTCATTAATCACCAATTAGTAACGCTACCAAAACATTTCCGCTCTAAGAATATGGATGATGCAAGATGCAAGAATAATCCATAATAATTGATGTCAAATGAAATGGAATATGACAAGGATACCAGTAATTCTTCTGTCAAGCGTGGAATGACAGCAAGGAGCAACTGTTTGTCGCACTTGTAAACTTCAAATATAATTTCATGGTAAAAATCTTTGAGGTCACTCCCTTCTTCAGCGCTCCCCGAGAAGCAAGATGACAAAAATCCATTGATGAGGGGCTCGAGCTTCATAGTGCATTGTTTAACAATATCAACAGCAAGCTCATAAGAAGCATGGGAAGCGTCCTGCAAATAGAGAACTAAAATTACACAGAAGCTTGAGGACGAAAGAATTACACTTCTTAAAAAAGAATTAATTCCATATATAACATGAGTTTGGATGCTCATAAATTTGATCAGATTTGACAATATACATTTCAATGAAAATGGATGCAAGGTAATTAACAAAAAAGTCTTTTCACAATCCGAAGTATTTGCCACAACAGTGAACATCTACACCAGAAACCATGCCCAAGGAAAACGTGTTTCCAATTTAACATCGGAGTAAAATGATCATAAATTTATTGAATCAAAGACAAAAGAGGAAATACAAACTGCGATCCAACAAGATATTGATACCTCCTCGGCTAGAAGATGTTTCCTCATTAGTCATTACAAAAAGTAGGCCAGAAGTTTTCTTTAGTCATTACAAAATCAATTAATTGTTTAATATTCATAGTTTTCGTGTTAATTTGATCGAGGGATGTTTTACTTATCCTACGGAAACGAGGTAACGGCAAAGCACCAATGTGTATTCAGGATGCAAAGGAAATAATACTATCAGAGAGAAGAACGGACACAACAACGGAAGCATGCATCACATATTTTCTCATCAAATGGTTCTCGAGAATGGAACACTTATAAGTAAAACCAGTTCGATCGCGAAGACGAAATGGAAATTGATAATGCTATGCATAAAGGTTCATGCATACCTGGGAAAAAATCTATAATATATGAATCTTTTGATATTTGAAAAGGAAATCATGATGCTGAAATATTCAGTTTTGGCCTCAACAAAATATGTTCGCATTTGGGAGTTATCGTATGGTATGAGGAAAAAAACGATAACAGCAAGAAAACTTCAAATCCGAAATTCTCTATATGATGTTAAGATGGGTTAGATTACCTCGGGTGAAAGAACCACTAAATTTCTTGAATGAACCTGTTGGATTACAAAGGTGGACCAAGGTCAAAAAAATTCAAAACAATATTAGAAAATGATGGAAAAGCACTGCACATTTTCAGAATCAATTGGCAGACTCCTTATCAGATCATGGAAAAGACCCCATGTTTGGAAAGTTGTACATACGCACATAATGCCGCAAATTAAGTGACTCAAAGACCGGTTGCAATTAGGCAGCAAACAATGTAACCAGTTGGATAGAGATGTCATTAACGGTCTTATAAAAATGCTAGATGAAAGTAATCCTGTAGCCCAGGGGTTCGGACTGGCAACAGATCGTCATCAAATGTGAAAGAGTACAAATTAGAATGAGAATTATTTGATGCAGAAAAAAAGATGGGCGACAACAATACCAACTGTATCAGACGTGCCTGCTCTAATTGTAAGTAGTGGTAACACCTAGAATAGACTGAATAGCACAGAGATATGGAAATCAACCAAAAGGGATTTGGGGTTAAAGTCTTAAACAGGAACATCGAATTTCATCCAAGTTATATGGCAATGCATGATATCCTTTACTGTTTCCTTATGCTGAAGAGTGAAGATGGATACACCACAAATATACCAAAGAGAGAGTGACCAAAGGAAAAAAAAGTCAAAAGCTTAAAATTGGGAGTATTATGGATATTTCCATGTGCAAGACACCTAAAAAATGAAGGCATTACTGTAATTCAGGGAGGTTATCTGTTCCAACAAGAAACTAGACTGAGATAGGTTAGAAAAAGCCAAAACAATTCATATCTAAACTCTACAATGGCTATAATGATGGAGAAATGCGAGGCATAACATCACAAAAAGTGACACATTTCATGAAGCAAATGATGTTTTTTTGATGAATTAGAGATTTTTACGCAAGCTCCATTTTACGACAGTACATAAGGGGTTGTTATTGCATTTTAAAGGCTGACACATTAGACACTGCCGGTGCGTATGCACCGGGTAAGGTGCTTTTAATATATATATGGAAAACATAACTCCAGCAGAACTCCATGTGTTTCAAACCAACACATTGGTGACATCTTAAAAACTCCTCTTCTTTCCCCTACTTATTGACAACAAATAATCAATCTCATAAACAGAAAATCACAACAAAACAAGGTTGTAAATTGTAATTGTAAATCAAAATATAAATGAAAAAAGAGCTCACTTTGTTCTTCTGTGACATCTTTCTTCACCCATCCTTAGAAACCCTTCCTGCAGAACAAGAAAAAGAATGTGGAAGGTGGTATTCTTCTGCTTCTTCTTGTACTTGTACTTCCACTAGCACAATTCTTCTTTTTTCTCTCCTCCCTCCATCATGTATCTGAATCTTCTGAATCTGTTTTTTTTCCTAAGCCCTTAATCTCCTAAATTCCCCCCTTTCCCCTCATCTTCTTCGTCTTAATTACACTGTTGAAATTCTCATTCTCCTCTTCCTCCTCCTAAAAAAATTCATGTTTCAAACAGAGTTCCCAACTCTCAAAACCCTACAATAAATTTTACAGAAATCTTAAATTCAATATTTCGATTAAACAAAAATCAAACAACATAGATGTGACTATGCAATGAAAAATGGAAATGGGTTTAAAGAACTTATCGTTTTGAATCACCATGATCTTTATTTAAGCTCCTTTGATGGTGAAAAAAATTCAACTTCTCTGAAATTTGTGTTCTTCCTTCAATAATATCTAATCATCTCCAAAATCGCTTGATCTATCATTATTTCACTCGAAATTACGACTTCAATACATTCAAAAACCCATTAAAAAACCTAGATCTAGAACTCAAAGTTTATTGAACCTTGTTTCATGAAGGAAGGTATAAAATCTAATTGATTGTGAAAGAGATTTGGTTGTTTTTGACGATGTTGTTGATGGTGGTGGTAGTACAGAGGCGATTGTTAATGGTCATGAAAATATCCTCCACGGAACAGAAGAAGAAGAAGAAGAATGAAGAAAGAAAGAAAGAGAGATGATAGAATTTTGATCTGCTTTCATTAGGGTATACCCATATCACGCATGTGAATCGCACACGCATGGGAGGAAATATCCTCTAGTGTTTTTCAGTTTGGGTGGAAACACAGTGGAACACGTGTGAATGGCACACCTACAGGCTCCAGGTGTTACGACCCAGGTGTGACGAAGCGTGTGGTTGACACGCCTATAAAAAAATTCGTAACGGCTGGCCTATGTTACAAAATTTTCTAAAATTCGTAACGGCTACAGCCTGTTACAAATTTTTTCGTAACGGCTATTTGTAACGGGATTTCGTAACGGCCAGTAAGCCGTTACGAATTTCTGTTACTAATCCGGGAATTTGGTGTAGTGCGTACTTCTTGTATCCCTAATTCAATTATCAAGCGGAGGGCATGGACCACTCCTTCGTACTCTACGATGTTATTTGTATGGCCTTTAAATTCCAATGCGAATGCGTGCACGATCCTATCCCGGTGGGTGTGGTGATGACGATGCCTATCCCCGCGCCCTCTCTATTTTTGGAGCCGGTCGACAAAGACCTCCCATTGTCGTGGGTTTATTGGTTCAAGAATGTTATTTGGCTCCTTTTGTTTTTATACTGGGCACCGTGGCCCTCCATCCTTGTATGCGCACCTCTTCTTCGTTGTCCAAAGGTAGGTGCACGCTGAAAGTCCGCTAACACTTGCGATTTACGAGAGTGTTGAAGCTCATAGTGGATATTGAATTGGTGAGGTCGTGCTCCATTTCGCTATCGCGTCTACCTTTCTGCCCCTTTGAGGATGGCTTCTAAGGGTGCTCGGCATGGGATACGTATGTCATGCGTTAAGAAGTCGTCCTCGGCTTTAAGGTAGACCATACGATGGCTAAGATGAGTTGTTCGATTCTTGTGTAGTTTCTTTATGAATTCATAGTCTTCTTTGACATAGTAGATCGGCTGCTCCTCCTTTGTGTGGGTCTGACAGAATCTTGCGCTTCTTGCGTGGCCTCATTCTTTTAATGTATAGTGCCAAGACTTGGTCGAGTGCAGTTTACGAAGGATAGGGATCTCGCTGGAAGTCTTGTGTGGCGCCTAGGAAAGCTTCTTCGCATTCCTGCCGTCCATTCAAATTTCGTCCCCTTTTTTAGTATGTTGAAAAAGAGTTTGCATCTATCCAGAGGATCTTGAGATGAACCTTCCCTGTGTGCAAGGGATCCATTGAGCTTTTGTACCTCTTTTAGGTTCTTTGGAGATGGCATGTCTACTATGGCTCGGATTTTTGCGGGATCTACTTCAATGCCCCTTTTTGTCACACCCAAGGAATTTTCCGGATGTCACTCGAAAGTGCACTTCTCCCCAAGTTTACCTTCATGTTGTGTTCTCGCGTAAGCTTAAGATGTCCCTCAGTCTTGGTGATGATTCTTCTTGAATACGCTTTTTCTGAGCATATACATTGCCGACATAAACTTAAAGATCCACGCGATCCATGACTTGAAAATAGCGTCGACCATCCTTTGGTATGTTGCCCCCGCATTAAGGTCGAAAGGCATCCTTACGTGGCAAATAGAGACGTGGGGTGTGTAAAATCTTTGTATGTTGCTTGATCTTCTTACGCTAAAAATAGTTGGTTATACACGATATCGGTCCATGAATGATAATTCTTCATATCCTTCTATTGCATCGACTAGTTGATCAATCTTTGGGTAATGGATAACTATCCTTGGGGCATGCTTTGTTCAAGTTGGTAAAGTCGATGCGGTTCTGACCCACCACTCTTCTTTGGCACTATTACCATGTTTGAGATCCAAGTAGGATATTTGACTTCTTTAATGAAACCGGCCTCCAGCCTGACTTTGTGACTCAGTCTCTCTTGCTTTGTGATACTCGTAGCCACCTTTCGTATCTTTTGTCTTCTTGGGGGTGTACCGGGTTTAATGCGCAACTCATGTTGTCTTGTCTTCAGTCTATTCCGGGCATATCGGATAGTTTCCATGCAAAGATATGCGTATTCCGTTAGTAGTTTCACCACCTAGGCTTCGTTCTTCGTCCATTGAGTTCCTATCTTGATCTTTTTGGATTCTTCTCCTGTTCCTATATTAACATCCTTCACCGCCTCCAAGGGCGTAAATGTGGTTTTCTGTTCCCAGGGTGAGGGACTTTCTTTAATTGCTATTTGGTAGACGGGGTTCTTTGTTTTGCAGGCGCCACAGTTGCGGTTGATGTCGATGCTTAGTGTTCCCTAGAATTCCCCTTGGATAAGCTTTTCCCTGAGATCCCTTCCAAGTATTCATCGATGGCTTTGTCTTTGGATATTACCTTGTTCCGTGCCCTACGGGTTTTATTTTCTCATCCTCTTCGTTGTTGAGTTGTATTTGCATTGCATGGCATTCCTTTACGGAAGCTTGATCACCCTTGATCTCCATTATTCCCTAGGGAGTAAAACCTAAGGTGCGATGGTATGTGGCCGCGACTCCTTAAGCTTGTGGACCCATCTTCGTCCAATAATGGCATTGTAGGGTGATGGCGCATTCACCACATCAAAGCGTGTCAACTTTCATGGGGCGGCTTCACACTGCAAGAGACAATATCTCCAAGAGGCTTCGTGGCAGTACCATTGAACCCATAGATGGTATAGTGCGAGGTCAAAAGTTGCTCATCACAAAGCTCCATGCGTTTGAAGGTATCGTAAACAGGACATTTACCGAGCTCCCTCCATCGATGAGGATTTTCCTTATATTACATCCTGTGATTGGTAGGGTGAGGATCAAAGGATCATTGTGGTCTTCCATGTCATCCTCAATGTATTGACCTCGAAGGTTAGGGGGTGCGTTCATCCATTCCCTCGTGACTTTCCACTTCTTTTCCGTATAAATTGTAAAGCTCACGAGTCTTCAAATTGCTTCCTCGGCCTTTTCCCTATTTGTGCCGTTAGGGTTGGTTCTTTGCTTTCCGAAGCCCGGATATAGCGTTCAATGTGCGATTACCCTATGGTAATCTGGACTGTTTGCTTTGCGTTTGGCTCATCTTCCGCTCCAGCTTTTCTATATATTTTTGAGATCCCCTGCATCAATCAACTTTTGTATCGCTATCTTGAGATTTTTGCACTTCTCGGTTGGGTGCCCGTAGAAGCGATGGAAATCGCAAAGTACTCTTTGGATTCTCGAGGCGGTGGTTGTTTCCCTTTAGACCCGGGGCGATCTAAGTCTTCGCGATCCTTGATCTCCTTTAAAATGCGTGAGTAAATGGCATTGAGCTTTGTGTAGACTCGGTCTTCAAATTTTCTTCCACCCCTTTTGTGGTCATCCTTCCGATCCTTTTGGTGTTATTTGGATCTCGTTCGGCTAGTTCAGCGGAGTTGGTCATTGGGGTCGTTGAGCTGTGCTCTTGGGTTCTCTCTTTGAATTTCTTCCAACCTTGCATGTTTTTCGATGATTATCCTCAAATATCCCTCGTGGTTGGAGAGGTCAGTGGATTTCGACAAACAATGGGATCATCTGTCAAGTCCCCATTTGTAACAATTAATACTCACCACGGATCCACATGTCCTATGGCTTGACATATCTTGTGCCACCTATCCGTATTCTCGAATGGACTCCTTGTATTTGATTGCAAGTGAGAAGAGCTTGTCCATCCTCGTGTTCACAACCTTGTTATACATGTAGGTGGCCAAGAATTTTTCTGGTGAGGATCATACGAATCAATGCACCACTGGCTTGAGGTTATCAAACCAAGATAACGGATCCCTTCGGGCTTGAAGGGAAATATCTACATAGTATAGCTTCGTCATGATCCCACCCGGCCATTACCTGTTGTAATATCGTAGGTGAGCTGCGGGATCCGCGGATCCCGTCGTAACACTCAAAGGATGGGACCGGGCATACGCTTAATGGTAGCCAGTAGCCAAGCTATTGTGCTAGTGGGGTAGTCTTTGGCCTCCTTCATAACCTGTTCTAGTCTTCCACCTCCTTGCTCGGGTCTTGATTTGATTGATCTCCTAGCATTTTACGAGGAGATTCTCCATTGCCAAACAATGCTCGTTACGAATGGAAGTCCGTCTTTCTTGTAGGTTGTGATGTCGTGGCCTCTTCTTCATCATAGTGATGCGAGGTTTTGGATGGTAGTCCGGGTCAATCCATCTATTGTTCTGCGCACCCTTTTGGGGTATTCCTCTTTGATTGACTCTCTGCAGGGGCGTTTTGAGGATCATCCTCCTGTCTCTATTTTGTACCGCGAAATTAGCCTCGTCCTGCTTCGATTCTCTAGCTCAGCGCTTTGGAGGATCTTCTCTCTAATTGCTTGGTTTTCTTGGGCTAGTAAGGCCACCAGCGTCCAAGTGTATGTCTGCCGATTCCTTTTTAGCTCTTCTAATTACGCCAAAATCTGCAGACTGGTTTGATTCCTGATTTGTTCCTATCTCATGTATCCGAGCTTGTCCCTCGGGAAATGCGGTGTTGATTTCCTCTGCTAGCCGTCTACCCGCCTCGGTCATTCCTGTAGGATCTTGCGTTGATTGTATATTTTGTTCATCGGATGTGTGGCATCCGTAAGGAGGTTACGGATTACTGATTCTGCTACTGTTTCTCGAGGTTCAATAAGCCGGGTTGCAGCTGTCACTTTGGAGGCGACCACTTGAGAAGTTCCTTCGGTAGGTGTAGCGACTTTTGCGCCACGACGCTTCTTTGCTTCCATTGCAATGATGTCCGCATCCCGAAAGGAATGTGATTTCCGCTCCATTCTCAAAGTCTTGTCCCCGATTTTGTGAGTCCCGCGCCCTTTTGTTTGCTCCTTGTTACCTACCGCGTAGTCCTAGGTGCCTCTCTTGAAGGTACCTTTGTCTTCCTTTATCTTTGTTCCTTTCCATTGTAATATTCCCACGAGAGAGCATGGAGGTAAACCGAGACAAAAAGTCCACGGGTTAGGCTGTTAGTTCAAACTTGATTTCATAAGCTCGATTTCTAGTGGCAATGAGTGTACTCAAGGTATTAGTTTGGCGAACAATACGAAAAACATGAGTATTGATGAGGATTTAACCTGGGATAAGGTCCATGGGTTGTTGTTTGCAAAAAGTCCAAATCTATTGGTGGAAAATATGTTTGAAATATCGGTTAAAACAGGTCTGTTGGTTTAAAGGTTACACAATGCCCGAGATCTGTTGGTAGAAAATACAATAGACATAAATATGTGCGAAAAATAGCCCAAAACTCGAGATCTGCTAGTTAAAAATCGTAAAGATCCAGATCTGTTTGTTAGACAACACAAAGAATACGGATACATGCGAAAAATGAGTTTAAACAGAGATCATCTACGTTCTAAGTAAAACTTTTGAGGTAGAGGCTATAAAGTCACGGGAAAGATAAATCTTTTACGGGACAAGGTCCCTGTTTCTAGCGCCATATTGTGAACACGAAATCGAGGTGTTCACAAACAATCTCGACATGAATTGAATACACGCATTAAAGTGTGAATAAAGTATAATATGCCTAGGTAGATGATGATTCACGATTCCAAACCCAGCGGGTTTGTCATGATCTCCTCAACATCCTAAATGATAGATTTAAGACGTAAACACATAAATAAAGCTATATGAATGCTAAATGTAAAGGAGACGATGATTTACGTGGTTTGACATTTGAGGCCTACGTCCACGGATGCAGGGATATTCACTATAAAGTAACAAGTTACAAAAGTAATCACAAGATCTTTGGTGTTCATCAACCTCATAGGTTGATACTCATACTTACTTCTCACTACTCTCTCTCCTATTCCTTGGTTCTCTCTCGTCCCTTTGTGGAAGGGATGTACATATATAGCTAAATCGAGGGGTTCATTGACAAAGAAGTCATTTGAGATCTTATCTTCTTGTGCTTCTGTGCATGGTCCGCGGACTTCCTGTCACTCCACGGCTTTTACAATACCCAAGTTCATTGCTTCGACCAACCTCGTTTTCTTCGTTGGTCGTCGACACGTGCCCTCGGAAAGACATTAAATGCGAGTGGTTGGGGCGGTCCCGATCCTTCCAAAGCGGTGTCACTCCTCCTTGTCACGTACATGTCGGTTGGACTATCCCAGGCCGTTGATTACATCTCACCTCGTGATGGGGTAAAGTAACTCTTTGGTGTTGCGCGGGATTACCTACCTTGGATGCTCCCTCATCTTGACCGTTGGTCTTGGACAGATGGCACGCTCGTCTAGATACCCTGGATGCCCCTACGTGTCATCCCTCTTTATGACGTGGCCTCCACGTGGGTTCTGCCAGTACACGTGGCGATGGAGATAAATAAGTGTACTTACAGTGACAAATAATATATGGGTAAACTGTACATGATACTCTTGATCAACATAAGCCTTCCACCCTTTGAAAGATATCTTGCAACTCAGATTTTTACCACAACTAAAAATTCGTTGTTCTCTAGAACTTGCCGGTGAATGTTATGATAAAGCTGTTATAATGGTGGAGCATCACCCATTTAAATCTGCAATGTTAGTTCATATCGTGGGTTCTTGCAATGGTTTGGTCTACCTTTCGCGTCAGGAATTTAATCTGAAATTCTTTAGTCTCTGGAATCCAGCCACTAAAGAGTACAAAGAGATACCTGATATACCTTTCCATGTCCAAGTAGAAAACGATCATCAACACATTTTTTTCGTTATGATCAAGAGAATGACGATTACAAGTTGGTTTACGCTGAAAGGTGTGAGGGTACTCCTAGTCAAGTGTTCGTCTATACGTTAAGATCAAATTCATGAAAATGTTGTCAAACTAAACCTTATTATGTGGATATATGGGGGGTGCTTGTTAATGGAGCTCTTCGTTGGATATCTACAAGACTCATTAATGTAATTGTTTCTTTTGAGATTAGCGACGAGAGCTTCAAAGAAATACAACTTCCGTGAGTAATAACAAAATGTCTACACGTCCCTATGTATATGATTTGTTTGAGAATGTCAGAAGGTTGCCTTTGTGTAATTCATCTGCAGCGTAATGAAGCATGGGTGATGCATGAATACGGAGTTTGGGAATCTTGGAAGAAACGTCTAAACTTGTTTGCGGATGATCCCCTGAAGCTGATGTGGTCTTCGGAGAATTGTGCGAGTCAAATCTATAGTGAAGACATTGGTTTAGTTATGTATGGCCCGGAGAATTCAAGATCTAGACGACTAAAGCTCCATGATTTTACGATCCTCAGCGTGGATAATTATGCTGAAAGCCTAGTTTTACTCAACTTTAGTATGTATTTGTGGAGAACGAAAGTAATAGGAACATGGAGGAGAGGCATATGGAGAGAATGTGTGCTACTATTAGTCTTTTCTATCTGTATTTCGTTATGGGTGATGTGGTTTGAAAAAGTGACAAAGTAAGAAAGGGTAAATGAGGTAAGAAGTTTCTCTGTTAGCATGGGTAATTTCTATGTTATGCACTTTGCTCTATCCTGGGAATCTTATTTGGTATAACTATAAACCATGAAATGGGGTTGAAAACTGTGTTTTGTATCCCATTTAGAACAAAACAATTTTCTACATATAGTAGCAATTTTCATCTGGATAACTATTTGTTATGAAATTCATGTTCGTGCATCCAAACTTTTAAAGTTATGTAACAATGTCAGGAGTCATTATTACCATCGCAGTACTACAAATCTCTCGATGCAAATGCATACAGTCATTTATATGCTTCTCTAAAGTCACTAAGCAGCAACGAGAATCCACAATTCATTTTGAAACACTAATTTACCGTCATCCATTATGTTGTTTTTGATGATTGTGGGCAGGCACTTGTTGAACATCATACGATCATTCGATTAACCAGTACTTCGGCAAATTCATTACCTTTGTGGTTGAATCTTATCATGAAACAAATGCCGATTCCATATGTGCCATACCCTCCGTCAATATCAAAGGCTTGCCTAACTCAAAACAAGATTCCCAGTGAAATAATATAAGTGGGATGCTGATGTCATATTTCAACCTCACTACATACAAAGAAGAGTGGGGACTCAAAACCAGAGGGTTTTTCTCAGTGCGATTTTGTTTTCTGGAAATGGCTTCAAAATGAACTTGATTCCCTACGGTCTAAAAAGAGTTGTTTAGCTTGAAATACATAATAATGCAAGAATTACCAGCCTGTGACCAATGCAAGACCCCAACCCACCATCTTTAATAGCGCCGCCGAAAATGGAAATTTTTCTAACTTTGTTAAACTAAAGTCATTTGAAACAAACAATATTGCAAGTCCTATCCTTTTTTTTTTATGGAAGAAAGAATGTTATTAAGAATAGAGAAGAGAAAAAAGAAAAACTCACCTAAAAAAAAAAAAAACTCAAATTTCTGAAAAAAAACAAGTCGAAAATTCTGCCTTTTTGGTGTGGTGGCTTCCCTAAATCAGTTACAAAATCAATGTGAATCTACTATTGGATTTTCAAGGATTAGGGAATCCCTCGATAAAGCTTGCAATCCTAGCGTAGCTTTTTTGTCTGAAACCAAATTAAGTAATAGTAAAGGTAGTAGAATAATTTCTCAATTAAATTTTAGTGAGCATTTCGTTGTCCCATCTTTTGGAAGAAAAGGACGGTTAATTTTGCTTTGGAAAGACTCTAGGAAGTGAACATTATCAAGAGCAGCAACAATATCATTCAATGACAAATCAGTCAGCTTCCGCAAACTTCTTGGGATTTGTTATGGTGTTTATGGCCCCCCTGCTAGAAGTGACAGAAACGTATTTTGGTCCTCTCTTTCATGCTATATTGATATTGATAATTTAAGTGATTCTTATGCTATAGTTGGTGATTTTAACTCCATTAAATTTATGAAAAAGAAATGGGGTGCTAGATACGACAACAACCATCACAATAGGGAATTCAGCAGTATGATCCAAGATAAATGACTTATTGATCAATCCTGGTAAAGGGGCGGCATGAAATGGTAGAGGGGGCGGCAACCTAATAAGACAAAAAAGGTCATTAGAAGTAAAATCAAGTGCCCCTTATCAATCAAACCCGGAAATGACTAATTAACCCTTATTGTTAATAATCAAGTTTAGTAATGATAATCAAGATTAGTGTAGATAATCAAGATTAATTTTGATAATTAATTTTTCACTATTATAGAATCAAAAATCAGATGTTTAGAGTTATAAGAAAAAAAAAAATTGAGGAGAAGAAAAAAAACTTTTGTGATATTTGTGAAACCCTAGATTTTGATTCACTCCACCAAAATGAGTGATTCCAGTGGCAAATTTGAGATGGGTGAATCTTTATACGATAGACAAAACAAATACTACATACCTCTTGATGGAGATCCTGATATGGAGTATTTTCTAGATGGTAGAGATGTTTTAGACCAAAGTGAAGGTCAATCTCAACCAAATGAAGAAATTAGCCAACAAAGTGAAGAACCCAGCACTGGAAATGACCAGGTATACTTCTAAATTAGTTCCCATTAGGTTTTGTTGATCAAAATTATGTAAAGTACGTAAAAAGATCAAATTTTTCAAAATTTCAAGAAGAACATACGGTTGACTTTAAGCTAGTTACCAATCAGAACATACGATTCTGATTCTAAAAATATCAAATACCAACCGTGAATCGGTTCAATTTGGGAAAACCGGAGAAATTATACCAAAGATTCTGTTGGTTAAATTTGTTGGATTCCAAACCGCA
The DNA here is from genome assembly GCA_023531295.1 of Papaver armeniacum. NCBI lineage: Eukaryota > Viridiplantae > Streptophyta > Magnoliopsida > Ranunculales > Papaveraceae > Papaver > Papaver armeniacum. The sequence goes on along the minus strand of JAJJWW010014562.1, from coordinate 124,879 downwards.
CCGAAATTACGGTTGATAATTATGTGCGAAAGAGTTACCAACCGTCGCTTATCCCGTGTATGTAAGTATTTAGTGCAGTACTTACGGCTACTAATGTATAAATCGAGACCAACCGACACTATATTACGGTGTATTGGTGTAAGGGTTACCAACCGTAACCTTTTTACGGTTTGTTTATTCTCTTTATTTACCAACCGTATATTCATATTTTTTTTGGTTTTATTGCCTCGTTTAGACTAATGTTGGTATGTTTTTGTCCAGGTCGTTGATGTACCTCCTATAATGGATGACCAACCTTTAGCAAATGAACTTCTCACCAAAGATTCTAGCTCTCACTATTTAACCGAGGAAACATGGGAGGAGAAAGACGATGCAAAGAAGTGGGCTAGAGAACGAGGAAAGTTGATTATGTGTATCATAGTTTGTAATGGTACCACTAGTGATAGTGCCTTTCAAATGGTTTGCGAGTGTAGTGGACAACATAGAAGTCACGCAAAAAAGGATACCTTGCAAGTAGCAAAGAAAAAGAGGAAGAATACTACTTTCACTAAGAAGACCCGATGCCCCTTCAAGCTTCGCTTTAAAAGAAGAACGCGGCAAAAAAGGTGGTTTTTGGAGAAAGTTGTATGCGGTAGTCATAACCACCCTATACCTGGAGAGTTTGCTATCACATTCTTATGCCGGACGCCTTACCGAAGAAGAAGAAAGATTGTAGAATCACCGACACAAATTCGTATGAAGCTTTGTTGATATCCTTGCTCACTTAAAGGAAAGAAACCCACAAAATGCTTCTACTTTGGATACCATCTACAATGCAAAAAAATTGAAGGCTAAGAAATGGGAACAAAGGAACGAAATGCAACAATTAAGGAATTTGGGGAGTTGCATAATTACTCGGTTTTCCACGATGATGACGAGAAAGGACGAATAAGACATCTTTTATTGGCTAATCCCGAGTTTTGTGAAGTTGGCACGGTGCTCTCATCAAGTGCTTCTAATGGATTGCACATACAAAACCAACAAGTTTGAGATGCCGTTGTTGAACATTGTCGGGCAAACTTCTACCAATGCTCCTTTTAGTGTTGGTTTTTGCTTTTTGAAAGACGAGCTCGAAGAGAGCTATGTGTGGGCACTAGAACAAGTGAAGTTATTCTACGTGAGGGATATACTCCTAAGGTGATTATTACCGACAAGGAGCAAGCTTTGTTGAATGCAATAAGGAGGGTTTTCCCGGAAGCTCATAACCTTCTTTGCACATTCCATTTGTGGAAAAGTATTGAAACTAAGTGCATGCGCCTTGTCCGTCCAACCCGAAAAAGCGAAATGGATAGAATAAAGGCACTACCGTTACATAAACAAGAAGAGGCTAAAGAGAAATTTAAGAACGATGACAAGTTGGCGGAACTAAAATGGGAAAGTTTCAAAACGGAGTGGAGAGCCTTGACCTATTCTATCACCGTGGATGAATATGAAGATAGAGCTCGTATGTTAGTGGCTCATTGGAAAAGTGGTTATCCAAGTGTTGTGAAGTATTTGTTTGATAATTGGTTGGATCCTCACAAAGAGAAGTTCGTATCGGCGTTCACTAACCAACATAGGCACTATGACAACCAAGCTACAAGTACGGCGGAGTCATCTCACAACCGGCTGAAGAAGAAACTTCATAGTTGTAATGGTGGGTTAGTTACGTTATTTGAAGCCATGCATTCGTATTTCCTCCATTGATCACGATAGAGTTACGAGTCTTTGAAAAAGCCGAACTAAACAACACACTAAATGGTTGGACAATGAGTGGCTAAGGGGAATTACACATCAAGTTTCGCACAAAGCAATTGAGAAGATAATGTATGAAGTACAACATTATGAATTGGGGGATTATGAAGAAGAGTGTGTTTGTCCAAACATGGCAAGTTTGGGACTCCCATGTCGGCATGTTATAGCCACATATCAAGACAAAGTGATCCCATTCAAGATATTGATCCCTTTTGGCAACAATTAACATTCCGTGAAACAATTTTTGATCCACAATTTGGAGGAACGTTTGCCCGATACCGAGATTGGAAAAGCTCTAGCCGAGAAATATGCTACACTAAGCCAAGGCCAAAGGCAAATATGGTTGAGTAACTTGAGAGATTTCGTATATCCGCAATTTAGGTATGACATCAAGGAACCACCAAAGGGGAAGGGTAAGGGGAGGCCTCCTACCAAAAAAAGAGGTACGTAGAAATAAAAAAGCAAGAGAATTGGCGGAAGAATCAAAGAAAAGAGATCCTTGTGGTTATGAATGGTTGAGAAAGGAATATGAAGCGGAGGATGAGATGGAAGAGGATGATGTTCAAGGTAGAAACAAAACGAAAAAGAGGTCAAGCGGATAAAGGAGAACCAAGTTGTCGAAATGTACAACAAAAATGTATCGAGCTTCCTAGTCAAGAAAGTGCAACAAGCAAAATTGATGTTAAAGGAAAAGGTCCTAGGTATTTCGCTCTAAACAACAAGAAAGAAGCAAAGTTGTTGTTCAAGGAAATGGTCGTAAAGAAAGTGGAAAAAAAGATGATGGAGTTAAAGGTCAAGGTTCCAATGTCGGAATCGAGGTTTCCTCCCAAGATAATTCAATAAAAAGACTTATTGGTAAAGTTGGTGTTCAACAATTAGCAAGGAACAATGGAAAGAGTCCGATGGTTGAAAATAAGAATGAGAAGGAGACGATTCATCTTAAAGGAGTGCCTAAACCACCACCTAGAGACGCTAATGGTCGATATAGCCGGAACCATTACATTCTCTATGAATATTACCTTCGTTTTTCCCCGACTATATTCGTGGTTATATCAAGGCTACGGAGGATGTTCATGGTGATGGGAATTGTGGTTACCACGTCTTCGTAGATCAACTTGGACCATTTGAAGACGCGATAGGGTGGGATTGTGACCAAGTTACTTACGTAAGGCAAAAATGCTTAATGGAACTACGTGGTTACCGCGACTTCTATAAGCCGATGATGAGAGTTGAAAGAAACGAAACCGATGAGGTGTTAAATGAGAGCTTCAAGGAAATGGAAAGGCGGTTAACCGGTAATATATGTTTGACAAGCCAATATTGGATGCGCATGCCTATATGTGGCCAACTACTCGCCAACGCATTCAATTGCGTCATTCATTTAATCTCCGAGAGACATGAGCACTACATTTGCACCAACAAGAATACCGTTTGGCGAAGACTTGTCAATAAAAAAACCGTTGTCATGGGGCACGTGGAAGGAAATCATTACATCGGCCTCCGATTGCATGAAGGAAGTCCATTACCTCCATTGTGGAGGGAATTTGGTTGTGACGGTGAACTCCCAAGACTTGGTGCAATCGATTTAAGAAAAGGATTGAATTATGGAAGGCCATAATGTTGTCTATGCCTAAGCAATTCGTAGTTATGACCGATGATGAAGAGGATGCTTAAATGTTTTCAAGTCTTGAATGAAGCCCATTTTATAATTTGTATTTTGGTATTTTGACTAAATGTGATATGATTAAAAGTGACAATATCATGTCTATTTAATTAGATAATATATGAAGTATTCTATTTAATATATTAAAAGTGACAATATCATGTCTAAACCAACATTACAACCATTAAACCATTATAAATATAAATGACATTACAACTCATTTTCTTTGATGCGACTTAAAAGGATACTAATATCCAAAGCTTACGAGTGCGATAGAAGTCTTTAAGGATGTTGAAATGAGGTAAGTATTGAAAACTCGACCTTTTCCATCATCTCCATTCTTGAATAGAGCTCTCTAAAACATCGGCGTCGATTTCACCCCTTAATCGTATTTCACCCATAATACGAACTAATGCCATAAATTCTTGAACGTTATCCCGAATAGTTCCATATCGAATATACAACATTATTCCATCGCGGTTATTAGGGTTACCTGTTTTGAGCAAAAGTTTTCGAAAAGAGTTCTCAAATAACTTGTACTCACAAAACCACATCGGCGTCGTTCTTCTCCTCTTTTTGGATAGCATAGAACAAAGTTGCGGCAAATACATAAATCTTCTTCCAATGTAAATTCAGGGTTTGGAGCCATAATCTAGTTTATGGTAAGAGATGATTCATGTGGAGGTGTAACTTCTATTGAGGAGGATAAGCATATATATATATAACAATTTGGTTTTTTATTATCTAACGGATCTATTTTTTGAAAATAAACTCGTTAAAGGTTTCAACGGCTATATTTTCAAATCAACCAATGACAAATCGTGGATAAACTCATGAAAACCCAAGAAATAAATAAGATACGGTTGGTAATGAAATTATTATTTCAAACCGTAGACTACATAATTGATGACCCGATCGGAGTTACGGTTTGTAAGTATTGACAATTTACCAACCGTATCTCTGCACGAATTGCATACCAGAGTTACGATTCCTTAAGGAAGCACAATTACACACCGTAACTCTGCAAAATTTAATTATACCAGAGTTACGGTTCTTTATAGTTATAGTTACTAACCGTAAAACTGCGCTCTCTAAATTTGGAAGTTACAGAACAATTTACGGTGTGTAACTTTGCTTGATTACACACCGTAAGTAGAGTACGGTTTGTTAAAGATTTGCGTGATCAACCGTGTCTAGACACGGTTTCTAGTCATGGTTTGTTACCAACCGTAAGTATGAGCTCTAAATTTGGAATTCTACGAGAGCAATGTACGGTTTGTAACTTTGCTTGCTTACACACCGTAACTAGAGTACGGTTTGTTAAAGATTTGCGTGATCAACCGTGTCTAGTATACGGTTTCTAAGTCTCCGTTTGTTACCAACCGTAAGTATGAGCTCTCTATTTGGGAGTTACAGAGCAATATACGGTTTGTAACCTTGCTCAATTACAAACCGTAACTAACATACGGTTTGTTAAAGATTTGCGTTATCAACCGTGTCTAGTGTACGGTTTCTAAGTCTCCGTTTGTTACCAACCGTAACACATATAATAACTTCAAAAAAAACTCAATTTTAATTCATTCCTAGTAACTAACCACACAGCTGATAACATGGTAATTCATTCCAAGTAATTCATAAGCTAAAATCCATAACCACACAATTCATAACATGTTTGTGATAATATCCATACGCTAAAAACTAACCACACAATCATTAGTTCTTGTTAATATCCATAAACTAAAAACAACCACACAAAGCTAAGAAATAAGAAGTTGTCCTGCTATTAAATGTCACATAACCATAATTAACCACGAGGACCACGAGCTCTTTTGTTGGTGGTACCACCACCACGAGTGCGAGGACCATCACGGCGACCACCGGGACCACGACCACCGCGACCACGACCACCTCTTTGGCTAGTACCCACACCATGCGTCTCTTCGCTGCTGGATGACGACTGAATATGGCTAGTACCCGCACCTCCAATGGACTTTCTGCCCCTCTTTAAACATCTTTCTTCGGTGACCAACCCCTCGTACAATTCTTTCCTGGTTGGATCATGCATGTTCCTTATTTGCTCTTGTAAGGTCCTTTGTTGAGGAGCGTTAATCACACCATTAGCACGGATGCATGAAGTCATGCTATTTGCCAACTGTTGTCCTCGCTCTTTCTATTAACACATTAAAAAGAGTCTTAAGAGATTATTCCATAACCGAAGAAATATAAATTAGAACTAAATTCCAAGTCATGAGGATAACAAAGTTACGTCATCAGTCATGAAATATAGTTTCCTCCAAGTCATACCAAATAGTCCCTTTGTCTCTTTGCTCTCCTCAGCCTTCCTTTTTCTATTGCCTTTTGAATAAGTGGTTGGGCCTCCGGATCATTATTAATCACATGTGGATGACCAAAATGATAATACCATTCTATGTAATCATCAACAGCTTCTTTGAGTGTTGTTACAAGCCGTTGCCTCTCCCGCTTGGAGTTGGTATTCTCGTTGATGGCGGTTGTTCCAAACATCAATCGTCGGAGTTGGGCGGTAGTTGAGTACAATGGTGGGGCCTCTTGTCTCGGATCCATCCTTGGATAATTTGAAGTTTTCCCTAACGACCTTTTCTTGAATATGAGCAATTTGGCGTAGAGTTCGACGAGGATTGGTCATAACATAACCTGTGGCATGATACAATGGTCCGTTGTAGCCTGAGGTATGTGTGAACTGACGAACATCAACTCCATTTTGAATCCTCAAATAAGGGTCAAAGATAACATCTTCAACCGTGAAAGCATCTATTTCCTCCCTCACTTGAATGAGCCTCTTTTCTTTGTTCCTTTTTTGTCTACCAGTGAACATAAACTTCTTTCCTGTAGGTCTATCATCATCTTCTTCCCATTAAGTAGGAGGTCTCAAGCTCGGAAAGTGGTCATACACCCAAGCCTAGAAAAATATAAAACAATTTAAGCAATTGGGACATGAATACAAAAGATAAATATAACAAACAATCATAAAATAAAAAAATGATAAAATGTAACCAAACTTACCATTAGAAGCGCAACATTCCCAAAGAATTTCAGTAGCTCCAGCCCTCGAGGCCTTTCTTAGACTTTCAAGTAGATATGCAAGCGTGGCGGTGCCCCACGAATACTCTCTGGTCTTGTTCAAATCCTTCAACAATTGTAGGTAATGGACATTCACCCTATTTCCCGAGTTATCGGGCATGAATACGGTCCCAATAGAATACAACAAATATGATGTGGCTGTACGCCTAGCCCTTGTGTCGTCTATCACCTCGCCTGCCAATTGCTTTTTGAGGGTGTCTCCAAACTTCGTCCTCAAATTTTTCAACAACAGCTTCTTTACCTTGTTAATCTTGTTTGGTTCCGAAGGGTCATAACCACCAGCCAACATAAACTCCATCTCGGTCTCGTCTTTACCCCACCCAAGTGTTTCTTCAACAAGGCTGTAGAGATCAGTCCAAGACATGTTGTTATCAAAACCTTCATATACAGATTTTCCTTCAATTGCCAAGTCAAGAATTTGCTTCACATCGTCCGGTATTATTGTCATCTCTCCAAATGGGAGATGAAAAGTATCGTTTTACGTCCAATATCGTTCCCCTAAGGCGGATACGATTATACTATCATACTCCAATTGGGTATTCAAAATTCCAGGCCCTAATCACGAACTTGACACTAGACTACGAACATCACCACATTCTTCGCCTAATATCCAATGACTAGCTCTTTGTTGCTTGACCAATTTGATCGCCCTTGCATGATCCTTAAAAATATTTTGTTAAACTGAGATTAATGAGGATGTGCATAAAAACAAAAAAAAACAAAAAACAAACAAAAAAAAAAAAACGAAATAACTTAAAACAAAACAATGTGTTAAGAGAAACATACCCTAGTTTCGCAGACTTTTGAAGCCCAGGAATTGGTATAACCAAATAAGATTGATGACTTATCTGGTGCCTCACCCCAAGGTCTTTTATTCTTCTTCCTTGGCAACAACAGGTCTTTTCCTTTAGGAATATGCAACCCTTTTGGTGCAGGTTCCTTTCTCGCTTCTTTTCTTTCCTTGGTTTAGCATGAGTGAGTGGAGTTGTAGCTACAACAATTTCTTTCCCCTTGTTTTGTACTCCTTCTTCATCATTTGCTTCCTCTTCCTCATCTTCATCATTTGGTTCCTCTTCCTCATCTTCATTATCTTCTTCCTCTTCCTCTTCCTCATCTTCACCATTTCCTTCTTCATCCTCCTCTTCTTCGCCATTTCCTTCTTCATCCTCCTCTTCTTCCTCTTCATTATCATCATCTTCTTCCGGGTTCTTTTCAACTCCTACCTCTTCAATTTCTTGATCATTAGGTTCAGCTCCTTCTAATTCAACACCAGAGTTACCCACGATGGTTCTCTAAGCCTAATCTCAAATTGATTCTTCTTCTTCTTCGCATTCTTGTTGACACCTCTATGATCTACCCCTAAATGCTTGTCACCTTGAGGGGTGGGTGTGTGATCAATCGGAGTTAAGTTATTCCCTCTCTTTTTCTTCACCCTATCAGGATTCCTACACAAGTAATAATTTAAATGAATTCCTAAGGGTTGAACAAACAAAATGCAACAAACAAACCAAAAAAAATGTGACCAAAGCCATATACGGTTTGTAACTTTACAACCGTTTCAAACCGTATCAAGGATACGGTTCGTAAAAAAAACAATTAAACAAACCGTATATAGAATCGGTTGGTAACTTTCTTATCGTTATAAACCGTACCAATACTTGACAAAAAAATTTCAAACACAGGACAATATACGGTTGCAAATGTACACAATTACGAACCGTCCCTAGTGCACGGTTGGTAACTTTCTTATCGTTATCAACCGTAACAATACTTGACACAAGGTTTTCAAAGACAAGATATTATACGGTTACAAATGCATTCCATTAGGAACCGTACATAATACACCTATTGGTAACTAACAAAAAATAGGCAAGTAAGCAAAAAAAAAAAAATTAACATGCGAGAAAACAATCGGTTGGTAATTCCGTGTAAGTTATCAACCTAAACTGGATAAAAAACTCAGTCCTAAGAACATACGGTTGGTATTTCAGCGAATTTGAATTGTTACAAACCGTATCACCATCAAAAGCATTACATACGGTTCATATTGGAACAAATTGCAACCGTAACTAATAAAAACCCGGGATATGGAAACTTGATTTTTCACCTAAAACCCTAATTTTTGATAGAAGTTGAAATTAAAACGAAGATATTAAACTAAACCCTAAATGGGTTCCGCAAAACATACCTCATGTATGTCATTCCAAATGATTTCTCCGGTGGAGGGGTTTGAAGTTGGGATTGATGTTCTTCACCTAATGGAACATTTGCTCGATTAGAATCGCTACAATCTTCGTCAACTTTCTTCTTCTTCGTCATCTATAATGTAGACTTCAATCAACGATTATCAATTTTGCGAATCGCACGATTAATCGAAGACGATGAATTTTCAAACTTTAATGGAGGTGGTGTTTACGGTTACAATGGGAGTGGAGAAGATGAAACAAAAAAAAAAGCTGATTTTGATTCTCATCCTAATTAGGTTTATATGATGGAGGACAATTTAGTATTTTCAATCAAAAGAATAAGGGTAAATTAGACCATTTCAGGTGAAAAGGGTAATTTAGTAAAACTACACCCCCTATAGACACCCCCTAACCAATAAAAGGGACATTGTTATCACACATGCCGCCCCTCTACCGATTCCTCCCGCCCCTTTACCAGGATTGTTATTGATATAGGTTATTGCGGTCCGGACTTTACTTGGACAAACGATGCTATTAATTCAGCTCCAAATTTTTCCAGACTCGATAGAGTGTTATGTACTCCTAACTGGTGGCTAAATTTCTCTGAAGCGGCAGTGTTTCACCTACCAACACTTGGTAGTGATGACTCTTTAATTTACTTAAACTTACGCAGAATTTGCAAAAGGAGAAATCTGGGGCACAAATTTGAGTGCTTTTGAATTGATCATCCAGAGTTTCAAGGAAAAGTTTAGAAGTTTTGAGACAAAACTTGTGGTAATGCTATTGATACGTATTGATCTATATACCTTGGTAGCTATTACTATAAAGGCGGAATTCAGAATAATAATAGACGAGAAACTTAGAAAACAGAACACAAGTAGTAATTCAAAGAAAATATCTTCTCTAGATTATGAACAAGAAAACGATTACAAGTCTCTCTTTGTTACGCTCACAATCTTCTCTAAACAGTGGATTAACCTTAAACTGTTTGCTAAGCTTACACAAGTATTGTCACAAGCTTTCTCTAGGTTTTCCATGCTTAGTATTTTGTGTGCGTCTATATCAAGAACACACTAACTAGATGTGTTTAGTTATGATCTAAACATCCCTATTTATAGGCTTGGTTTGGTTTCCCAAACGTTTTAGGAATCTATTTCCTTTTATAGGACTAATTCCCTTTCTGGGTATATTACCTAAACTAAGAATACTGCTCAAAACAATACTCCTTCCTAAACTAGGAATTTATCCTAAACAAGGAATCCTTCCTAATATAGGATTCTATCCTCAATTCTTCTTGAGGATTACTAGTTCCAAGGGAAAGAAAGATACACATGTATCAACTATGGAAAAAATTAAGGAGGTTGTGATTAATCTTGTTGCCTTGGGTAAGAAAACTTTCGAAAATGTTACAAGAGCTATTGAGATTACGAAAAAGGACCTTCTTAAGTTGCAAAAAGTTGTTCATATTAGAGATGAAGAAGAAGCTCTGAAAACCAGAATAGAAGACCTGATGGAGATAGAAAGAAAATTCTGGCAGCAAAGAAATAAGCATAACTAGATACCCAATGTGGACAGAAATACACAAATTTTCTATATGGAAGTCAAACAAAGGAGGCGAAAAAAATTCTATCGAGCCGCTGAAAAACAACAATAACATATGGGCGTCAGGTCAAGACGACATCACTAAGATGCTCATTAATCACTTATCAAGTACCTTCAACAAAGACCCTCAAGACCAGCATGTGGCTGTCAATTTCAGTTCTGGGAACAAATTTACTGAAGACGAGAATAAAGCTATCAATAACTTACCAACTCAGGAAGAGATATAAAAGTTTAAGAAGATGAGATCTCTAAAATATCCTATAACAAACGGCATGCCACCCATTTCCTAAAATAAATAAATGGTGGGACAAAATGGGAAATGAGATAACATCTCTCGTAAAATGCTGTCTTGTCTCTTCTAACATCCTTAATGGTTTGAATCATACAAACTTAGTTCTAATACCCAAAGTGAAAAATCCGTTGAGACATATTGAGTTCAGACCAATAGCGTATGTAATACCCTCTATGAAATTGTTGTCAAAATTATAGCTCAAAGACTTAAGCCTATGCTAGAAAATCTAGTAGATAAAACTCAATCTTCCTTTATGCCGGGAAGGTTAATCCTTGACAACATAATAACGGCCAAAGAATTAATCCACCCCATGAGTCACCCAACTATGTTTTAGGAGCTTTTTCCCTTAGAATTGATCAAAGTGTATGACAAAGTTTCTTGGAGTTTTCTAGGTCAGAGTCTCAGAGCATATGGTATTAATCGAATATGTTATAAGCTTATTGTGAGTTGTGTTACAAGGGGATCTTTTTCTATCATTGATTATGGAACCCCAGAGGGGCACTTTTTGAGTGGGAGAGGACTGAGACAGGGATGCCCTCTCTTACCTTATCTTTTCATTCTTTGTACTCATGGTTTGTCATGGATGATTGGAAAAATGGAATCGAGACGTCTATACAATGGTTATAGAATCAACATGTGTGCACCTTCCATATCACACCTTATGTTCGTTGATGACCCGCTCTTCTTCGGTACTCTCAACGAAAGAACAATCCAAAGTCTACAAGATATTCTTTCAGTTTATGCTAGTTGGTCTAGCCAACAAGCAAACCTTGAAAAATCGGCTATTAAGTTCAGTAAAGGTGTCAAAACTGAGAGAAGAAGGTAATGATAAGTTGAGAGTTAAATAAATGGAGTATAATGACAAATATTTGGGATTTGGAATATTATAGCCTTATCATAGAGTTAAGTCCTTCGATTTCCTGAATGATAAGTTCGACAACAAACTTACGGGTTGGAATATGATATTTCTAAACCATGCAGGGAAGAAGGTTCTGATCAAAAATGTGCTTGGATTGATTCCTCCATATTACATGGCCACCTCGTTAAACCCAAATAATGCTATCTCGAAGCTCGAAAGAATTATCTGAAACTTCTAGTGGGAGCACAACCACAATACAAGAAAGATCCACTTCATAAATTGGAAAATTTTCTTAGACGAGAAAGGGAATGGAGGATTAAGGATAATATCCCTAACTCATCTGAATATAACTTAAATGTCACAAATGGGCGGTTTAATTTATACGTTGAATGTAAAGCAAAGTAAATAATAAAGCAAATAATTAAGATGTAATCAAGGATGAGAAGTATGATCGAGGAATCCTTCTTCATTACTAAGAAATCATTGAAGTAATGTATTCATATATTCGTACTAAATCATAGATTATCACCAACCATAGGATAACAACTAGCGCAGTGTTATCCCCAAAATTCCTTATGCCACTGGATATCGAAGCCCGGAATAGTAAATTGTATTCTTCTAAAGCACCTAGAAATAACGCACTATAATTCGGTCGAATGATTTATATTTTGTAAATTTAGGTTAATCCTAGTAGTTAGACTCTTAGCGCAAGGTCCACTTTCTAGCGTTGTTTCTACACACGATTGCTCCATAGAATCCCTCTGCAAGGTCTCGCATTTCCTACTTGTGCAAGAGTTATTCAAAAATTAGGAATATGCTTACCATTTACTAGAAATAAATCAATCAAGGGATCAGTTTAGTTGGCCACCTAAAGCAATCAATCTGTCAATCATAAACATTCATCATAGTAGAAAAAACGATAATCGTATTAAGAAATCAAAATAGATTTACATATTATATCAAATCAAGTTTTAGAACTTAGAATTCATCCTCAATCAAATATAAGTTTAGCTACTCATGGATTTAGTGAAACCTGTGATATACATAAGAGATAATCAAAGATAAATATATTTGGTGATGGAAGAGCCCAAAACCCTAACTTTCGCTCCTTGTCTTCTTTTCTCCACTTCGGATCTTGATAAAAACATGTCCAAATTCCCCTTGAAAAGTATTTGGAAGTATCCTTAAATATCCCTAAGAATATTAGGGTTTGAGAAAATTTCTTAACTGCAAAATCCAATTTTGCAAGTATTTTCGTCACTCCTTTGAGGTACGGATCGGTCCTATAACTTTTGCATACGAACTCAGAATGACCTCATTCTTTTTGAGTTCTTTTAGTCTCTTCATTCTCTAAAACATAGAGTTGAATACTCCTGAACTTGGTCGAGTTCCTACTGGTCCTTGGTCCACGCTCACTTTTATATCCGTTTCAACACTCTTTTCGCTCCTTTTGGATGATTCTACCTAAATAAGACTAACAAAACAAAACGAGAGTAACACAAGTTAATATGAAAGAAACATAGTAAATACAAACATGGAATTGATAATAAAAATATACTAAACTATGCATTTATCAAATTCACCATACTTAGATTTTGCTAGTCCTCGAGCAAACTACCCAACCTAAACTAAATCCTAATTCAGTTTCACTGGAATCACGGTTAAACTTAGCATGTGAAACAAGCCTTAAAACCCTAGGTGACCCTAGTGTACGAGTTATAGTCTTGTGAGGGTTTACAAAAGGTATACCCACAAAACCTAGTATACCCACAAAACCTACTCCAATTTCTAGCCAAGAAAGCGCGATTAAGGTCAGACACTAAGCAAGCTAAATAAATAGCCTACATATGTTCTTTAGCTACAAGAATCAATATCCCACATGAATTCCAATCATCGGGACACGCAATTACTTGTTATTACAGCACTGCTCGGTCGAACTCGCAAGCGTTTCTATCTCAAGCTTGTTTGTCAATGTTAGTGATCAAAACTATAAGTCTTGATTTCTAGTCAGCTTATAGTAATGTCTCGGACTAGGATAGATTGTGTAGTTAAGCATTAGACTTCACGGCGTTCATCATTTGGAGACGAAGAATTACTAAGGAGAGCTTGTAGAACTTCATCAACAAAAGGTATGTGGAGACTAAAACTCATATACCACTTGGAAAGTCTATTTATACTCTATCTCCTATATTGAGACAAAAGTCGTATTACTATATAGTATTCGATTATGCACATTTGAGATTTTGAGCTGAGATTAACTCGCTTACATATTTCTCAAAATATGTGTTGGTAAGCTTTCGCTTCAACCAAGTTCATCTTATATTCTTGACGAAAGTCAAAAGATGATCATGTGAAAATTACCGAGTAACATCTTACATGGTTTGTGTGATACAATCATTTGGTGTAGACTTGGAATGTTTCGTTATGATTATTTCAATAACTTGAAAATTGCTTTGATGCTAATAGTATGTGAAAACGGCTATTCTCATCCTCTAAGAAAGTTTCAATGATTGAAATAGAGTTTAGAACTATTGGATTATGAACATAGTATGCATTCTTGCATGTGTGTGATCCATGACCAGAACTATAATATGCATACCCGTATGCGTACTTGTAGTTGTGAAACTCTGTGTACCAAGTAAACATACCGATACGCATACTTGCGTAAGTTATAGGTCCGGGAAGTTCTGCTGGGTTTTGGAAGTGTACTAAGGTATGCGTACACGTTCGCATACTGGCGAACCCAAACTCAGACCGGCTACTTAAGTATGCGTACATGTTTGCATACTTGAGTGGTTAAAGTTCTAAAACCGTCTTTTTCATGAACTAATACATGTATATATTAAGGAATGCATTCTTTGCAAACCGTGGCTATAATGTTCATGAATTGATTCGAGTGAATCAAACCGATTTTGCTTCAATTGTGTTCTTGTACACTTTTATGAGAATATAGCAATTGAACAATTCTTTAACTAGTTTCGTTTGAGTCATTTGAACTAGTTGTGGTTAAGATGAATAAGGTTGATATGAGAGTGTTCATATAGCTAACATCAGTTAACTACTGTTGAGCCAACCTAGTGTACACGTTTAGGTATGGTTACTCAAACCTAAATGAAGGTACATTTCATTTGTGTATAACAAGCTAAGTTTGATCTAACGGTTGAAATATATTAGCTTGAATCTAATTAGGTTTTCATCTAACGGTGAATATTGAATGCTATGTTACCAAGGTAACTTAGATTGCAAACCCTGATTTGAAAACTATATAAGGGAGAACTTTAGCAACTGGGAAACCTAATCCCCACACCTCCTGTATGATACTAGTTGCATAAGCTTGAGTCGATTCTCCTTTAACCTTAGGTTTTTCACGAAACCCTGTAGGTTAACGACTTGAAGACTTCATTAGGATTGTGAAGCCAGACCCAACTATTTTCTCTGTAGTTGCGTGTTCTGATCTTACTTATACTATCGTGATTGAGTATTATATTTTCTAAGATTTGCTTAAGATTTATCTCCGATAGGTAAGATTAAAAGTAGTCACAAACATCTTCGTCTCATCGTTTGTGATTCCACAATTTCTTGTTTCTTCACCATATGATTAAGATTATTGTGAGGTGATTGATAATACTAGTCTGTTCTTCGGGAATATAAGTCCTTTATCAATTGGTTCTTCCGCACCTTGATTTATCAAAAGACGGAACAAAACTCATAGGTATTTTACGTCGAAAGAAAGATTTATCTATTCCAATAGACTTTTCCGTGTGAGACAGATTTGTTTATCAAGTCTTTGACTTTGGGTCGTAGCAACTCTTGGTTGTGGGTGAGATCAACTAAGGGAATCAAGTGCGTAAAATCCTGCTGGGGTTCATAGATGTAAGGAGCGCAACTGTACCTTGATCAGTGTGAGATTGATTAGGGCTCAACTACATTCTAGTCCGAAGTTCATTGGTAGTAGGCTAGTGTCTGTAGCGGCTTAATACAATGTGGTGTTCAAAGCTTGACTAGGTCCCGGGGTTTTTCTGCATTTGCGGTTTTCCTTGTTAACAAAATTCTGGTGTCTGTGTTATTTTTTTCCGCATTATATTTTGTTATATAATTGAAATATCACAAAAGTTGTGCGTTGAATCGATCAATTGGTAAATCCAACCTTTGGTTGTTGATTGCAATTGATTGATCCTTGAACATTGGTATTTGGTACCGTTCAAGTTACTTCTCTTATATTCAATCGGGCTCGCAAATTCCTATTTGCTGATTGCAGATTGAAATTGCTTTTCTCTAGATTGAGTCTGACTGTCTAGTTGATTTTCTTGAAAGTATATTGGAGTTTGTCTATTCAGATTGCCAAACGAAACATTGGGTGTGGTTGTTAGCCCCCGCTTTTTCAATTGGTATCTGAGCAGGAAAAAACATTTAAGACCTTATAAGTCTGTGTTTGTCGCGATCTGAATATGGACAAAAGTGTTATCTCTGATAAACGCATCACCAGAAATAAAAGTTTTGTTTCTATGAAATATATTAAAGAGAAAGATTTGTCAATCTCAAATATAGACGAACCTAGTGTTCCAACGAAACGTACTTCCATTGACAAGTGTTACCTGGATCACCTTGCCGACAAATCTGACTCTAAAGTTGAAAGGGAAGCAGCCAAAGAGAGTGCAGTGATTCTAAAACTTGTTAGAATCCAGGTTGATGATGTCAAGCAGTTGAAACACAAATTCAATGTCCTTGTTGGTATGGTAAATGAGCGTGACTCTTTTCTAAAGGTCCTTCGTGAGGAAAACACCTCAGTCTGTTCTTCACGAACTCAGCTTGAGAGAAAACTCAAAAGGGATGCTTTGGAAACTGAACTTTGAGAAAACTCTCTATTCAAGAATGTTCCAAAGAGTCCACTATACCAACTGCTTTGGATTTAACTGGAAAAATTTCCGTTCCAGAAGCAAAATCGAAATCCCTTCCTGTTGGAAAAGATGTGCTTGTGTCTTCCTATAATCAAGGGATATCCACATCATTTGGAAGGAACATATCTCCCAGCGATGGTATTAAGATTGTTCTGTCTAATCACTCAGGTGATCAGAAAGTGTGTCTCTTTTGGGATTCAAAAAGACATGGTGAACAAAAGAAGAAATCTAGGTTGAATGACTTTCTATTAATTGTCTTCAACACACCCTAGATTTAATTCTTAAAGGTGTAACTGACATTCGTATGTCTAAACCAATTGGTTTTAGTACTCACCCTATGTACCCCACCAGGAAAGTCAGTTCAATGTGTTCCTCAAATGTTCAAATGCGAAATAGTCTTCCTAAACCATTTCGTTCAACAAGAACTCATGGGTTTTCTTCTATCAAAAAGGGAGATAATGTTGTTCAGGATGTGAAAAAGGTACCAGAAGAAGGAAGCAAAAATAGAGAGATGGAAGACAACCTAAAAATGATAATTGAAGGTTATAAAGAGATTATTAACAGGTTGTCAATTTCCTCTAGACAAATTTCTTCAGGTAAAAACAAAAACTATGCGTCGTCTTTTGATGATAGTAAATTTTATGATAAATTTTCATATAATAACGGTTTTCCTCCAAAGATCAGGAGAAAGAGGTTGAATCGAAAACAACGTTCATTTGATGAGCTTAAGGCTCATACTTGTGCTAATTAATCACAAGGTTGACATCTCACTCACAAAAATTCCTGGTTGAGTGAGATATAATCAGGTATGCTTGATGGCAAAATGTTTTCTGATTCTCTGGCTATTTTATTATCGTTCCTAGCCAGATTATCTTTCACAGACATGTTTGCATAAGTATTTTTTTTTTTGACAAATCTTTTCAGGTCTTTTTGTATTGTTGCGTGTCAAAAATTGCTACTCTTATGCTATAAATTTTTCTCTGATGAGAATGTAAATTTATTGAGCTAAAATGTGGGAAAGTATTCTTGTAGCAGAAACACTAATGTACAAACAACTTTCTTTTTCATGTTTTTCGGTTTTTGGGTTTTTTCCGACTATGGGTCAAGTTTATGTTCGTACGGGTACCCATGTTACATGTCGCAGACTAATTATGGAAACCCTAAATTTTGTCTCCCCGAGAATCCTTTTAAATATCCAAACCTTTTGTTTAAGCACGCATACTTTAGGTTTTGTTTTTGCTTAAAGGATGACTTCTCCACCTTGTTCTTGGGATTTGCCGGAAAATTTTGTTGATAAAGCTATTTACTTTGAATTCAAAGTAAAGAAGAAAAGCAACATTGTTAAAGCTGACAATCTTCATCCTGGTGCATCATGCTTTTATGCATATTCTCATCAAGATCGAGAAAATACCGAGATGGTTTCTGCTGAAGTGGTTCATGGTTTTCTCAATGATCTCTGGAAAGCAAAACTGAAGCTTGGAAACTTTGTGAAGGATCTTGATATATTACGAACTGAGTTGAAAAAGGTTAACTCTGACCTTGTTCTCATGAAATCACATGTTAAGAATCTTCTCAAAGAGGATATCTTCTCTGAAGAAGCAGTCAATGTTGCATGTCAAAAGCTTGAAGGTCTTGAAACCCGTGAAGATACTGAACACAAACTCTGATTTTAACATGTGTTCAGTTGTTTTGGTTTTAGAGTAGTTTTGTTTTGTCTCAATGTCTAGGAAAACTTCTTATGAGAATTTATTCTTGTGTTTTTAAGAAGGATAACTAGGGTTTGGAATAGTCATTATTGTGAGTACACATAGCTATTGCCAACGTTTTTCATCTTGCAATGTTTTTAGATTTATTTATTTAAATTCTAAGTTATTTGGAAAATGATTTTTGCAGTATTAATCTTTATGGTTTTATATATTGCAAATTGTTATGTGATATGTTGTTTACGTCCGCGAACCTTGAATGTCCCATATTTGTTCAAAAGTTCACTCTATTATATGTCGATATAAAAGTATTGATAAAAGATAGAATGAACTTTTGACTACAAAAGTTAAGCCTATTATGTCATCATTATTTGATGGAAGATAGAATGAACTTTTGTTTACAAAGATTAAGTCTATTATATGTCATTGTACAAATAGTGATGAAAAATAGAATGAATCTTTGATTATTCTGCAGTATTGGTCTTTCCCTGATCCACATCTTTGTGTGTGTACTGTGTTGATCCGTAAGTTCTCTTATGCTGAGCATGGCCAATTGAATTGATCATTTTCATTGTGGTTAATTCAATTGAGATTTTTGGATACAAATTCATGTTTCCTGTGATTTGTTAATGTCTAAAGAAACCATTTTTTTCTTGTAAAGTAAGGTCTCTCGTGTTGTTCTTTCGGGAATGACATTTTATGGGGGAGAGTTCTTAATTGAACTTGTGCTTAATTGCCAAATCTTTGTGGGGGAGTGCGGCTGTGGAATATTGTAGGAGTTATCTTGTATCTTTATAAACTCCTTGATGAATACACTAAGTTTCGACTATGTGAAATCATCAAAACAAGTTGGTATGTTGTTCTGTTTTGGTCATGAAGTATCTCTATGAAAATTTCATGAGGATCCCATTAGTTTTCGTACCTTTGCCAATTTATATTGACAAAAAGGGGGAGAATTAATGTGTAGTTCACACTACAAATACATATGGTTTACGGATCATTATGTAGGGGGAGTGGTTTTCATTATGAGATAAGGTATTGATTAAGGGGGAGTGTTACATATCACCATAGTATTGTTGTCAAAGTTGTGATACAATTGAACTTTGATGATGTGTAATAATACCATGATACTGTATAACAATGATTGAGAGCAACTGTTTTCTCATTGTTGTTGCTACGGATCTTCAACAACTATGATGTTGAGTTGAACACATTTGGAATCATTGGAGTACTTGGAAGTGATGAAGATTTCGAGTAATGTTGAAGAACCAAGGAGATCAAGCATTTGGATGAGAAGCTACAAAGTTTATCTATTTTGTAATCCATATGTATTGATAGTTTTGTCACTAAAATTGACAAAGTGGGAGATTGTTAGAGCAATGCTCAGTCTAACTCGCAAGCGTTTCAATCTCAAACTTGTTTGTCAATGTTAGTGATCAAAACTATAAGTCTTGATTTCTAGTCTACTTATAGTAATGTCTCGGACTAGGATAGATTGTGTAGTTGAGCATTAGACTTCATGGCGTTCATCAATTGAAGACGAAGAACTACTAAGGAGAGCTTGTGGAACTTCATCAACAAAAGATATGTGGAGACTAAAACTCATATATCACTTGGAAAGTCTATTTCTACTATATCTCCTATATTGAGACAAAAGTCGTATTACTTTATAGTATTCGATTATGCACATTTGAGATTTCGAGCTGAGATTAACTCGCTTACATATTTCTCGAAATATGTGTTGGTAAGCTTTTGCTTCAACCAAGTTCATCTTATATTCTTGACGAAAGTCAAAAGATGATATGTGAAAATTGCCGAGTAACATATTACATGGTTTGTGTAATACAATCATTTGGTGTAGACTTGGAATATTTCGTTATGATTATTTCAATAACTTGAAAATTGCTTTGATGCTAATAGTATGTGAAACAAGATATTGCTTTGATACTAGTTGTATAAGCTAGAGTCGATTCTCCTTTAACCTTAGATTTTTCACGAAACCCTGTAGGTTAACGACTTGAAGACTTCATTGGGATTGTGAAGCCAGACCCAACTATTTTCTCTGTAGTTGCATGTTCTGATCTTACTTCTACTATCGTGATTGAGTATTGTCTTTCCTAAGATTTTCTTGAGATTTATCTCCAATAGGTAAGATTAAAAGTAGTTACAAACATCTTCGTCTCATCGTTTGTGATTCCACAATATCTTGTTTCGCTACCATACAATTAAGATTATTGTGAGGTGATTGATAATACTAGGTTGTTCTTCGGGAATATGTTTGGTTTATCAATTGGTTCCTCTGCACCTTGATTTATCAAAAGACGGAACAAAACTCGTAGGTATTTCTGTGAGAGACAGATTTATCTATTCCAATAGACTTTTCTGTATGAGACAGATTTGTTTATCAAGTCTTCGACTTTGGGTCGTAGCAACTCTTGGTTGTGGGTGAGATCAGCTAAGGGAATCAAGTGCGTAGAATCATGCTATGGTTCAGAGACGTAAGGAGCATAATTGTACCTTGATTAGTGTGAGATTGATTAGGGCTCAACTACATTCCAGTCCGAAGTTCATTGGTAGTAGGCTAGTGTCTGTAGCGGCTTAATATGGTGTGGTGTTCAAAGCTGGACTAGGTCCCGGGGTTTTTCTGCATTTGCGGTTTTCCTCGTTAACAAAATTCTGGTGTCTGTGTTATTTCTTCTCTCGTATTATATTTTGTTATATAATTGAAATATCACAGGTTGTGCGTTGAATCGATCAATTGGTAAATCCAACCTTTGGTTGTTGATTGAAATTGATTGATCCTTGAACACTGGTCTTTGGTACAGTTCAAGTTACTTCTCTTATATGCAATCGGGCCCGTGAATTCCTATTTGCTGATTGCAGATTAAATTGGGAAACAAAGATATAAAGTCTTTGACATACTTTTATCTATATTGAGTCTGACTGTCTAGTTGATTCTCTTGAAAGTATATTGGAGTTTGTCTATTCAGATTGCCAAACGATTGGGTGTGGTTGTTAGACCCCGCTTTTCACTTGCGTATGACATTCATATAAGTAAGCAAACTCTATTCGAGATAGTCATTGTGTTGATGATGGATTTTCATTTAAGGTTAAAATTGTAAAAACCGAGAAAACTATGCTACCGACATCTTGTAAAAGATAAAGCCATTTATAAGTGTTGGATACTCCTCACTTAATTCACCAAGAATGGAGCATGTAGCAACAATCCCATTCTCGTGAATACATGAAATTCCTCCAGGTTGGAGCATGTAGCAACAATCCCATCATGTGAATTTCATATCAGCCTTGTATTTCCAAAGACTCATTATCGGTGTGGCATGACGAGTAGTGTTACTCTTCTGAGTAACACGAACCTCCAAGCACTATAATGAAACCATGTACGAAATACCCGTGCAGGCTGACTCTCGGTGTGTTATACTAGCCCGATTGAGCCCCTCTCGGTGTGTTATACTAGACCGATTGATCATCCCAGGATCGACCATATCAGTCGGATATGATCTCGATCGCAGATCATCCAACTCCACAAGCATGATTGGATGACCCCGGATCAATTCCATCACCCCCAAGCAGGTATGGAATACCCACGGCCGACCCCGCATGGTCGGTCATTGGCCTAGCTTGCCAAGAAACCGTTCATACCAAGCATTATGGACGGAAAACCCTAAATTAGGGTTTGCGGCATATTACATATGTCGCAAAACAGTCTCAACCATCCATCTTCGCAGTTATAGATGGAGGGTGTAGATGTAGACTCAAAGGGCCCAGAGCATGTCAACACGATCACCGTGGGACCGCCTACACACTTGACCAATCGGTCAAGACTAATAATGTTTGGCCGTGACAAAATCGTCACCCAAACAAGAGACGGCGCACGGCTTTGAAAGCCAAAATTAAGGTTTCGAGGCCATCACGCGCGTCCATCTTCTCGGCACAAATGGAGGGTCACAGATTAGATTAAGCAAGGGCCGGTCATACCAGCATGACCACCGTGGGCCCATCTACCTCCTCATGTGTTCGGCTAAGGCATATCATGCCTGGTCAATCCAAAACGTGCGTCCAAACTAGCATGGCCACGCCTCCCAAACCACAAACTGATCTCGACCGCTCAACTTCACCGGATGATTTGAATGGCTTAGATCACGTTTTCATGGGATATTCAGGTATAGGCATGATCACCAGCCTGCCATCTTCCCGTCAAACCCATCGACCAAGACCGACCAATTTAGGTCGTCTTGGAACGCGCGCCGGAAAAAGCATGATGCGCGGTCTTTTGCGGCATCAATTTCCTATTGCAAAATCGATCTCAACCACTCCTCTTTGCCGGTCAAATTGAGTGGCCTAGATCGCACCTTCATGGGACAGTGAGACATGGACGTGTACACTTTTGCATGCTATCTACATGCACGCCCGGTCGGTTCTCTCCAAATCCCTTTCCATGCTCGGTTTAACCAAGTGAAGAGTGATGCTTGCGCACCTCTTCAAAAAAACCCTAATATTCATTAACTGGTCGCAGATGAATGTCTCAAAGATCATCTCATCCGTCCAACTTCACCAGACTTGGTTATACAACCCTGGTCGAGTTATTTGGTCAAAGTGAGGCATTATTACCCATCACTTTACCACACCATAATGCGATGCACATAAAATACACACGATACTTCACAAGTATCGACTCACTGAATAACACAATTATTCAATTCAAAGATTACATGCTATCTTTCGTGGATCCATGATCCACACATTCCGAACATCAATCATGTCACAAACCGGGGATACATCTTGGGGTATTGGTCTGGCGGTTTACAACAACAACGCGCCATCACAAGAATGTGTCGGGAAGTCATGGACGGTTAGAGATGAACATGAGAAGTGGGCAAGACTGGTCGTGTGGCACCGACGCACAACTCCACTACTCCATCACTCCACTTCCTCCACTTCCCACGAGAGACGTGAATAAGGCTCAATCACTTGTATAAATAGGTTCTCAACCCTATTTCAAAACAACAACACAAGTTCAGACGAGACAGAAAACCAAGTGTTAATACAAAAACGTATTCCAACACCCAGAGCTTGCTTGCATCAATCACAAGCCTGCTCACCTTTCGGTTACAAGTCGTAAGCAAGCCAACACCTTCACAATCTCAACACCTTCTTCGCTTCCCTCCCTAAGATCAACCCCATCTCCTTCACTTTGTGACCGAAACAAGTCTGGAACGGCCATTTCTTGGTTTAGGCCGGACTTGCCTGATTGATCTCTCGAATCTACAAGCACTCACCGCGCAGTGCATTTGTTTAAGGTTTAGATTCATTCCTCATCCACACCCCAAATTACCAAATTCTGCAGGAATAGTTTTCACCCATAAACACATTGATATACATTTGATGCAATATTTTTCAACATTATGCACAATACTCGCGTATAAAATAGACATAAAATGTGTAAGATACAAGAATCACACATGGATAGATAAGAGAATGGAGATGGAAGAGTGAAGTGTGCAAATGTCAACTAAGGTGAACAATGTTACCCAGAATATTTATATGAATTGTCAAAGGATTATTTGTATAAAGCGCAATAGTTGATACCAACACCCATTTGTTGACAACATACATATATTGCCACCCATGTATCGATAACCACATCAAATTTCTTGGATTTTCTATATAATATTGATGAGTTTTCACTCAATTTATCAACAACATGATTAGATATTGTGAATCTACGTGCATGCTTCTTATCAGCAGATTACATGATAGTTCCCATGGATCCCACATTCCACGCTTGTTTAGGCGGCGAAGACAGAGAGAACACACACGTATTGCTATCAAAATGTCGAATACCACATCAAATCTTTTGGATATGCTGCAATTAATAGTAATGTGGTAATAATCAAGCCTGATTTTTATGTGTTGGCTCACTTTTTGAGTATACAAGATAATTGCAAATTATTGCATATAACCAACCAATTTGATCGGTCCTCATTGTCTTTGGGGCTTATATCTCAAACAATGATTCATCCTCGCGACAACATCAAAGTAAAACTAGGTCCCACCAAATTACTTAGAGAAACATATAAACTGTAAAAGATAAAAAGAAAGTGATTCAATATTGATAGATTACGAGGAATGCATGCAAATTCTTGTATTGATTTTTCAACAATGATCATGCTATTTCTAGCAACTGTATTTTGCATATGAATAGATTAGATCAGTTTTGCCCGGATATAACAAGTATTCTATATCCAAAGGAATCTTTTCAACCTGAAAGGTTTAGTATCATCCGAATTAGCTCAAAAACCTCAAAAAAGATAAAGTTTAGCCGAGAAATCATAGAGTTATTTTTTTTAATATATACATATACTAAAATAATCCTGCAAAAGTGAATACTACTACTAATATACAATCCAAACATGCTAGTCCCCCACACTTAAGCTATACATTGTCCTCAATGTTCAAAAACCAAAAATTTCTGATTCCGACATAACAACATATAAAACTCTAAAACTTTATAATTCCGTAAGTATTTAGGAAAAACATCCTTAATGAAAGTTGTTCTCCTGCATATTTTCTATAATACATCAAAAGGGCACAATGTTTGAATAAGTGGTCTGACAGTTATGGACTCCGGACTAATAGACATGCAGTCTGATAAAAATTCTGAAAAATACCGAAACAACTTTGTAGGACGATCGATCCAACTTAACAGACTCCGAATTCATATTTTCTTTATGTAAAAGAATGATGAGTCTGTACTCTTTAAAATTTTTGGCCCACCACTCAAATCGGACTCCGAATGAAGTCTCAAGATATGTTTCGGCAACAAGTGTGTAGTCACAATTTTTCTGAGGAAAAATAGTTTCTCGTCAAAAATTTTCTGACGAAAAATAGTTTCTCGTCAAAATTTTCAATACATAATAGGACTTTGTAAAAAAAATTAAGATGGGAATGCAAGATATGATATGTAAACTATAAAAACTAAAAGTAAAAGGATAGAGATACAAAATCGATAAGTTGCCTCCCATGTAGCGCTTGGTTCAAAGTCATCAGCCCGATATTATTGTTATCGTCCGTACACCAAAAATATGAAAATTTGGGGATCCTCCAAAATAACAACTGGAAACTCCAATAACAACTTCACACAAATAATAGTGTAATAGAGTACCATCAAAACTATTATCTGATGGAAGTTTCCCCCACACTTAGTCTTTTTTACACTCGAAAGTTTATAAACATCATATAATGTGGAAACTTCGATAGGTTCCTCTCGGTGAACTTGCACAATGCTAGAATGAAACATATCAAGTGGTGGATGCTTAGAAGCAAAATAATTCATAAGAACTTTATAAGCACACAACTCCAACCCTAAGTGAGGTATTTTCTTTAAAGTTGGGTTAACAACTCTTCGAGAAACTACTTCAACTTGAGGAGGAGGATCAATAGATATATAATTGTGGTTTGGATTAGGCAAAGCTGCCACAAACCTCGGGATTATTTACCTCATATGTCTCGTGCTCCTCTATCAAACTTTTTGAAAGCCATTATGCTTCAACCGATCTCATCATCATTACAATCATTAGAAAGCTCAATTGGGTCTTCAACGGTCTTCATCGATTCGGTTTCATTCTCAATCACCATATCTTCAACAAACTCATCTTCATAATCGAAATCGGAATCCTCTCCCCAAAAGTCTAGTTCATTGGTGCAAATCCTAAAATCTTTGTCCGAGTACGTTACACCATTTATAACAATGGTAATGTCATATCCAATCTCATTTTTTTGAATAGGCGAATGATCATTATTATGATTTGGAATTAGAATAACTTTATCACTGTTACTAAGACTTTCTAAAGGTTTCTCATATTCATAATCATTATCAATCAAACATTCTTTATCTTCCTTAGGAATTTCAGAATGGTAGTGGATTTGAGGCCAAACTTGTTCATCATTCATATTCTCAACGAGTTGATCAATTTGACTCTTTAAATCCATAGTCTGGTAGTGCTCATCCATCTTTTGATCCAACTTATGATTTTGGCCTTTCAAAATATCCAGATATTGCTACATTAAATCTACTAGAGTGGAAGAGTTCTGATTAGAAGCATAACTATCCTCCCATACTTATGGTTACTCACTTACATACACACAATAAGGAGGTTTATATGTATGAGAATAACCATAAGGTTTTGTAGGATATTGATCATAGACAAAAGACTGGTTGTGGTTATACCCATGGTTGGTAGTTATCATAAGATTGAGATTGAAAACCATATCGATTACCACTGTCATATGAGGATCTTGTGCATCGTACATGTTATTTCCTAAGGGAAACATAACGACTCACAAAAAACTTTAAAATCTTCTAAAACCTAAAAACAAAAACATAACAAAGATAAAAGAAATAACAACTAAAAGCTATCAACTGCTCCCCGGCAGCGGCGCCTCAATTTGATGCGCGTCGTGAGTGCAACAAATTAAACCACTTATTTCCACATAATTAACTGGTAATATGATGGAAGCAAGGATCGTTCCCACAAATAGCAAGGAATTTTCAGTTGTTAAATGTCACAAATGAAGGGTTTAGTTTATAGGTTGAATATAAAACAAAGTAAACAATAAAGAAAATAATTAAGATGTAATCAAGGATGAAAAGTATGATCGAGGAATAATTCTTTGTTACTAAACAATCATTGAAGTAATATACTCATTTATTCGTCATAAATAATAGATTTTACTAACCATAGGATAATAGCTAGCGCAGCATTATCCCCAAAATTCCTTATGTCACTAGATATCGAAGCGCTTGAATACCAAATTCTATTTGTCTAAACCACCTAGAAGTAGCGCACTCTAAGTGTAATTCGGTCGAATGTTTTATATTTTATGAATTTAGGTTAATCCTAGTAGCTAGACTCTTAGCGCAAGGTCCACTTTCTAGTATTGTTTCTACACACGATTGCTCCATAGCATCCCTCTGTAAGGTCTCAAGTTTTCAACTTGTGTAAGAGTTATTCAATAATTACGGATATCCTAACCTTTTACTAGCAATAGATCAATCAAGGGATCAGTTTAGTTGGCCACCTAAAGCAATCAATCAATCAATCATAAACATTCATCATAGTAGAAAAAAACGATAATCATATGAAGAAATCAAAATGGATTTATATATTAAATCAAATCAAATTTAGAACTTATAATTCATCCTCAATCAAATAGAAGTGTTAGAGCATAGCTCGGTTGAACCCACCAAGCTTTGGTATGTCAAGTTTGGTTGTCATATTTTAGTGAATCAAAACTCATGTTAAGAGTCGCTTGATTATGTACTAGAGTCAACTTCATATAGGTTAGCTTGAAAGTATTAGGATAATGAGACTTTACAAGTATTGCGAAGACTTGAAGATGTGAAGAAGCAAGGAGCTACAACGACAACAATCATCCTTCCACTTGAGGTTAGTGATATTTGACTTGAACTGTTTCATTCCCTAACGTATCTTTCAAGTCGTGCATATTGAAAACAAAATCTGAAGCATATTTGAACTCTAGATAGACATAGTATTAAGGAATACAATACGAGGTTTATTGCTTAACCATTAAAATTTGTAGATAAGACATCGCCATAATCATTAGAATGCTATTGTGATTATGTATGGGTATGAGGTGAGGATTTCATCCTAGGGAACAATGTTTTACATGTGTTCTGAGGAAGTAAGTTCATAAACTTGTTTGTGAATCGAAAAGCAAATCGCCAGGCGTTATTAGGATTGTTATTCATTTCATATCTTGTGAACATCCAATATGTGTGATTTAGTATAACCGTTCATAACTTGTTGTGTTCTTGGTAAACTATTCACAAAGGTCTGACTTATGATTGGTATGACTTTTATTAGTGAAACCAATCTTAAGTAATCACCTGAGATGGTATGATCGGGTTTGTGATTTTATGTCTGACCAAATATGGGAAAGGGGAACCGATCTTAGTAAGAGGTGCAATACATAATAAAGGGGAACCGATCCTTGTATGAGGTGGAGCAAGGTTTATAGCAGAAAGGGGAACCGATCCTATGGACATGTGCAACACGTTTTTAGGCAAAGGGGAACCGATCCTATGGACATGTGCAACACATATAAGTTAGATACCATATATATGTGGGGAACCGATCCTAGTACCTAGTCAACCGAATTTTGGAAAGCTAGTGTGACTATGCACAATACTCACATGGAAGGTAGAACCGAAACTTGTTTTGGTAGAACCGTTAAACCCATGATTTGTGATTGAATGTTATTTGATCAATCGCATAATTCTTGAAAGTCAGATGAACCAATTCTAAACTTGTTTAGAAGTGTGGCAAATCGGTTTCAAGGTTGTAAGTTTGAAAAAGAACTTACAAAGTTAAGATGTCGACATACTTTGAACACGTGCTATGAATGTTTATTATTTAATTGTTCAAAGTTATTCCTTAATAGCTAAGGGAAGAGAATCCCAGGATCGAAACATAAATAAGTTAAGAATCTTTTAATTAAGGTTATTAACTTCATTTTTAGGAAAATAAGAATTAGTAATGTGCATTTACTAATTAGATATTTTCTGAGAGATTTCGATCATTATTTTTGGACAGAGCATTTTCAGGAATTATGGAAACCGAATTTTTTCTTTAATGAATATATTGAGAATATTTTCGGTTTTGGAAATTCCTTGGTGTCCAAACTTCCTTGTCTATAAATACTTGAAGTTTGCTTTTCTAGCAAACTAATCCTTCGTAACAACAAACTTCCTCTTGTTGTGTTGTTACTAGTGTAGCCGCCTACTCGGAGAGGAGAGTAACCTATTTATGCGAAATCTCTTACGGCCGCTCAGTTTAAAGTCTTCTTTGGGATTGAGAAGCTCTATTAGTACCATTGGTGGGAAACTAGATAATTGCGGTTTATCTTTTGTTTTCATTGATTTGATTGACTAACGGTGGTTGAACTTTGATTGCACCTAGTTTGTTTATGCTTGAAAATCTTCTCTTCTGATATAAGATTCACTCAAACTAGTTCGAGTTTCGACATGGATCTTTAGACTGTTGTTAGTTCTAAAAACAAGTGATAATCCATTGTTATGGACTCCGTTAATGCGTGATTGATCACAAGAGATTCAAGTGATTGTGTATAGGTGTTTATTGAAGATCTAAGAAGATTTGAAGACAAAGAAGAGTTTGAAGATTTTTGATTTGTGGGTTCATAATCTTTGGTGTGCACAATATTTGTTTCGGTCAAAGAGGATCCAATTAATAATCGGTTTATCTTTGTGATAGATTGGATTGAGTAGATCGGAATCAACACAATTCTTTGGATTAATAGTGTTGTTGGCTTAATCTTAAACGATTACTTCGGTAATTAAACATAAGATAGATCTAAGGACCCGACGAAGGAGTTTATGTTAAAATAAACAGAAGAGCCTTTGTCCGACTCATATCACTTGGTTGAATAGAGTTGATACCAAATAGATTTGTTGTTCCTTTACTGTTTGGAATACGAACCAAAGGAATTGTTCCAATTACGTGACTTATTCATAGGTCGGAGCGTGGGAATACGAGACGGAACTAGGTGAACTATAGGTTTAGTTGCTTGGTCTCAACTATACGAAGTTAGGTGTAATTTTGTGTAGCGGCTTAATCCTGAGAGTATTCAATTCTGGACAAGGTCCCTGGGTTTTTCTGCATTTTCGGTTTTCTTGTTAGCAAAATCTTGCCATGTCATTTACTTTATATTTCCGCATTATAATTGTTTTATTATAATTAAAGTAAATCACACAAACGTTAATTCCTATTTACTTGATAAGTGAATCCTATTGTGTTTGGTTAAGTCCTAACCTTTTTTATCAAGTAACATACTTTGTTGTTGTATTGTCTCGATCTCGTATCCATAGGCGATCACACGAAGTGTGAACCGAGATTAGTTGTATTGTCTCGACTCACCATAGACAATCACTTTCGGAGAAAGGACTTATAGGTAGGAAAAGTTTTAGCTTGAGGTATATTTGGGTACCTCGCCTTTTCAATTGGTATCGAGCAGGCAAACACGAAAATATCTAACAATCGTGTTTGGTGCGATCCAACCTATAAGAATGAACTCGAGTTCTCAAGAATCGACTTCAATTAACGTACCGCCAAGATTTGACGGAACAAACTATCTATGGTGGAAATCTTCTATGAGATCTTTTCTTCAATCACGAGACTTTAATACTTGGCTATTAGTCACCGATGGTTATATTCGTCCAAAGATAGAAAATTCATAAACTGAGTTTAAACGCTTAGTAGAGTTTTCAAACAAAGAAAAGGCTCTTGCAAAGCAGAATTCAGATGGTTTGAATGTTATAATACATGTTGTAAGCCGTGATCTACAACATCATGTATCAACATGTCAAACTTCGAAAGAAGCTTGGGATAATCTTCAGATCGTATTCGAAGGAAATTCATCAGAGAAAGAATTTAGACTTTAAACTCTCCCTTCCGATTGGGAAAACCTTGAATGGATGACAACGAAAATTTTGAAGAGTTTCATATTAAACTCTCTGAGATAATTAATGCTTCTTTTTCGTTAGGAAAGACTATTTCTGAAAAGGATATAGTATGCAAGATTCTCAGATCGTTGACATCTAGATACGATTCTAAGAACCAACGATCTTTCAACTCTCTCACGAAGCACACTCGTTGGAAAGTTAAAGATCTTTGATCATGAATCACAGTCTATTCAAGGTAAAGGAATTGCTTTTAAAGCCGCAAGAATTTGAAATCTCCAATGGAAAGGAATAGACCGATGGATGATTCGGATGAGGCAGTTACGAGAAAATTCGATGATGAAATTGAACAATCATTATCATTGATTACTAGACAGTTTCGAGATCTCTTAAAGAAAAGAAATAAGAGATTCGTTAAGGATACTTATCGATCTTCTTGCCCACATGATCGAGTTCCTGTCAAAAAGGATCATGAAGAAGATGATGAATATCAGCCACAGTGCTTCAAGTGTAAAGGGTTTGGTCATATTTCTAAAGACTGTCCCAATCTTAAGAAATACACTGGAAGCAAGGCATTGGCTGTAACTCTAGACGAGACCTCTGATTCATACGATTCTGAAGAAAAGGAAACAACTAATATTGCATTAGTTGTCAATCTTATTTCTTCCTCCTCCATTAGTGATTTACTCATTTTAAGAATGGACATGTCTTCCGATGTTATTAAGTCACCTAATGGTAAAGGTAAAAATAAGACAAGATGCAAAAACTGTCTCAAAAACAGAAATGCTAAGAGTTGCATATGCAATTCCAGTCAATCTCAAGATACTTCATTAGTTTGGGCTAACAAAGAAGATATTTTCATACTATACTAGATCAAGAACACTCACAGTTGTTCAAAATTCCATAATGAGAGAAAATCTCATACTAATGCCACTTGATCGGTATTAGAATTCTTTCCTCACCTCGTGTGCCAAATCTTTGAGTGAGGAAGAAAAAAAATCAAGGCACTTTTGTGTAGATTATGGAAATAATATCTAGTATTTGAAGATATTTGATATATTCGTATTTTTAGGAATATTATATTTTCGGTAGTATGAAAATTATAAAAAGATCTTTCTCCTATTTTGGTCATTCCTTGTCCGAACTATGGGTCTGGATTAGGGCTGTCAATGGGTACCCATTTACTCGGAACCGAACCGGACCCGGCTTTATTGGGTCCGGTTCCGGGTCCTCATATTGTACCCATTAACAGTTTTACTACCCATCGGGTATACCCGTTAAGGACCCGATACTAAACGGGTCCTTACCGGGTATACCCGGGAAAATGTATTAAACCTTGGAAAATAATTATGTCTCGTGAAAATTCCCTTTGCTGCCGTCAACATATGATATACTATGGTCTGAAAAACTTTTCTCTTTCTATTTCAGTGTGAATTTCTTTGTGTCTAATAAGTCGTTATCAAATCTTTCCTCCAAACTCATGTTATAATCAACTCATCTTCACTACATCTGATTTTCTGTGTACTCTTGGCTTTTGATAGATAGGATTTCTTTATAGATCTCAAAAATAGGATTTCTATATAGATCTCAAAAAGATTGAATGGAATCTTATGTAACGTTATTGCAAATCATAATCTTGATTATGGGTGTATTTTCTGTTGCAGTAGAATTTTCCTTACGGTATATGATGAGTTGATAGGTAGATTGATTAACTCTTTTCATTTTTGTTTACAGGTGGTGGAGATAAGGGTAGGATCCAAATTCCAATGTTTGCAAATAGTATTGCTAATTTATAAAAATTTGTGGTAATTTATGTGAACCGTAGGTTCTGTGCATAGGAAGCTTAATTCAACCAAGGTATAAAGAACCCAAAGTGTTATAGATCTGAATGTGGGGAGTACTTTTCATTTGTGTGATCTTGAAGATGGATGGAGGTGGTGGTTTTTTGTGGTCGATGGAGGCATCTGTTAGCTACGGGATAAACTATGGATTTATTTTTCTGGAAATGTTATCCATTCTAACTTATTTTTTATTTTTAATTTAATGAAAAATCAATATCTCATGATACCCGATAAATACCGGACCCGTAAATTACCCGTTATTTTTGTTGGGTCCGGTTAAGGTCCATAAAATAGGGAACCGGACTAACCGTTAATACCAGGAACCGACTTAATTAATAGGGTCCTGTTAAGGTCTATGGTAACTGGAGGACCCGGACCCATTGACAGCCCTAGTCTGGATCAAATGGTTTCTCTGAGAAGATGCTAGATCAGAAAGATCATCTTAAAACTAAGTCTGGATCGTCTCTTGAAATCAAGGGTAAAATCGAAAAGGGAGATTGGCTTAGCAAGAAGGAAAGAGAGAATACTCAAGAAAAATCGGTGTATTGAGGCATTGACACACTTTTGTGTTCAATCAAAGACAGAATTACATGTTCTTAAATCCTTCACGAAAATTTCTCATCTGCAAGAAATTCGGTCAAGCAACAAGGTTTTCTACTTGAAGAAATTCAAAAGCCAAGAGTAGTAATCCGCCTTCATTCAACTACGATATGAAGGACTAAGTTGCAAGAGAAAATAAACATCAATTTTTGATTTCTTTCATTGATTGTATTGGTCTATTATGAATAAAACTATTATGAATAAAATTATTTGATTTATAATTTTTCTTGTGATAGTTTTCGGTTTACATAGCCTGTGTTTGAATGCTTTTATCTTATTGCTATGTATGTTTATGGGATGTTTGATTTCGGTTTTACTACCCTAATATTCGATCTCATATGTTGTGAACCCTTGTGGTTTGGTGAATTTTTGATTTAGCAAGATTAAGTTCTAGCCCATGTTGGTAGGCTTTATCAAAGAATCATGAGGGTTCTTGGTAGAAACAATATGTGAAAAAGTCACCATATGTTGAATCGATTTTGGTTTAGCATAAAAGCATATGTGTTTCGACGGTTTTCAACTTTTGCTTGCAATTGTCAAACCGATTTTCAACCTTTCTCTGGTAAAGGTTGGTTGTTGTTATTCTTTTGTTTTTGCATAAGGATGACAACATGATGATATTTCGATATCAATTCTCCCTGGAAGAAGATACAATCATATTGGAGAAGTGGATACGAAATTTGAGGTAACAATCTTGTTAGTTAATTGTTTTCCTGTTTAAGAAAAGCCTGAGTTTATTTCATATATATTTATTGCTTTTGCTTAACAAAATTTCGGTTCAATTGATGTTTTATTCCATGATGTGTGTGTGGATGTGTGTGATTCAATTGGTTCCGGTTAAGAAAAACTATTGTTATCTTGCTTTATTGTGTGGTATCAATTGTTTAGGCTTACAAAATTTCGGTGCAATTGCGGTGCTTTTAATGTAATTGCTTCCGGTTGAGGTGAATAATTATGCAAGTTGATTTATTTGGTTTGTATGAATTATTTATGGCTTAGCCAAATAAAAGGTTTACAGGATGAGTTGTTTAGTCCAATTCGATTCCGGATAAAAGAAACTAAGTTAATTCTGATCTTAGTTAGACTTATCGAAGTGAGGTTTCGGTCATTCAAGTCTAATCGAATTCCTTAACAAGAAATGCTAGTTAACTAACCTAGTACTTGTCTTGTTTTAAATTGAAAGGTCTAATTTTATGGATAATTAGAACCTGATCAGAAAAATAGAGTTATCTTTATTTTGGTCTTATCGAATTACGCGATTGTTTTTGTACAATCGGTTTAGCAAAAGGACTAAGGTGCTTAGTTGATTTTTTGTTTGCTAAACTAAAATGGAAAAATTGTTTCGGACAATTGTTTCCTTGGTAACATATCAAAATAAAACTACTTGTAGTTTCGGTTTTGATATTGGTTATCAGAACATGGTGTGCGGAACCCTCGTGCTTAACTCTACAAGTTGCAAGTCTATTTTGAGAGTTGTAAGATTCTTTTCATGTTGTCCTTTATTTTTTCGTTTCTTTGTCATTTTGTGACAAAAAGGGGGAGAAATATATGGAGTAAACAAGTGATACTGGCATTGATGGTATATTGATTGGTATCGCTAAGGAAAACAACATTGGTGCTTAAACGTTTTATCTAAACGAAAGAGTGAAAGCACAAACTAAGGGGGAGTAACATATCATATGAATTGGTATAACAAAGACGTGCGGATTGAATATCTACCTATCTTCCTTAGGGGAGTATTTTCTTTGTTATTATAATGTCAACATCGACATTTTCAAGGATTGAATGTAAAAGCGATTCTTTGTCTTTGAATCGGGAATCAAGCGTATGTGTAATGAATTATTGTAATTTGTTTATCCATATGATGTAAGAGTTTGTCACTAAAATTGAAAAAGGGAGAGATTGTTAGAGCATAGCTCGGTTGAACCCACCAAGCGTTGGTATGTCAAGTTTGGTTGTCATATTTTAGTGAATCAAAACTCATGTTAAGAGTCGCTTGATTATGTACTAGAGTCAACTTCGTATAGGTTAGCTTGAAAGTATTAGGATAATGAGACTTTACAAGTATTGCGAAGACTTGAAGATGTAAA
Organism: Papaver armeniacum; assembly: GCA_023531295.1. Classification (NCBI taxonomy): domain Eukaryota; kingdom Viridiplantae; phylum Streptophyta; class Magnoliopsida; order Ranunculales; family Papaveraceae; genus Papaver; species Papaver armeniacum. Next base: position 89,735 of record JAJJWW010014562.1, on the reverse strand, counting down.
GAAGCAAGGAGCTACAACGACAACAATCTGTTTATGGGTGAATACTATTTCTGCCAGTTTTGGTAATTTGGGGTGTGTGGATGAGAAATGAGTCTAAACCTTAAACAAATGCACTGCACGAGAGTGCTTGTAGATTCGAGAAATCAATATGTGCAAATCCGGCCTAAACCAAGAAATGGCCGTTCCAGACTTGTTTCGGTCACAAAGTGAAGGAGATGAGTTTGATCTTAGGGAGGGAAGCGAAGAAGGTGTTGAGTGCTCGCTGTCGTAGGCGACATAAATATAATTACACTTTCTTACTACTCAAAATATAAATATAGCAAGGGCAAGAAAGGATCGATCCCACAGAGAGGTCTAGGTTGTCAAATTGTTATGGTTTCCTAAATAAAACACCGAGGATTTTCTGATTTAAACGGAAATAAATAAAAGCAAAACAAATAAAAGTACACACGCAAATCAAGGATAAGAAGATATTGGTCATGGATTTCGTTTTCATTCACAAACATGGTTTCACCACAATAACTAGAATTGATATTTTAATCTCAACTTTTATCAAAGACCCTAGAATACCTTGATCGCAAGAATATCCCGCAAACCTCCTCATGTCATCAACAAACACATTAAAAGATGCGAATATGAATTCTATCTAAAGGAACAACCTAACGTGTAAGAGCACTAATCAAGTTTAATTCCCTAGATGCATTAAGTTCTATGAAATCAGGCCAATCAAAGCAATCGAACGTGGAAAGCGCACTAATCCGATTTAACAAAGGTTATGGTTCACATATGATCATAAGAATATATCACTACAAACTATAGTCATATTTATGCTACTTGCAATCCGGAATTATCACTTTTGCGTATAATAACCCTAATCTAGCAATAAAGATGAAAGCAAACTCAATCGATTCGCGACTCGACTAACAAGCATTCAAATCATGTAACAATATTAATTGTGAATCATAAACGATAATATGAGAGAAAACTAATTTATTGAATTAAAACCCATATTTGGAAATCCAACTTATTCCATAACCAATAATAAAAACTCTAGCTCATATTCATGGAGTTCATAACAAGAAGAAAGAGAAAAGACTTCATGGTTCTAAACCCTAGAACAAAGTAGAGGCAAAAAGAATAATCAAGATATAAAAGAAGATTCGGTAAAGATCCCCAAATTGTGCCTAGGCTTCTCTATATATAGAGTTTTATAACCTCCTCTTGAAGAAACTAGGAAACCTAGCAAAAATAGGAAAGTGCACCTCCTTAATTGTGTCCCGTGCATCAAACCCCGTGCAAAGTGGCTGCCAAAGTCTGGCCATTCACACGTCCAAGGATGGTCATGCAAATTCTCCTACGTCTTTGCTTATGGAGTTCGTGCGGAAATGTGGAAGCCCAGCCCATTCTCGACAAATTCTTCTTACGTTCCAACTAAGTCATACCCATCTCGGCTGAATAATTCCGCCCGAGACCAGACTCGAGCTCAATTTACTTCCATTCGAACCCAGCAACATCACCGAGACAGACATTGAACCACCACAACAATACCGTCTCCCATCCAAAACACGTCACCACTGACCACCAGCTCTCTGCCATTAATCCCGATCATCACTGAACCATTGCTATTATCTCCTTTAGCTCTAACTCCATCAACCAACGTCACAGCTTCCATCATCAGCAACAACACTCATCCATATCGTCCCTGACTCACATCTTCTTCACAGAGTCGATCAATCTCCGGTCATCACATCTCTGCCATCTTCGCCTCCTTAACTCGTTATCACTGCCAGCAGCCATTGATCATCTCCGTTACCATCACTGATACCGATAAACCATCACCATAGGGTCCTATCGAGCTCCATCAATCTCCATCTCGAACATCCATTCCATCGCATTCGTTGCCAATGGCAGAGAACATCATCACCAGCCACAGCACTACCATGATCGTTTCCTATGCCATTCTCAATCACCGAGACTCCATCGACATCCCTGAATCTTCTCGAGCTCAACCTCTCGTCGTTGTTTCCATCATACTTCCCTGAACTGCAACCAACAAACTTAAGCAAAACCATGAATGGCCATCGTCATTCAGCTCCGATCTTCTATATTCGAGTTCATCACCATCAGCGTCTTTCCTTATTCCGCCATTCCTCTAATCTGCATACACCGCAATCAACATCACAGCTCTCCGTACCATAGTTCATCTCCATGTTCATTACTACCAGCACAGTGCCGATCATCATCCCATGTCACAGCAACCGACTTCCCTGTCCTTCAAACTTTATTTCCTATCCAGCTTCACCGATATTTCTCTGGTTATCTGCCAACAGTCCACGAGTTCTTGGTTGTCGAGAAGCAATGACATCAGCACCTTGAGTAGTCGAAACTGCACCATCATCATACCAAGCTCGAACAGCAACCACCCCGTCTTCATCAATCGAACACAGCAGCAGCATCATAACCACCGAGTACAGCTTCATCAACACTTTCTGTTTTGAGTTATCAGCATCACCGTCGCTGCCATGCCATTCTTCATCACCCACAGCAAAGCTCGAGTCACAAGCATCAAACACTCTCCAAAATCCTGTGAATCTCGTACACAAAAGCCGTGGTCTTCCTTACACCGAAATTAGTTGTAATACAGCAATACGAGAATGGTCGGAACTGGATGTGAAACTCGACCAAATTCTGTTGTGTTGAGTTTGCATGGGAGAAGATGGTAGCCCTGAGTAAATAGGCCGGCTGCACTTAACACTATTTGAATTCTGGCTTCCCCCAAGTAAAGGACCAGACTCCCTTTAGCAGTCCCTCTTAGACAAGCCACCCCTTAACAGAATGACTGCCCCTTAACGTACGGTGGGGTGGCAATAGCACTTGGCCTATAAAATGACCATTTTGCCCTTTTAGTCTTTCGAGTTCTTCTTTTGCCCATAACTTCTTCATACGAACTCCGAATGACTCCGTTCTTTCGCCATTGTCTTCATCTTCTCGTCCTCTACACAATGAAAAGTAGAAATCTTGCATTTGAACGAGTTCCAATTGGTTTTATTGCTCCAAATGACTCCATTGCACCTAATAAACTCAAAAGCACACATAAGATACATAATTTACAAGAAAACTACAAAAAGAAAGCATAAATACTAGATATTAAATACGGTGTATTCTACACCTATCATTGAGATTGTGAAGGTGTTGTCTATGTATGACTTGTATCAGAAAGCTGAACTGGCTTGCAGGATGTAAGCTTTCAGTTCCGGTGTTTGAATACGATGGTATCAACACTTGCCTCTGTTGTCTGGACTTGTTCTTGTTGATGGTGGGTTTTCATTTGAGGTCAAAATTGTAAAAACCGGAAAAAATCATGCGTTGACATCTTGTAAAAGATAAAGCCATTTATAAGTGTTGGATACTCCCTCACTTAATTCACCAGGAATGGAGCATGTGGCAACAATCCCATTCTGTGAATACATGAAATTCCTCCAGGTTGGAGCATGTAGCAACAATCCCATCCTGTGAATTTCATATCGACCTTTGTATTTCCGGTACTCATTATCGGTGTGGCATGACGGCCGAGTGTTACTCTTACAGAGTAACACGAACCTCTAAGCACTATAATGAAACCATGTACTGAAATACCCGTACAGCCGACTCTCGGTGTGTTATACTAGCCCGATTGAGCCCCTCTCGGTGTGTTATACTAGCCCGATTGAGCATCCAGACCGACCGTATCGATCCGGATATGATACGATCGCAGTCATCCAACTCCATAAGCATGATTGGATGACCACGGATCAATTCCATCACCCCCAAGCAGGTATGGAATACCCATGGCCGACCCCGCATGGTCGGTCATTGGCCTAGCTTGCCAAGAAACCGTTCATACCAAGCATTATGGACGGAAAACCCAAAATTAGGGTTTGCGGCATATTACATGTGTTGCAAAGCAGTCTCAACCATCCATCTTCGCAGGCATAGATGGAGGGTGTAGATGTAGATTCAAAGGGCCCAGCATGTCAACACGATCACCGTGGGCCCGCCTACACACTTGACCAATCGGTAAAGACCAACCATGCTTGGTTGCAACAAATTCGTACGCCCAAAGGGAGCATGGTCACACGGCTATGAAAGCCAAAATTAGGGTTTCAAGCCATCACGAGCGTCCATCTTCTCCTAAGCACGAATGGAGGGTCACGAGATTAGATTAAGCGGTCCGGTCATACCGGCGCATGACCACCGTGGGCCCGTCTATCCCCTCACTTGATCGGCCAAGGCATATCATGCCTGGCCATCCCAAAACGCACGTCCAAACTTGCGTGGTCACACCTCCCAAACCGCAAACTAATCTCGACCGCTCAACTTCGCCGGACGATTTGAGTGGTTCGGATCACGTTTTCATGGGATAGTCGGGTGTAGGCGTGAACACCACCTACCACCTTCACGCCGAGGCCAACCGGCCAAGTCCGACCAAGATTGGTCGTCTTGGAACGCGCGCTGAAGAGGGCGTGACGAGCGGCCCTTGCGGCATTGGTTTTCTATCACAAATTGATCCAGACCACTCGATTTCACCGGATGAATTGAGTGACCCGGATCATACTTTCGTGAGGGAATGGAGTACGGGCGCCTACACCGTCATGCCTTCTACACGCATGTATGGTCGGCCCGGCCAAAATTGTATCCCATGCTTGGTTTCGACCAAGGCGAAGAGTGATGCTGCGCACCTCTTCAAAACCTAATTTCATTGACGGTCGCGAGATGAGTGTCTCAAAGATCATCTCATCCGTCCAACTTCACCGACTTGGTTATACAACCCCAGTCAGGAGTTAATTGGTTAGTGAGGCGTCATTACCCATCACTTTACCACACCATGATGCAGTACCTGCACAAAATACACACGATACTTCACAAGTATCAACTTCCTGAATAACACAGTTATTCAATTCAGCATTACATGCTATCTTTTGTGGATCCACGATCCACACATTCCAGAAATCAATCATGTCACAAACTGGGGGGATACATACTGGGGTATTGGTCTGGCGGTTTACAACGTGCAGCGTGCAACGCGCCATCACAAGAACGTGTCAGGAAGTCATGAACGGTTAGAGATGAACAGGAGAAGTGGGCAAGAATGGTTGTGTGGCACCGACGCACAACTCCACTACTCCATCACTCCACTTCCTCCACTTCCCATGAGAGACGTGAATAAGGCTCAATGACTTGTATAAATAGGTTCTCCGCCCTATTTCAAACAACAACACAAGTCCGGACGAGACAGAAAAACCAAGTGTTAATACAAAACGTATTCAAACACCCGAGCTTGCTTGCATCAATCACAAGCCTGCTCACCTTTCATTACAAGTCATAAGCAAGCCAACACCTTCACAATCTCAACACCTTCTTCGCTTCCTCCCTAAGATCAACCCCATCTTCTTCACTTTGTGACCGAAACAAGTCCAGAACGGCCATTTCTTGGTTTAGGCCGGACTTGCACGATTGATCTCTCGAATCTACAAGCACTCACCGCGCAAAGTGCATTTGTTTAAGGTTTAAATTCATTCCTCATCCACACCCCAAATTACCAAATTCTGCAGGAGTAGTTTTCACCCATAAACAGTTCTGTTTCTTCCCGTTTGGAAAATAGGGAGGAGAACCTATTTATACAAGTCATTTGAGCCTTATTCACGTTTCTCGTGGGAAGTGGAGGAAGTGGAGTGATGGAGTAGTGGAGTTGTGTGTTGGTGTTACACGACCAGTCTTGCCTACTTCTCCTGTCATCTCTAACCGTCCATGACTTCCTGACACGTTCTTGTGATGGCGCGTTGCACGCTGCACGCTGTAAACCGCCAGGAGACCAATACCCCAAGTATGTATCCCCCAGTTTGTGACATGATTGATGTCTCGAGTGTGTGGATCGTGAGACCCAGCGAAAAGTTACATGTAATGCTAGATTAAATTACTAAGTTATTTAGGAAGTCGATACTTGTGAAGTATCATGTGTATTCTATGCAGGTACTGCATCATGGTGTGGTAGAGTGATGCGTGGTGATTACCATGACGCCTCACTGACCAAAATAACTCCTGACCAGGGTTGTATAACCAAGCCGATGAAGTTGGACGGACGAGATGATCTTTGAGACATTCATCTGCGACCTTTGATGGAATTAGGGTTTTGAAGAGGTGCACAGGCATCACTCTTTAGCTTGGTCGAATCCAAACTTGGGTGACGATTTTGGCCAGGCCGATCGTACATGCATGTAGACGGCATGACGGTGTAGGCGCCCATACCCCATTATCTCACGAAAGTGTGATCTGGACCACACAATTCGTCCGGCAAAGTCGAGTGGTCGAGATCAGTTTGCGACAGAAAACGAGTGCAAACAAAAGCCGCGTGTCGTGCCAACTTCGGGCGCGCGTTCCAAGACGACCAATCTTGGTCGGTCTTGGCCGATCGGTCTGGCGTGTAGGTGGTAGGCTGGTGTTCACGCCTATACCTGACTGTCCCATGAAAACGTGATATGAGCCACTCAAATCGTCCGGCGAAGTTGAGCGGTCGAGATTAGTTTGCAATTGGGAAGTGTATCCACGCTAGTTTGGGCGGACGATTTGGGATAACCAGGCATGGTATGCCTTGGCCGACCCGAGTGAGGAGATTGATGGGTCCACGGTGGTCATGTTGGTATGACCGGACTGCTTAATCTAATCTTGGGCCCTCCATTCGTGCGGAGAAGATGGACGCTCGTGATGCTCAAAACCCTAATTTTGGCTTTCACGGCCGTGTAACCATGCATTATTCGGGCGCACGGGTGGGATGACCAACCATGGTTGGTCCCGACCGATTGCTCGGGTATGTGGCGGGCCCACGGTGATTGTGTTGACATGCTCGGGCCTTTTGAATCTACATCTACACCTCCATCTATACCGCGAAGATGGATGGTTGAGACTGTTTTGTGACACATGTAATGTGCCGCAAACCCTAATTTAGGGTTTCCCGCCCATGCCGCTCCGGTTTGGACGTTTGGGCAAGCTATGCCAGTTCGGAGGCCGACCATGCGGGGTCCGCGTTGGTTCGGCGGTGAATATTCCATACCGCTGGGGGTTATGGAATTGATCTGGGCCATCCAATCGTCTTTGGTGAAGTTGGATGAACGAGATCATATCCCGACCGATACTGGACGGTCGGATGCTCAATCGGGATAGTATAACACACCGAGAGTTGCTCAATCGGGCTAGTATAACACACCGAGAGTTGCGGCACATGTACGGGTATTTCGTACATGCTTTCATTATAATGCTTGGAGGTTCGTGTTGCTCTGCTAAGAGCAACACTCAGTCGTCATTCCGCACTGATAATGAGTACAGGAAATACAAGGCTGCTTACGCATTAATTAATAATGCTATAAATTCACAGGGTATATGGGATTGTTGCTACATGCTCCAACCCGGATGAATTTCGTGTATTTAATTCACAGAATGGGATTATTGCCACATGCTCCATTCTAGGTGAATTAGTAAAGTGAAGAAGTATTCAACACTTATTAATGGATTTATCCTTTACAAGATGTTAGCGCATAATTTTCTGGTTTTTTACAATTTTAACCTTAAATGAAAATCCACCATCAACACAATCATCCTTCCACTTGAGGTTAGTGATATTTGACTTGAACTGTTTCATTCCCTAACGTATCTTTCAAGTCGTGCATATTGAAAACAAAACTGCGAAGCATATTTGAACTCTAGATAGACACAGTATTAAGGAATACAATACGAGGTTTATTGCTTAACCATTAAACTTTGTAGATAAGACATCACCATAATCATTTGAATGCTATTGTGATTATGTATGCGTATGAGGTGAGGATTTTATCCTATGGAACAATGTTTTACATGTGTTCTAAGGCAGTAAGTTCATAAACTTGTTTGTGAATCGAAAAGGAAATCGCCAGGCGTTATTGGGATTGTTATTCATTGCATATCTTGTGAACATCCAATATGTGTGATTTAGTATAACCGTTCATAACTTGTTGTGTTCTTGGTAAAACTATTCACAAAAGCCTGACTTATGAATTAGTATGACTTTTATTAGTGAAACCGATCTTAAGTAATCACCTGAGATGGTATGATCGGGTTTGTGATTTTATGTCTGACCAAATATGGGAAAGGGTAACCGATCCTAGTAAGAGGTGCAGTACATCACAAAAGGGAACCGATCCTTGTATGAGGTGCAGCAAGGTTTATAGCAGAAAGGGGAACCGATCATATGGACATGTGCAACACGTTTTTAGGCAAAGGGGAACCGATCCTATGGACATGTGCAACACATATAAGTTAGACACCATATATATGTGAGGAACCGATCCTAGTATCTAATCAACCGAATTTTGGAAAGCTAGTGTGACTATGCACAATACTAACATGGAAGGTAGAACGGAAACTTGTTTTGGTAGAACCGTTAAACCCATGATTTGTGATTGAATGTTATTTGATCAATCGGATAGTTCTTGAAAGTCAGATGAACCAATTCTAAACTTGTTTGGAAGTGTGGCAAATCGGTTTCAAGGTTGTAGGTGTGAAAGAAAACTTACAAAGTTAAGATGTCGACATACTTTGAACACGTGCTATGAATGTTTATTATTTAATTGTTCAAAGTTATTCCTTAATAGCTAAGGGAAGAGAATAGCAGGATCGAAACATAAATAAGTTAAGAATCTTTTAATTAAGGTTATTAACTTCATTTTTAGGAAAATAAGAATTAGTAATATGCATTTAATAGTTAGAGATTTTCTGCGAGATTTCGATCATTATTTTTTGACAGAGCATTTCCAGGAATTATGGAAACCGAATTTGTGCTTTAATGAATATCTTGAGAATATTTTCGATTTTGGAAATTCCTTGGTGTCCAAACTTCCTTGTCTATAAATACTTGAAGTTTGCCTTTCTAGCAAACTAATCCCCCACAACAACAAACTTCCTCTTGTTGTGTTGTTACTGGTGTAGCCGCCTATTCGGAGAGGAGAGTAACCTAATTAGGCGAAATCTCTTACGACCGCTCAGTTTAAAGTCTTCTTTAGGATTGAGAAGCTCTATTAGTACCGTTGGTGGGAAACTAGATAATTGCGGTTTATCTTTTGTTTTCATTGATTTGATTGACTAACGGTGGTTGAACTTTGATTGCACCTAGTTTGTTTATGCTTGAGAATCTTCTCTTCTGATATAAGATTCACTCAAACTAGTTCAGAGTTTCGACAGGGATCTTTAGACTGTTGTTAGTTCTAAAGACGATCTTGTGATAATCCGTTGTTAACAAACTCCGTTCTGTGTGTGATTGATCACAAGAGATTCAAGTGATTGTGTGTAGGTGTTTATTGAAGATCTAAGAAGATTTGAAGACAAAAAAGAGTTTGAAGATTTATGATTTGTGGGTTCATAATCTTTGGTGTGCACAATATTTGTTTCGGTCAAAGAGGATCCAATTAATAATCGGTTTATCTTTGTGATAGATTGGATTGAGTAGATCGGAATCAACCCAATTCTTTGGATTAATAGTGTTGTTGGCTTAATCTTAAACGATTACTTCGGTAATTGAACATAAGATATATCTAAGGACCTGACGAAGGAGTTTATGTTAAGATAAACAGAAGAGCCTTTGTCCGACTCATATCACTTGGTTGAATAGAGTTGATACCAAACAGATTTTTTGTTCCTTTACTGTTTGGAATACGAACCAAAGGAATTGTTCCAAGTACGTGACTTATTCATAGGTCGGAGGCGTGGGAATACAGACGGAACTAGGTGAACTATAGGTTTAGTTGCTTGGTCTCAACTATACGAAGTTATGTGTAATTTTGTGTAGCGGCTTAATCTTGAGAGTATTCAATTCTGGACAAGGTCCCGGGGTTTTTCTGCATTTGCGGTTTCCTCGTTAAGAAAATCTTACTGTTTCATTTCCTTTATATTTCCGCATTATAATTATTTTATTATAATTAAAGTAAATCACACAAACGTTAATTCCTATTTACTTGATAAGTGAATCCTATTGTGTTTGGTTAAGTCCGAACCTTTTTATCAAGTAACATACTTCGTTGTTGTATTGTCTCGATCTCGTATCCATAGACGATCACACGAAGTGTGAACCGATTAGTTGTATAGTCTCGACTCAGTCCATAGACAATCACTTTAGGAGAAAGGATTTATAGGTAAGAAAAGTTTTAGCTTGAGGTATATTTGGGTACCATCGCCCTTTCAAGAAGTTTAGCTACTCATGGATTTATATACATAAGAGATAATCAAAGAGAAATATATTTGGTGATGGAAGAACCCAAAACCCTAACTTTCGCTCATTGTCTTCTTTTTTCCACTATGAATCTTGATAACAATGTGCGTCGAAATTCCTATTGAAAAGTATTCAGAAGTCTCCTTAAATATCCCTAAGAATATTAGGGTTTCGGAAAACTTGAGAACTAAGAAATTCAATTTTGGCAAACATTCTCGTCACTTCTTTGAGGTAGGGATCGGTCTTACCCTATAAATTTTGCACACGAACTTGGAATGACCTCATTATTTTTGCGTTCTTTTCGTCTCTCCATTCTGTACAACATACATTTAACTAGTTCTGAATTTGGTCGAGTTCTTATTGGTACGACTCCTTAGTTCACACTCACTTCTATGTCTGTTTCAACACTCTTTTTGCTCATTTTGGATGATTCTACCTAAATAAGACAAACACAATAAAAAAAAGAATAATACAAGATAAAATGATTTTTTTTTTTACAAATACAAGAATAGAATCGTAACAAAAGTATAGTAAATTATGCACTTGTCAATATACCAAGTGCATACCTTGTGGTTTACTATCTTCTTGACAATCTCTATCTATATTAGAATGCATGCAAGGTATCGAACTTATAGGTGGATATCGAAAAGATTGTGATATACTTGGTACCCTCGTCATTTCAAAAACCATCTGACCTGGTGCTTTATTTTAACCCACCAACTTCATAGCAGTAACACACTCAATCTAATCAATATCTCTTTCAAGCTAATTATTCATTTCCTCAATGATTTTAGAAATATACATACATTCATAGAGACAGTTCTAAAGATTTGAGATTGAAATCTATTTCGAAAAAAAGACACACTACCAAGCTTTATCTCAGAATCATCAGAAGTAAGAACCCCATTCACCTTGATGGAGCCAATGTAAACCCTCCCCGTATCATTGGAAATTCTATGAAAATATTTTGTGTTATTTTATTAATCTTTAGTATGAGTTACTCTAAATCTTCTTCCCCACTTCACAGATCTAGGAATAGTAAGCTTCCAAAAGTCTTATCTATCTTTCAACCTATCTTCCTATTGAACATCAGTAAGACCGTTATTGGCATTTTCACAACATCCGGATCTACGAAATTATTCTCCAAGTCTTTCTTCTATCAATAATATCACCAAATTCTTCTTTACTCAACTCCTTTAACTTTTGTTTTAATAACTGAATTTTTTTATAGAAAATAAAACATGCACTTCTTGAAACAGAAAAAAAAAGCCACATGTCTCTAACAAAAGCAACAAAATTTGGGTGAGAAATCCAAGAGTACTCACATTGAAATGAAGATGGACCATGCTTCAAACCTTCACATAACAAGGCTATTGGATTGTGATCAGAACATGGTCCAACAAGAGCTTGCTGAATGACTTAAGAATAAAACATTTCCCAAGAACCAGAAATGAGAAATCTATTTCATAGAGACAGTTCTAAAGCTTTGAGATTGAAATCTATTTCGAAAAAAAGACGCACTACCAAGCTTTATATCAGAATCATCAGAAGTGAGAACCCCATTCACCTTGATGGAGCCAATGTAAACCCTCATCATACCATTTGAAATCCTATGAAAATATTTTGTGTTATTTTCTTAATCTTTAGTATGAATTACTCTAAATCTGCTTCCCCACTTCACAGATCTAGGAATGGTAAGCTTGCAAAAGTCTTATATAACTTTCAACCTATCTTCCTATTGAACATCAGTAAGACCGTTATTGGCATTTTCACAACATCCGGATCTATGAAATTATTCTCCAAGTCGTTCTTCTATCAATATCATCAAATTCTTCTTTACTCAAATCCTTTAACTTTTGTTTTAACAACTGAATTTTTTTACAAAAAATAAAACCTGCACTTCTTGAAACAGAAAATAAAAAACCACATGTCTCTAACAAAAGCAACAAAATTTGGGTGAGAAAGCCAAAATTACTCACATCAAAATGAAGATGGACCATGCTTCAAACCTTCACATAACAAGGTTATTGAATTGTGAACAGAACATGGTCCAACAAGAGCTTGCTGAATGACTTAAGAATAAAACATTTCCCAAGAACCAGAAATGAGAAATCTATCTATGAACTTGATTATTATTCCAAGTATAAGTAGCACCAATAAGAGGCAATCAACTAATTGATGCCTTGAAATAAATCTATTGAATTTATTCATGCCAGCAGTTACATTTCCACCAGTAGACCTCTCATAAAATACTTAGTTTCGTTGATAATTTAAGAAGCATATCACTTCCTCTACCTTCCTCCAAAAAAGTTTAACATCATTAGTATTAGGAGCACAGTGAACATCCACTCAATAGAAGTTGATAAAGTTTTACATAAAATTATGACGGAATAAGGGATAATAATAGATTCTAGCACCTGAATGTTATCAGAACCGCAAATACAAATAATACCAGCAGAGCTGCCTTGAGAAGGAGAATTAATCCAACCATTTTTTCCCAGCATTACCAAACCAACAAATCAGAACATTGTTGAATTTTAGTCTCTTGCAAAAGCATAATACTAGGCCTCTAATATTCCAACAAATAATTTTAAAATCCTTGAAAGCTGAATTCCCAGAAAAATAAAAAAAAAACTACTTAACCACTTAGGAAGCCTTCATATTTTCCTCGTTTGATTGGGGGCCATGAATATTAATTGGGGGCCTTGACATTTTATTTGCACCCCAAAATTTTCAAGGGCGTATTAAACCGATTGTGAAAATACTATTTTACCCTTCACTAAAAATAAATCTTAAAAACCTATTAACCCTTAATCCTAAGGCCAATTCATTTCTAGTTCTAAACAAAAAGATCACTCCCTCCCCTCTCACCCTCTCGACTCTTCTCTTCTCCTCCATTAACGACTCCAAGAAAAAAAAAATTCTTCACCCGAAAAATTTCAGTTACAGTAAAAGGGTCGTCAATTCGACAAGCCTAAACCCTAACGATTTTTCATATGCATGTAGAGACCATAAAAAATCGTTAGGGTATATGATGATCAAGATAACGACCATATTTCTGGTTTTCATATTTTTTACCATAGATTAGAGTCGTTAACATAATATAGAAACCTATGACGATCCTCTATGGACGACCCTTTTTTAAAGGTCAACGACCCCGGGGTGAAAAACAAACAACCTCTCTCGTCCCAAAGTTTTTCAGAGTCGTCTTGGTATAGACACACAAAATAACGACTCTTCGTGACCCAAGCTAAGAGTCGTCAGGGTATATCATATTACCCTGACGATTTTTCATAACCTGGAAAAGTTGCAGGTTTGAGTCGATTTTTCATAGCCTGGAAAAGTTGCAAGTTTGAGTCGTCATTTTTGGTGTCAATACATTGAAGACTTTATAGAGTCGTTGGGGTATACATCCCTCGACATTGACGACTCTTTCTCTGTGTTGTGACATATATCCAATCCATGGGAGAATTTAAGATAATCTTACCATCAACACAATCATCTTTGTTACTTGAACCTTCTCCAACATCATTTCGCCTACTTGAATTACTCATTTCTAAAAACCCCAAGTTTTCCTCTAAAACCTCATCTTCTTCTTCTCACCTCACAAAAAAAAATAAAAAAAAATCTAAAATCTGATTTTAATCTTACATAATCTAACCACACTAATTAAATTAACTTTATTAAGTTTTAATACTAATCATTCAGGGGCAGTTTAGGTATTTAGAAAAATATTTGCTAAGGGGTGACCCAAATTAGGTTTGGGTGACATTTTTTGTCCTCTAGTGATAGGCCCCAATTAATATCTATGGCCCCCAATCAAACTGAGGCATATTTTCCATATCAAAATTCAAGAGACGAAGTTTGATAGAATCCATCGTAACATCATCTACCTCTTCTTGTGATCCTTTAAAATGAATTCCTAGTTTAGGACAAATCACCACCATTTGAAACAAAACGGGCTCAAATTCCTTTCTAAGGATAGGATCAATCTTACTTTTCGGTGAACTCTATTTTTCAGAAGTTTTCCAAAAGAAATCAAAACTACCAAAATGATTTTGCGTGACCTCCTCGGACTCGGAGTATATGAAGAATGAGAAATATCAGAAGAATCAATGTAATACCATCAGCTTTCACAACCTCATTTAAAAGTTGAATATCATTTCGGCCTTTGAATACTTATCTTTGTCGTTTATCATCAAACCCGGACCCATCATTTTCCAAAAAAATAATAATTTACCATCCTTTTTGGATACAAAAATAAATATACTGAATATTTTAAACAAGGTAAAAAACACTTCCCCAGGTCCATGGGACATATAACCCATTCTTTGTGAGTGTCCAGTTTTTAACTTATCCGGAGCTACATCAAAAAATGTCATGGTTTTTGGAGCGGTTTTCTCGGCGGTCTATCAATAATGATCCATGAAATTTATCTTCTACCAGCACAAATATGAGTCGTAATGGAACTGTATTCGGTGTCAACATGGGATTTCGCGCCTGTGGATAACTCCCCGTCTCCTAGTGACCATTTGAAAAGAAGATTTAAGGCATCACCCACCTCGATAGCCAAATACATGTTTGATCACCTCTAGATCTAGATCGTGCAGTTTTACTAGCAAAATGTGTTAATTTCGATTCCCCACTTGCTCTTGTATACATACATCATCGAAGTCCGCAACCCTGTTGCCGAATATTGAAATCCATTCAGTTGCAACTAGTAAACCTCATTATGATCCACAAGGAGTGTGGGAGAATAATAATAGTACTACTGCAGTAAGATCTTCAGATTCAGGGTTCACCAACTAACTAAACTGGTTTGTGTGAACAAAAATCGAAGTAACATATCGACAAGGAAAGTCTAGGCAGTGCGGCATGAAAAGTGGGTCAATAATATTATCACATTAGTCGTCCACTGTGACAATAAAGTCTCGTATCCCCCACAAAGGCCACATGTAAGTAATACCATAGAATATTACTAGGAGTCTTAAGTAACACAACAACTACTATTCTTAGCAATAGTTATCTGTTTCCATTTGTCCATTTGCTCACTTCCTGTGATCCAAACTCCTTTACTCTCTATATAATAAACCCTCTCAGAAAAAGTTGGGTTTTCATTCGTTTCATCTCTCTTCCATTTTTTCATCTGATCCGATCTTAAAAAAAATGGGTAAATTTAGTGTAATGTTGTGTTTTCTTCTGGTTTCCTTGGCATTAATTAATGGTAAGAAAGAAGAAGATAGTTATAAAATTGGAGTGTTTGAGCTGAAGAAAGGAGATTTTTCTGTCAAGCTTACTAATTGGGGTGCATCTATCATGTCCATTGTTGTTCCTGACTCCTATGGTAAATTTACTTTCATTTTTTGCTCTTTTTCTTTGTTTTTTCAAGCAGGATGCTAAGTAATGTTTTGTTTCGTTGTTGTTTTTTTTTTTTTACCAGGGAAATTAGCTGATATTGCTCTTGGATATGATTCTGCTTTATCATATATTGTGAGTGATGATCTCTTTCTTCTTCTCTTGTTTGATTGAATTTTCTTGTTTTGCTCATTACTCCATTGATGCATTGTTTCATTAAACCCAAAATAAAAGAATTAAGCTTAGGGTAAGCTTATCTAGCTGTCTAGTTTTGTCTCACTAGACTTTGAGTAATTGAGTAACAATAAAAGTTTTGTCTCAAAATAGAAATACTAGATATATACGCGAATTGCCGTTTTGTAGCTGATCGGTGGTGATAATGCTGTAAACCGTTGTCTCATATTTTGGATTTTTATCTTTTCTTTGTTTTGTTTCGACACGAACATGTTTAGGATGTTAAGTGCCAAAATTGCCGTCTACATCTTCGTTATATAGACGGCAGATTCTAATTACGGAGTGGAGTTGGTCTTGTATGGAATGGGTCTGCTATCCTCTCACTCGTTTTCCTGGTGCAGTGAATTACTTTTTCGACTCTGCTTTATTTCTTTTAGAATTAAGCTAGCATGAGCCATTGGACACATAATGCGTCTAATCTCTGGACGCGCTTTTGCTTGATTTAGTATGATGCTATTGTACTGCTCATTTAAAGCATTGAGAAAGAGTGTATGGTATAAACAACAGATTTAACACAAAATAGTGTACTCATTGTATTCACCGATGTAGCTAGCTGATAGTGCATAGTTTTTTGGTAATGTCATATCATTTTTATAAATTTCGATTCGGGAATGATGAATGTTTAATTGGTTGCAGGAGGACAAAACCAACTTTGGCAGAACAGTTGGGCGAGTTGCAAATAGAATAGGAGGAGCTAAGTTTACTTTAAACGGGGCCACTTACAAACTTAATGCCAATGACGGCAACAATACGCTTCATGGTAAGTATGTGTTATACTATGAATTCATAGAATATGTCAAACAGTAATATTTACATCTTCTGCTTAATCTGATTTTTGAACTGCTCAGAACCAGCACCCACTAAGTCTATCATTGCATTGAATCAAATATAAATGTTGATTAGATTTCTATGTACTAATTTAGGCGGAGCTAAAGGATTCGGCAACCTGCTTTGGAAAGTGCAAAGCCATAAACCAGATGCTATCACTTTTAGTTATGATAGCTATGATGGTGAACAAGGTAAGAAATGAACTTGCAACGTCGAATTTACACTTTGGTCGGGAAACACATCAAAATTGCTTAATGAAGTTTAACAATATTTTCTTGAATATACAGGATTTCCTGGGAAGGTTTTGGTATCAGTCACATACATGATAATGGGAAGTAACAAACTACTTGTTCACATGAAAGCCAAAGCTATTGACAAAGCCACACCAGTGAACCTAGCTCACCACACATACTTTAACCTTGGCGGCCATAACAGCGGGGATATCAAATCCAACAAGGTCCAGATTTTCGCTTCTCACATTACACCAACTGATTCTGGTCTCATCCCCACAGGCGTAATCTCCCCAGTGAAGGGTACACCATTTGATTTCCTTACTCCTCAAACCGTCGGAAGTAAGCTAAAAGATCTCCCAGGTGGGTTTGACATCAATTATGCACTTGATGGAGCCACAAGCAGCAAGAAATTGAAGAAGACAGCAGTCGTCTCCGAAAGCAAATCGGGTAGAACTATGGAGTTGTGGAGTAATCAACCTGGTGTGCAGTTTTACACAGCAAATACTTTAGCAAATGTGAAGGGAAAAGGAGGGTATGTTTACGGGAATTATGCCGGACTCTGTTTGGAAACTCAAGCTTTCCCGGACGCCGTTAATCACCCTAATTTTCCCTCAGCGATTGTGAACCCTGGTCAGGATTACAGCCATCTCATGATTTTTAGGTTCACGGCTAAAAGTGTACGAAAAATATAAACATGTCATTATCTTTTTAGGTTACTACAGTACTACTTTATGTTGGCGCCATAAACTTATGAACTCCCCTTCACAGTTATTTGAGAAATGTTATGTCAGCTCTAATAATTACTCCCTCCGTCCCACTATTAAGTGACCTAGTTAAAGTTTGCACAATTTTTAAGGCAAACAAGGGGGAAAGTATTTTTAAGCATTTTTTACAATTATATCCTTAAATAGTGAAATTTTGAAATGATTTATCTCTCAAACTACAAACGGATGTTTGCAAACTTCGTGCTCATTGAAAAGCATTTTAAAACACCTACGAATTTAATATAAATATGACTATCAAATTATGCATATTTCTTATATTTCTTATAATCAATTAAAAGGACAATTTTAGAAATATCTCATTGTTTAGTGATATAGGTCACTTAATGGTGGGACAAAATCTAAAAGTAACTAGGTCACTTATTAGTGGGACGGAGGGAGTATGATATTGTTTCTTGTTAACGGTGTTTGTCTAGGAGGTATTAAACTTGTAAGCCATTTAGTTTTCAAAACCTAAATTTCATTCCCTACTTTTGTAGTCTAAAAAACTAAATGTGCATTGGTACACTATTTTTGTTTGGCGAGGCTGGATGTCTGCAGTTCTCAGTAGTACGGTACCCAAGTATTTCGAAAGTTCCATAATGTTTCTGCTATTTCGCTACAAAATCATCAAATGTTTTCATGATATTTGGGACAGGTCCTGCCACCGCACACCTCCACCGGAAATCACAATTTCTACCAGAAAAGGTTATTCCCCTGCCCAACCATCATTGCAACTGCCCGACCTAAGGTGTGGGTAGGCAGTGGTGCCCGACTTGCAAAACCGAAGTCAAAGTACCTGTACCCATGTTAGTAAAATGATGAGCCTATCTTAGTGCTTTTGTCCCAGCTGTAACTCCCAAACACATGTTTGTTGTGCCAAAGCTAAGAGCATCCACAGTCATCGACCAAAACTAAAAATTTGGTCGAAATCACAGACACTATCGAGTGGAGTAAAGATTAAATCCTAGACTAAAACTAAAAACCAAACCAAATTTGGTCTTTGGTTTAGTTATAGTCTGGCGCAATTTGACACTACGCCTGATTGGGCGTAGGAAGAAGTTGCGTTTGTTAATGAGACGCAAATTTAATGTACGCCCGATTGAAACGCAACTTTAGACTCCGCCCGGTGGGACGTAATCAACACTTGCGCCTGATACCAAGCGGCACCATAATATTGCGCCTCACTCAAGCGTACTCACAAGTTACGTCTGACCGGGCGTGATTTTAAAGTCCGCGTGTAGTCAGGCGCAATTACTAGTAACGCCTGTTGAATGCTGGGCGCAATTATAAGTAACGCCTGTTGAATGCATGGGGCGCAATTATAAGTTACGCATGTTGAATGGATGGGGCGCAATTTATATGTACGCCCCATCCTTCACCGTTTTTCATATATTACAATTCTCGTTCAAACTACTATCAGAATCTTAAGAAGACAAGTGGAGATGGTACCCAAGGGGCAGGTTCTAGTCCTAGAGAAACTAGGGATTCCAATTGCTCGAAAAGGAGGAAGAAGATAGCGGAGGAAGATGACGGGCCACTTGATGTTATAGAAATTGAACCAGCTGCTGGTGAGTAATTCTTATTGTATCTTCATTTTTAGTGGTTTTTTTTATGTTGTTGTTCGTTTCCTTTGCTTGCATACTTGAAATCTTGATGACTAATTGAACAAATTTCGTAGTTTCATCTGTTGTTGTTCTTTTAGTTTGCTCACATGTTTAAACTATGATAATTGATAAATTTCAGCAGGCGGAGTCACTAAGTTGCGCCCCATCAGGCGCAGTCTCAAGTTACGCCCCATCAGGCGTAATTCTAGATTACGTTCCACACCAAACGCAAATTTAAACACCGCCCAACATCAGGCGTAACTTAAAGTTGCGTCCAACCCAAACGCAATTAACAACTACGCCCCATATCAGACGAACCATTCTAACTCCGCTCCACCAAATTTACTCCTGCAACGTAGTGTCTCACCACGGACTAAAACCATATCTTTAACTTATTTTTGGTTTTTAGTCTTTAGTTTTACTCGTCCCACTGCAGTTGCTCTAATATCACTTGACCACATTTATTGCTAAGACTCCTGGCGAGGTTCGAAACCTCTCGCCAGGAATCTTAAGGTACGTTTCTCCAATGCACAGCCACACTGGGTTGGATTTTTTTACAGCTTTAATTGGTGGAATCATAATGTTATCGAACATATCAAATAACACCGTCGGAGTTTAACAATTGTGGGTTATGTGAACATGCAAGTGATAATTTGCCAAACCATTGTATTAAGTTGTCTAAGACTACGTGCTAACAAAAATGAATAAAAATTAGCAAGGAAAACAATATTTCTGCTACCCATTTTCACCGAGAAATTTCCATACTTGTCACGCAATAGTCCTTTTCAGATTCCTAAAAATAAGCTTCACAGAATTATTTGTGGCTTTTTTTAAGGTAACAATATATATCCATTGCAACTAATTTTAGTTGTCAATCTGGATATAAAAACCAAATACAAAACCCTAACTACATCATTCATTCACCACATTGTCAATGGCGTCCAATACTCGTGCATTTTGCTGTTCAAGAACGACTATGGCTTCTCTTGGTGGAAGAAAAGTTTCGCTAAAGACTCTTCTAATACAGAAAAGCAAGAAGAAGAAAAGGAAGAAGAAGAAGAAGAAGAAGATGATCGGTATGTGCTGATTCGGAAATATAACACCCACTTGACCATCTCTACATCCCAGGTAAATCTGAATACTGTTTTCTCATTGCTTGATTATATCTTATGTTTTGATTCATTCTGATTTCTAATTTTTTTTTTTTTTTGTACAATTTAGGTGAAGTGGAAGGGGTATGGTTCTGATTAGGATTCATGGGAGCCTGCATCGGGGGCTTGAGTATGTTACTATACTAGTCATGTTTGCACACATAGATAATCTTTACATGTCATGTTTTAACATTGTCCTCTTTTGTCATGCTCCTGTAGGATGGGTAGCAAGAACTCATTACTCCTGGGCAATCATCAAAGCCTAATCTATCGCTGTTCTTGCTGTGGAGCTATTTCTACAGGTCTCTCTGTCCGGGTGCGAAAGTAGGTGATGTGAAAGAGATCTTAAGAGTATACACTGCTTATTATCTCCATCTTTCACAGGTAGTGATTATCTTTACAATACTCTTAGATCTTTATGTGATTATCTTTGAATGAATCTTGAAGAGAAACATTGTGGCAAAGATGCTGGCAAAGGTTCTCTAAACCTAAGATGCGGAAATATTTACAATAGTTCTAATCTATTTTAGGATGAGTAAATGTTTTGGACTTTGGTTACCCGAGTGTAGATATGCTTATTCATTTGTTATTTTTGTATTTAACTGGACATTTGATAAATCGGCATAATCTGTTTATTTCATACTGAATTTTTAGTATGTCCTTGCAGAGATTATAATGAAGACGCTTGTCAAAGTCTTCGCTACAACCACCCTGAGACCGGAACATATTTGGAAGAACGAGATGCAGAATGGGAGAAACGAATGGAAGCTCAATATGAGCAGTATAACATGCGTCAGAACCAAATTATGGAGTATGTCAGATGGTGCAGGCCAGACTTATTTACGAGATCGGGCAACTCTCAAGACCTTCAGATCACCTCTTCAGAATTGGGGAGCATCATAACAGACCTTGGGAGCAACTATCTAGACACGGGCCGACGCCTTTCATACCTTTGGAGCAGCGCCAAAGACCTGGGGAGCAGCCTGGTAGACCAGAGGAACAACTTTTTGGACCTGCGAAGCCGCTTTAGATGCCTGGGGAGCAGCCCAACAGACACGGGGCGACTCCTTTCATACCATTGGAGCAGCGCCAAAGACCTGGGGAGCAGCCTGGCAGACCTGAGCTACTCTTTGGACCTGCGGAGCCGCTTTACATACTCAGAGAGACGTAGATGTCATATGCGGAGTTAGTGGCAATAACCGCAATAGAAATGCTGAAGAACGATAATAAGAACCTACTACCTCCGTCTCTAATTTACACACAAACCTGCCTATCTTTTAGAGACGGAGGTAGTAAATTACAAGACATTTACTTTTCAAAACCTAAATTTCGGACTGATTGATGTAAAAGCATTTATTTGTTATTTTGAGATAATATCATTACCTACTTTGCCTCTTCATATTCTTGGAATCTAAAAATCTAAATGTGCATTGATACACTATTATGTTTGACGGGCCAGATATCTGCAGGTCTCGGTAGTACAATACAAAATCTGGTGAAATATGCGTTCAACTAAACGAACAAAATTCGCTTGAGGCCTCCGTCTGCATTCACGGACTATATTCATTGTCAAAGCATATAAAGGGAAATGGATTTTACAATATACTCCTGCACAAATGTGAATGGTCTCAATCCTAAAGGTGTGTTTCAGTCACAAATTATGACTCCAATGCACGGCCAACAAATTTAAGGCTTAGTTTGGTATTCTTTGCACTTTTGTAAAAGCACTTTTTCATTGTGCGTTCTCACAAGTCTTTGTCTTTGTGAGAAAAAAAACGATTAGATATTTGGTAAAATATTAATTAAAGTTGAAGTTGATTAAAAAAGCAATCAAATTGTGTTTGGTAAAATTTCGATTCAACCATAGTTGTTGTAGCAAATGACAAAAAAACAGACATATCTCTAATGGTAGTTTTATTCAATTTTATTGGGTTTAAAAATAATTAATTATTTTACTATATAATATTAATGTTCATACTAATTACCACTATTATTATGATTGTTAAAAAATATTTTACTTAACCACTTGTATATATGTATATATATTTCAAACAAAAAGTGAAACTAAAATTAAGTATTATTTAATATTTTATTTATTTTTTACTGTTGACAAATGAAATTAGCCCAGTGGTTGGATACACGTTTGGTAACCTAAAGATTATAGGTTCGATACCCACTGCCAACAAGTTTTTCAATTTGTGAATTATTCAAAATAAATAATAATAAATAAATGAAATGAAATAATATATAAAATAGTTTGAAAATTAAAAAAAGAAAATTAAAAAAATTTAAAGAATGCAATATGAGAAATAATAAAAAAATAATTGTATATAAATTTAAGGGTAACTTTGATCATTTATAAAATAAAGTAGGAATAAAAAAGATAAATCAATCATTAAATTTAAGTGGGGCCACAGCTTATGCTTTTGTAGCTTTTAAAAGCTCCTCCTCCTCAGCTTTTAAAAATTGAGGAATTTGGGAAGTGCTTTCGATAAAAAACACTTTGATTTTTTTTTACCAAACACTAATTTCAAAAATTATTGACATATATAGCTTTTGAAAGTGCTTTTGAGAAAATAAAGAACGCGAAATTGGGGGATATAAGAAAAGGACAAAAAGTGGATCCAGATATCAAATCGGGGTCACCCCTTATCTAAGTATTTTACGTAATACCTAATCTACCCCTCACTAATCAGGATTAGTGATTAATAATAATTAGCAAAAATCATAAGATTTTTTTATAAATGATTAGTGGGTGTTTTTTTTGAATTTGGGTTAGTGAGGTGAGAGTAGAAAAGGAGGGAAAATTTTTTTGAGAGAGAAATTTTTTGGGAAAAATGGAGGATGATTGTGAAGAGAGAATTGCTGCTTCAATCTTTAGCTCAACTACAACAAGGAGCATATCTTGAATCTTGACTAACGACAACAACTCTCAATTGCAACTCTTTGTTGAGCCAACACCCTTGAATGATGATTTTGACGAGTATGGAGAGTTTCTTGAAGAACCTACACAAGAAAGTAAACTTGCACAACATAAGTAGCATCCCCAACACACGGGTAAAGTCACTAGGATGTTGAAAATTGAATTTTTTCTTGAAACCCGCCATTTTTTCAACTGAAATACCTAGGTGCCGGCATAGTAGTTGTATGAATCCCATGTCGGTATTAAGGGTACCGGCATGGTACTCATACTACGACCATGCCGGTAGACCGATATCCCCCATTTTGAATATTGATCCCAAGATAGAATTCTTCTAAACAACTATGCCTAAGTGCGCGGTTAACCTTTTTACCTACCAAGGAATATACTACGGAATATTCAACCGGCATGGTTTCATTGATAGGTTACCATGCCGGTACTGCATGAAAAACATACAGGAAACAGTATCATCCCAAACCTAAAACCGACATTGAAACTTAATAACCATCAACGCCGGAACTGAGTACCGGCGTGGTACCATCAATATCGATAATGCCGGCACCGAAACCGGCGTTCAATATCCATAACTTTCAATGCCAGAATTGTGTACCGGCTTGGGACATTAGATTACGAGAATGCCGGCACCGTGATTCTCGCGTTGTTTTCTAATGAAACATTTATACTCTAATAGGTTTCAAATTTGGTCTTCCGTTTTGGTTAACTTAGACTATGCCGAACAATGGTCGAGCATGCCGTGCGGTTTCCTAAGGCATAGTGTTTTAATTTTGTTTGGAACTAATTTTCATTCGATCTTTAGGTGGTGGCATATATTGATCCAACAAATGCAAAGCCGCTTTATCGGGATACGTCGGAATACTATAAAATCCCTCCGGTATGTGACCAAAGAATACTTTTCACCTAGTATATTGAACTTTACTAATGGATTGCTAGTAATGAAACTTCTAATGAACTCGAAATTGTTCTTATGTAGGGAATAACAGATCGAAAGGAAGCAATCGCTTGGGCGAAAGAGACGGCTCTTAAGAACATGTGTGTGTTGGTCAGGAATACTGAAGGTTCGAAGAGGCGTTTTGAGATGGCTTGTAAGATAAGTGGGAAATACAAGGAGAAGAATAGCCACAAGAGAAAGGATTATGTATATCCAAAGAAGACTAATAGGGTATAGAAGACTCGTACGAGGAAGAATAATTGCCCGTTTAAGCTTGTATTCCGTTTAAATGACATGAACAATTGGGATTGTGAGGTTTTGTGTGGTTTATCATAACCACCGGGATCCGAAAGATTTTGTTGGTCACTCGTTAGTTGCGAAGCTAAAACCTGACGAGTTCGAGGATGTAAAGAGATTGATCAAAGCACTTATCAAACCGAGACAAATACTTAGAGGCTTCAAGGAAAAGGATGAGACTAACGTGTCTTCTCTACGTACAATTTATGCCGCAAAAGCAACTATTAGAAGGGTGGAATGGGAAGGAAGGAGCGTTATGCAAGAATTTGAGAAGATAGTTTGGGATCACAACTACACGCGTATCATTAAAAGAGGGCCGGACGAGAAGCCCCTTCAAATATTCATTTCGCATCCTTTGCTCTCACAATTGGCAAATACATGTTGTGGTGTTCTTTTGATGGATTGCACCTACAAGACAAACAAATACAATATGCCGTTGTTCAACATCGTGGGGAAAACCTCGGACAAGGTAACATTCACATTGGCTTGGTGTTTAATGGAAAACGAGAGGGACTATAATTATCATTGGGCATTACGACAATTGAAATTGTTCTTCCGGGAAAATCAACTTCCGAGGGTCATCGTAACCGATAACGATGACGCATTAATGAAAGCAATATCCGACGTATTCCCGGACGCAAAAAATTTCCTATGTACATATCATATACGTAATAATGTGATAAAAACTTGCCATGCCTTGTTTGAACCCGCAAAGGCGGATATTAAGAAGAGAATGATGGTACAACTAGAGGAAGATGTTCGAAAGAACAAACTATCCCTCGAAGAAGAAGAAGATGAAGATGAGAGAGGCAAGATAAAGGAGCGAGTGGACAATGAACATGCGAAAAATCATAAAAAGTGGTTGGAATTTCTAAGAGATTGGGAGAAATTTTATTGGTCTCTTAACGAGGTTTTTTACGAAAAGAGATTGGAGAAGTTTATTGCCGATTGGAACGAAGTTTATCCGACTGCTGTCTGGTATTGTCGGACTCAATGGTTGGATAAGTTCAAGGAAAAATTTGTGCGTGCATGGACAAACCGGTATAGACACTTTAAGAGTGAAGCAACTAGTGCATCTGAGGCCACTCATGGGAGATTTAAAGATCTCATCCAGTCCGGTCAAGGCAATGTGGTTACGGTCACCGAGGCAATGGAGCAATACTTTAAGCAAGATATCAATAGGATCAAGGAGGCTTTTGAGAAAATCTCAATGGAAAGGATGACTCAATTTCTTCGTTATGGTAAGTTGCTCCAAGGAATAAAATTCAACGTATCTCATTGGGCAATAAAACATATGATGAGACAAATGGAATATGAGAAAAATTACGGAAAACCGGGTGATGTGTGTATTTGTCCCGACATGTCTTCATTGGGGCTTCCGTATCATCATATGCTTGTGAAGTATGAAGAAGTGATACCTATTGAGGTTATTGATCCGTTTTGGAAGCAACTATCTTTCGACCCTCCCCCTTCGGGAGATCCCGGGAAATCTCCATGGGATACGAACGAAGCAAATGAATTCTTCGAAGCTTACTCACGTGGCACCTCGGTAATCCGGCAAGTCTTGTTGAGCCAACTAAGGCTAATTACTCGTCCATGGATCGCACAAAGCGAAGAGCCAAGAAAGGGAGATCCAATAGGTAGACCACAAACTAAAACAAAAAGGAAAAAACAAAGGGTAGAATTGAAAGAAATGACTCAACATGAAGAAGAACTCGCGGTGAGTAAGAAACGACATCTAACCGCATGTGAGATTTCGGAACAAAGGTTCGTGGAAGCGTAGGTTCCAAAAAAAAGAGGTAGGCCGAGGAAGGAACCGCTAAGTCAACAGCAAACGAAGGACTCCGTATCCACACCACAAGCCAACTCATCGGAGGTTCCAACGAAGAGGGGTAGGATGCCAAAGGTATCAATATCAAGTGTCAAAGAACAACAAGGTGAGCATTCCGAATCCATACCCATAGTCGATCTAGTGGGAGTTCCAAGGAAAAGGGGTAGGCCGCCGAAGGTATCATCATCAAGTGACAAAGAAAAAA
Organism: Papaver armeniacum; assembly: GCA_023531295.1. Classification (NCBI taxonomy): domain Eukaryota; kingdom Viridiplantae; phylum Streptophyta; class Magnoliopsida; order Ranunculales; family Papaveraceae; genus Papaver; species Papaver armeniacum. The sequence goes on along the minus strand of JAJJWW010014562.1, from coordinate 63,094 downwards.
AATGTGAGCATTCCGAAGCCATACCCTTAGTCGATCTAGCGGGAGTTACAAGGAAAAGGGGTAGGCCGCCAAAGGTATCATCATCAAGTGTCAAAGAACAACAAGGTGAGCATTCGAATCTATACCCATAGTCGATCTAGCGGGAGTTCCAAGGAAAAGGGGCAGGCCGCCAAAGGTATCATCATCAAGTGTCAAAGAACAACAAGGTGAGCATTCCGAAGCCATACCCTTAGTCGATCTAGCGGAGGTTCCAAGGAAAAGGGTAGGCCGCCAAAGGTATCATCATCAAGTGACAAAGAACAACAAGGCGACGAGGCAAAGGTGGTGACAAACCAAAGTGATAGCAAATTTGATGTAGTTTTAGTTCCAAGGTGTTGATGGTGGATTTTCATTTAAGGTTAAAATTGTAAAAACCAGAAAATTATGCGCTAACATCTTGTAAAAGATAAAGCCATTAATAAGTGTTGAATACTTCTTCACTTTACTAATTCACCTAGAATGGAGCATGTGACAACAATCACATTCTGTGAATTAAATACACGAAAATTCATCCGGGTTGGAGCATGTAGCAACAATCCCATATACCACTGTGAATTTATAGCATTATTAATTAATGCGTAAGCATCCTTGTATTTCATGTACTCATTATCGGTGCGGCATGATGACCGAGTGTTGCTCTCGGCAGACACGAACCTCCAAGCATTATAATGAAAGCATGTACGAAAACCGTACAGTTTGCAACTCTCGGTGTGTTATACTAGCCCGATTGAGCAACTCTCGGTGTGTTATACTAGCCCGATTGAGCATCCGACCGTCCGTATCGATCCGGAAATGATCTCGATCATCCAACTTCACCAACATGATTGGATGGCCTAGATCAATTCCATAACCCCAAGCAGTATGGAATATTCACGCCAGAACCAACGCGGACCCGCATGGTCGGCCTCCCCAAAAGATTGGCATAGCTTGCCAAAACGTCCAAACCAGAGGCGGTATGGGCGGAAAACCCTAAATTAGGGTTTGCGGCACATTACATGTGTCAAAAATGTCTCAACCATCCATCTTCGCAGGTATAGATGGAGGGTGTAGATGTAGATTCAAAAGGCCCAGAGTATGTCAACACAATCACCGTGGGCCCGCCTACATACCTGACCAATCGGTCAGGACCAACCATGGTTGGTCATCCCAATTCGTACGCCCGAATGGAGCATGACGCACGGCCGCGAAACCCAAAATTATGGTTTTATGAGCATCACGAGCGTCCATCTTCTCCGACACGAATGGAGGGTCCAAGATTAGATTAAAGGTCCGGTCATACCAACATGACCACCGTGGACACATCTATCCCCTCACCTGGTCGGCCAAGGCATACCATGCCTGGTTATCCCAAATCGTCCGCCTAAACTAGCGTGGTTACACTTCCAAATTGCAAGCTAATCTCGACCGCTCAACTTCGCCGGACGATTTGAGTGGCTTAGATCACGTTTTCATGGGACAGTTAGGTATAGGCGTGAACACCAGCCTATCATATACACGCCAGACCGACCGGCCAAGACCGGCCAAGACCGGCCAAGATTGGTCGTCTTGGAACATGCGCCGAAGTTGGCACGATGCGCCAATTTTGTTTGCACTCGCTTTACTCTCAAGCCGATCTCGACCACTCGACTTTGCCGGACGAATTGAGTGGTCCAGATCACACTTTCGTGAGATAATGGGGTATGGGCGCCTACACCGTCATGCCGTCTACACGCATGTACGATCGGCTCGCCAAAATCGTATCCCAAGCTTGGATTCGACCAGGCTGAAGAGGATGCTTGCGCACCTCTTCTAAAACCTAATTCCATAAACGGTCGCAGATGAGTGTCTCAAAGATCATCTCGTCCGTCCAACTTAACCGCTTGGTTATACAACCCTGGTCAGGAGTTAATTGGTCAGTAAGGCGTCTTGGTGATCACCACCCGTCACTTTACCACACCATGATGCAATACCTGCATAGAATACACACGATACTTCACAAGTATTGACCTCCTGAATAACGCAGTTATTCAATTTAGCATTACATGCTACCTTTTGTGGGTCCCACGACACACACATTCCGTTTATCAATCATGTCACAAATCGGGGGATACATACTGGGGTATTGGTCTGGCGGTTTACAACGTGCAGCGCTGATGAGTGCCAAATAGTGCATATTTATACACCTTTTTATTGGCATTTTACTCATCTTTTGTGCTCAAGAATTAGATATTATCCCAGATTCTGTATTTTCTTTGTTTTCAAGAATAAATATTTGTATTAATTAATTTTGTGATTTTAGGTAATAAATAAGCTCGGAGAAACTGAGAAGCCCAAAGAGCGAAGAATTGGAGTCGAGCGTCTATGGAGAAGATAGCCAAAGCGCGCGCGCAACAGTTGTCACCCAACAAGTAGCAACTCATCTACAAGACATGGGCTTGAGATAGACCCGACCCGCGACCCGGATCCGAGCCCATCCACTCTGAGCCGTTGAGATTTCTATCTCCCTCATCCATCGGTCGTCGCTGCCTCCACGCGCATCGAGATTCGTTTGCTCTCGTGCAACACCAGATCACTCCAAATCTCTCTCACTAGTTCGGATCTTTACCGGCTACATCCTACGCTCGCTGAGGCGTTCTCATCATTCCTTTGCTGCACCGCTCAACACCCAAAACACCTAACTCTATACCCTAGTCGACCCACTCCATTTCATTTTCATCTTCTCTTTCTTCTCTGCAGAGAAGAACCACCTTCTCCCTCACCCCGACAGTGCAGAGCTCTGCACAGACATCTCCACCTTCATCACCTCCTGACACACCATATCTTTATCCTGCAACAGCCACACCAACAACCACCTTTAGTTTCACTTATCTCTCGCCTAGCCTCTCTCAACCCTAGAGGCTATGTAGGAGATAAATGAAATTAGGGTTTCACGAGCAGAGGAAGGAAACATCAAATCAAAGCCGCACAAGCAGAGGAGAGCTCGATTCAGAGGCTATCAGAGTATGGGTTGCATTTAATTTGTGTTTTAAAGTAAATTAGGGTTTGATAGTTTTGAGTTCTGGCATGTATAAATAGAAGATGAAGAAGATGTTTTAGGGTTTATGCCTGGGCTAGCCAGAGTATCAATTAGGTCAATTTGTAATTATTTTGTATCTTAACCATGTTCTGAGTTTTATTGTTAGGGTTAGATGAAATCCATAATCATTTGATGAGTGTGGTTCATATTTTGATTTGTTCTTGATTGTGCTGTATTGGTTAGGGTAAATATAATCTTAAACACTTAGCATTTTACCTTCACAGAGGCTAGGCGAGAGATAAGTGAAATTAGGGTTTCACGAGCAGAGGAAGGAAACATCAAATCAAAGCCGCACAAGCAGAGGAGAGCTCGATTCAGAGGCTATCAGAGTATGGGTTGCATTTAATTTGTGTTTTAAAGTAAATTAGGGTTTGATAGTTTTGAGTTCTGGCATGTATAAATAGAAGATGAAGAAGATGTTTTAGGGTTTATGCCTGGGCTAGCCAGAGCGTCAATAGTAGTTTTATCTCTGTTGTATCATGTTCTAATTTGATTTCCGGGGTGTTTGATGAAACCCCGATTCCAATGTGAAGCATGTCTGATTTGATATGATTTTTGTTGTGTTCTAATATGATTAAGATTAGTAGTTAGCCATTGAGTTTACAAGCCTGTGATGAGTGGTACTGTAAGAAGACCACTCATACTAGGGGTGAGTTAACAAATTTAGTTAATGAATATCTAGCCAAGACCTTCAAAGGAAGGCACATGATCATAACTTAGCTTGCATTGCCTTAGCATAAGAACAGGTGGTGGAAATAATCACCCTGGTCACTTCCTAATTTGTCACAATCATTTGCTACTTTAGTTCAGTTCACTGTCACAACTTCTCAGTCGTTTCGACAAACCAAACACTAGTCTTGTTACTTTCTAGAATTCAGTTTGGCAAGCCATAGATCATCTTAAGCACCACAAGTCCTTGTGGGATCGACCCGTACTTGCCGCGTCTCCGATAGACGTCGTGCACTTGCGGTATTACAAGTAGGCTTAAATTTATACACATTTCGAGGCCTACCAAGTTTTTGGCGCTCAGCACACAGATATGGCGGAGCCACTCACCTGATGTGCAGGGGTTGCTCAGGGCTTTGCACCTTTTTCTCCCACTCCTTGGGTTTGCTCAAGAAAGACAAAGCAAGCACAGCAAGTACAGGTAGTACCTGCTAGCTCAAGAGAAAATTTTAGTTCTCAGGATATGCAAGTTCAAAGCAAGACAATAATGCAGCACAGCAGCTGATGCAGCTGAGCTATTGGCAGCTCAAGCCACAGAGAGAAAGAATGCAAATAAGTAAATATGCAGATGAGTAAATATACAGTGAAGATTAACTACAATGCAGGGACTTGGCGTGTGCTACCCCGATTTATTAGGCATTCTTTCTTGCTTTTCACCCTGTACATATTCATTTTGCACTTTTGCTTTTGGTCTCTTCGAGTATAACTTAGCTTAACCACTTTATCTTTATTTTGCATTTACGCACTTGTTATTCTATTTGTTATTTCATCAATACATCTGTAGTTGTCATTTTGTTCTTGTTGAACTTAGCGTAACTTGTAGTGTAGTTTGTAGCATCATAGCCCTGTAGTAGTGGAACTTAACATGTAGTGTAGTTTGTATTGCTTCTTATCCCTGCATTGTAGTTAATCTTCACTGTATATTTACTCATCTGCATATTTACTTATTTGCATTCTTTCTCTCTGTGGCTTGAGCTGCCAATAGCTCAGTTGTATCAGCTGCTGTGCTGCATTATTGTCTTGCTTTGAACTTGCATATCCTGAGAACTAAAATTTTCTCTTGAGCTAGCAGGTACTACCTGTACTTGCTGTGCTGCTGAGCAAACCCAAGGAGTGGGAGAAAAAGGTGCAAAGCCCTGAGCAACCCCTGCACATCAGGTGAGTGGCTCCGCCATGTCTGTGTGCTGATCTGTATTGTTCATGTGCACAAACCCTGCTCCCCTTGCTAGCCCCCCTGAAGCTGCAAGTTTAGAGCTACCCCTTGGAAAACCAACCCTGCTGCTTTAATTTATGCTTGACTGAAAACTGTACTGAGCATCCTTGTTTGCGAATAACTGACCCCTGTTGAGCCAAAGCCCTGAGCATAACCCACTTGGCATACTTTGCTTTGCTTTGGCTGAGTGCAAGCCAATCTCTAGCCCTTGCTGACAAACTAGCTGCCCTGGTGCCTTGCATGATTAGCTACCTTGCTAGGTAACCACCCCCAATTGATTGGAAATCTCATAAGCATTACCTTGAATGCATGATAAACCTATGCTAGGTAGTCCACACACCCTGAACTCTTTTGCATGCTTAATCTTGTTTTAAACCTTGTATGAGTCTTCACCTGCCATCAATTGAGTTTGTGAGCTATGATCTGTTAAGTTTGTGCATGCTCCATCCTGTGATACCCTGGAAACCACCCTGCAACTCTGAGCATGTTGTAAGTGCTAGCATTGCTTAATCTGTTAATGTCTGTTGCATCTGTGGAGTTCATAGCTACATTGAGTGAAATTTAATGAGTGCATGATGATGTAAGTGATATACCCCGTCAACTCCGCTTGAATTGATTCGCGATCCATCTGCACTTTTGGTGCCCAAACCCCGTTGACAACTCCGTGTCCACCGAACTTTTGTGCTATCTTTGCTTCCAATTTGTAATTGCTGAGAAAGCCTGCTAATTGAATGAACTATTAAATCTGTGAGCTATCCTTGCCTGAAACTAGCTCTTTTGCTGACCTGAGCACCTACCCTGAGCTTAACCCTCCAGCCCCTGAAGCTGTGAGTTGGTCGGCAGCTGAGGTTTCCAAGTCTATACTTGTGTGGCCTGAGCATACCTGTGAGCACAACCCTGAGCATAGTCCATTGATACTTTGTGGCTCTGCTTGAGTATTGCTCATCCACTTGATTGTTGCTCTGCCCTTATAAACCGTGGCTTTGTCTTTGAACTCGCCAACAAAGAATCGCCAAAGAATTACCAAAGACTTCTATGTGCCCAAATCTTTGTGAGAAAGTGTGTCAATTTTGGTGAGTCTTTGCTATTTCTGTTGTTCAACAACTAGTCTTTGCACACAAACCCTGCACAAAAACTTGACCTATGCACACAACCCTCTCATAACCTGCACTGAGTATAAACCAGCCTAAACTGTGATGTGTAAACCACAACCCGGGCTGTACAAATTGAAGCCCACTGAGCACTGAGCTTGCATATAATCTGGGCTCTACTCCTTTGTGCAAAAACCAAAGCTTTAGCCCACACCAGCTGGGCTAACCGAACCCAACCTGGCCGATCACAAATCAAACCCAGGTTCCACTCAAAATTCTAACTAATCCGGGCTGTGCAACCAAGCTGGGCCAGATCATCTAGGCTAGAACCCACACTGTTGGGCTGTTTAAACATCAACTGGGCTGTACATTCCCAAACAAACCAAATCCCACAAAAAAACCAAATCAATCCTAACAAACCAAAGCCCAAACAAACCAAATCCCACACAAACCAAATGAAACCCAATAAACCAAATTGAGTCCATTACAACTGGACTTTGAGTTCAATTTGAGTGCTAAATCATGTCAGGATTTCGGCCTGCAACTGGGGATACAAACAAATCATTTAGAGAGCTTTCTTACGGGCATGCTTCACAATATGAACTCCCCACAGACCATAGTGATTTTAGGGAATATTATGCACCTTCTCAGGGCCCTGACCTTGAATATTCATACCCTAATCATTATGACCACATGTATCATCAACCACCATGGGAGGATGAGCAATTCTATCCTCCAATGAACCCATGTATGCACTCAATGGAAAACCTCATAGAACAAAACAATGCTAGGTTTGAACTGAATACAATGCATGACCATCCATATAGAAACATGTCTAGTGAACCTCATGCACAACCATGCACTGTATATCCATATGAAGCATGCATACCCACTAGTAAAGACTCTCCTTCAATAGAACAACTCACTATGATTCTTCAAAGGAACCTGATTGAGTTGCAAAATGAAGATTGGAAGGAATATTATGATAGGATGTTTGTTATTCCTAACAATTATGGAAATAGTGTTTCTAGTCCTACTCATGCAACTAAGACTGAATATGAACCTAATCTAGAGGTAGATGTGTACACTGAAAATGCTACAATTTTGAATGGAGAGATGGACTTTTGCTATGATGATGATGATGATGAATATGATATGTTAGAAGAGCATGTATATACAGAAAATATGATGGAATCTTTTGGTTCAGAGACGTTAGGCGTCTCTTCTGTGAACCCTATGAATGATACTTCTTCTAACATTCATAGATGTGATGTTAACTATGAGCTTAGTTTTGTGAAATTCTTCAGTGAATGTGAGCATGCTTCACAACTTGTTTGTGACTTAGGAAAGGATGAATCTTCTGTTGACACTAATGTTCTTTTGGATCATGATATTATTGTTGTGTCACAATATGTTGCCTCCTCTGATGAATTTGACATGGAAATTGATGAATTGTCCTGTGAAAATGAACATGATTTACCCTCTTCTGACTTTAGGAAAGTGTGTGATGGTACAAATGATTTTATGCATGAAAACAACTCAAATGTACCTAACCTCTCTCCTGAATCACAAATTGAAACTCCTCCACCAAACCTAGGTGTAGTTTGTCACAAAAATCTTAAACCAACTTTTCTGAGAGTTCCCAGTTTAGGCTTAGAGCTTTGTGCTTCCCAAGTCCTCTTGGACTATTTTGCATCAAAGTATGACACCTTTAGGGAACCACAGTTGGTATGTGTATGTCTGCCTGTTCTTAGCAATACTCATTTTGAGTTAGACCTTTTGCATGATGTACCTTTAAAATTGCAAGATTTTGTGCTCCCAAACACACCCGTTCACAAGTTTAGGTTTGGGGGAAGCTCATTCACATACACAGTCTTACTTGCACTCTCATATTATATTTGTGTAAGGCTGTTAATGTGTGTACATATTTTCTATTGGGTTGATCCTCAACTCTTTAGACTGTTGGTTTATGGTGAATTTTCATTGTATATATCCAGTAGGACTTGTTAAATTTTTCTTTTCTTGAATTGGTTGAGTCTTCATGCGCATATATTATGCTAATCCGATATGATCTCCACGGAGAATGACTGGATTTTAGCCTTGATGAATGAAGCTCTAACCGTGCTCCGCCGACATCCGGTAATCTCTTCCCTTTTCTCTTATCAGCATAGTTCTCTCGGTATGTGACTGTTTAAATTTTTCCTATCTGTCGACACATTGAGGACAATGTTTGATTTAGGTTTGGGGGTGTGATTTGCATGTAGAGTTTTTAGTCTTTTTGGTAGAGTTTTTAGTCTTTTTGTTTTCCTTCTTATCTAAAAAAAAAAAATTCAAAAACTTTTTGCAAATAAAAACCTCCAACTTTTAGAGATTTTAGAGTCACTAGCATGCTTCTAGCTATGTTTACATAGAGAATTTTTTCTGACCGAAATAACAGAAATTGGAAGTACCGGAGAACGCAATCGGGTTCCTTAGTTGATTAGAGCGTTAAAGTTGGATTTAACCATACCGGAGGGCGAATTAGGTGCTGTTTAGATATTCGGTAGTAGAATTGTGATCACCCATAGTGGAGACTACCCATTTTACATCAAGTGAGGCACCAACCTTCAATTTTTTGCAACTTTCTAGAAAAAGTCATTAGAGTGTGTGTCACCTTACGTAAATTCCGGGTAGGAATGGTGAGCTACCCAACTTCGCACCATTTTCAGCACTACTTTTGATCTCTTGAGTGCTAGTTTTTGTCAATCATGAGGGTGACGTCTAAAGATGAAAACTCCTTCTAAATATCGATTTGCAGTTAGCATCACTCTCTCTCTCAATCAACAAGACCCATAGAAACACATCATCGTCAACAAGCGGAGCAGCATCAGAATATTGAAAGAAAAGTTGATATAGTCCAAGGTTTATATGCAACAAAACAAAACAAAGAAAATAGGATGAGAATTAATGAAGTTTGTGAAAAATTGAGGTTATCGTTTTATTGTAACAAAAAAAAAAAAAAATTTAATTATGTGTTGTATTATTATTTTCATTTCATGTACTTAAAAAAAAAAAAAAAAAAAAAAAAAAAAAATCAAGTTTTTGTAAAGTTCAGAAGTTCGTCATCAACATTTGAAGACCGAAGATTGAAGACGTTTCTATGATTCTTATGAGAGTGATATTAATTGCGAGATCGGGTGAGAAGTGAGTGAGTACTCCCACCCCTTGCTAATGGTTGATTTCCTTTCTTAGAGATCATCAGAAAAGATTGTTTTTGTCCACACTTTTGTGGAGTCTCCAAATTATTTCGGAAGGTTATCCTTCTTACCTACAACGTGTGCGGGGATTTATCTCTTTATTCCCGCCTGCACACATGAGAGACTAAAAAGCGATCTTTTTGAGTGCAATTATCATAAAACCCTAATGGTGAGGCGAAGTTGAGACTTATGATCACAATCGAATCCGAATTCTTTCATATGGTATGGTTACTTCTCGCTCAACTCTTAAGGATGAGAATGCGTTCTTTGGTAGTTCTAACTTCTCATTACTAGCATGCGAGAAACTCTATGTCCTCATAGCTTCTTGGAGGCTTGAGACTCTTTTACACTCGAAGTTGGAGAAGGTTTTGTGGGTACACCTCTTGTAAACCCTCACGAGACTACAACTCGTCCACTAGGGACACCTAGGGGTTTAAAGGCTTAGTGCATACGCTAAATGCATTCGAGAGACTGCGACAGGGGTATAGTTAGGATTTCTTCATTTCTGTTTCACTTGAGGACAAGTAAAATTCAGGTTTGGGGGTATTTGATGAGTGCCAAATAGTGCATATTTATACACCTTTTTATTGGCATTTTACTCATCTTTTGTGCTCAAGAATTAGATATTATCCCAGATTCTGTATTTTCTTTGTTTTCAAGAATAAATATTTGTATTAATTAATTTTGTGATTTTAGGTAATAAATAAGCTCGGAGAAACTGAGAAGCCCAAAGAGCGAAGAATTGGAGTCGAGCGTCTATGGAGCAGATAGCCAAAGCGCGCGCGCAACAGTTGTAACCCAACAAGTAGCAACTCATCTACAAGACATGGGCTTGAGCTAGACCCGACCCGCGACCCGGATCCGAGCCCATCCACTCTGAGCCGTTGAGATTTCTATCTCCCTCATCCATCGGTCGCTGCCTCCACGCGCATCGAGATTCGCTGCTCTCGTGCAACACCAGATCACTCCAAATCTCTCTCAGCCGTTCAGATCTTACCTGCTACATCCTACGCTCGCTGAGGCCTTCTCATCATTCCTTTGCTGCACCGCTCAACACCCAAAACACCTAACTCTATACCCTAGTCGACCCACTCCATTTCATTTTCATCTTCTCTTTCTTCTCTGCAGAGAAGAACCACCTTCTCCCTCACCCCGACAGTGCAGAGCTCTGCACAGACATCTCCACCTTCATCACCTCCTGACACACCATCTCTTTATCCTGCAACAGCCACACCAACAGCCACCTTTAGTTTCACTTATCTCTCGCCTAGCCTCTCTCAACCCTAGAGGCTATGTAAGAGATAAATGAAATTAGGGTTTCACGAGCAGAGGAAGGAAACATCAAATCAAAGCCGCACAAGCGAGAGGAGAGCTCGATTCGGGAGGCTATCAGAGTATGGGTTGCATTTAATTTGTGTTTTAAAGTAAATTAGGGTTTGATAGTTTTGAGTTCTGGCATGTATAAATAGAAGATGAAGAAGATGTTTTAGGGTTTATGCCTGGGCTAGCCAGAGCGTCAATAGTAGTTTTATCTCTGTTGTATCATGTTCTAATTTGATTTCCAGGGTGTTTGATGAAACCCCTGATTCCAATGTGAAGCATGTCTGATTTGATATGATTTTTGTTGTGTTCTAATATGATTAAGATTAGTAGTTAGCCATTGAGTTTACAAGCACGTGATGAGTGGTACCGTAAGAAGACCACTCATACTAGGGTGAGTTAACAAATTTAGCTAATGAATATCTAGCCAAGACCTTCAAAGGAAGGCACATGATCATAACTTAGCTTGCATTGCCTTAGCATAAGAACAGGTGGTGGAAATAATCACCTGGTCACTTCCTAATTTGTCACAATCATTTGCTACTTTAGTTCGGTTCACTTGTCACAACTTCTCGGTCGTTTCGACAAACCAAACACTAGTCTTGTTACTTTCTAGAATTCAGTTTGGCAAGCCATAGATCATCTTAAGCACCACAAGTCCTTGTGGGATCGACCCGTACTTGCCGCGTCTCCGATAGACGCCGTGCACTTGCGGTATTACAAGTAGGCTTAAATTTATACACATTTCGAGGCCTACCAAGCGCACAACGCGCCATCACAAGAGCGTGTCATGAAGTCATGGACGGTTAAGTGATGATGGGAGAAGTGGGCAAGCCTGGTCGTGTGACACTAACACATTACTCCACTACTCCATCACTCCACTTTCTCCACTTCCCACGAGATACGAAGGTTAGGCTAAAAGACTTGTATAAATAGGTTCTCCATCCTATTTTAAGAAAAAAGAACAAGTCCAGACAACAGAGGCAAGTGTTGATATAATCGTATTCAAACACCGGAACTGATAGCTTACACCCTGCAAGCCAGTTCAGCTTTTTGATACAAGTCATTCATAGCCAACACCTTCACATTCTCAACACCTTCTTCGCTTCCCTCCCTAAGATCAACCCCATCTCCTTCACTTTGTGACCGAAACAAGTCCGGAACGGCCATTTATTGGTTTAGGCCGGACTTGCACAGATTGATCTCTCGAATCTACAAGCACTCACCGCGCAGTGCATTTGTTTAAGGTTTAGAATCATTTCTCATCCACACATCCCAAATTACCAAAATCGGCAGAAATAGTTTTCACCCATAAATACAAGGCAAAGGGGTAGGCCAAGGAAGTACGGACTCCCATCACATATCGAAGACATTGCAATTGTAGAGATTGCAGAGGATGGTTTGGATATATTAGGACAATATGAAGATGTATAAGGATCCCAGAATAGGTATAACAATTAGAAGTTATCATACCAAGATGCAGTCTTACATAGACCAACTTCCCGAGGTTATTCGCGAGTATATTTTATATACGGATGATGTCGACGGAGATTTTAATTGTGGCTATCATGATGTGACTGAACAATTAGGAATCTTTGACAGGCGTTTAGTAGAGGTATGACACCATGCCAATATGCTATAATGAGGATGGTCGAACAACTTGTGAACAAGAGGAGCTTTTATGAGCAATTGGTTGGTGTAGGCGAGGGTTTGATGATATGCATGCTCAAGTATTGGGGCCCGAGCAACAGATGAACTTTCTTCCTTCTGAATATTGGATGAGAATGCCGCTTTGTGGGCATCTAGTGGCGGATACATTTAGATGTGTTGTTCATTATTTTACCCCCACCGTAGAAGTAACATTTACCCCAAAGTGGCAAAAATGCGAAGGATCCCTTAAGAAGAGAAGAGTTGTTTTGGCGTTCGTGAACGGTAATCATTTCGGTATTCTAAACCTCAAAGAAAATTGTCCATTTCCACCTATCTGTGGGATGATTAAAAACAAGGGTCTAGATCCCAATATCTGGAAGGGATGGATGGCATCGTATGAGGAGAATCACCAATTTTGGGATGCATTGGCCTTATCAAAAAAACCGCTCCAAGAGGAGAAGATGCAACCCATTACGTGTGGAGGCGATGATGAGTAATTTGGATTTATGTTGTTCAGTAGTACGCAATGTTTTGTTTTTTTTGGAAGTCTGAATTGTAAACATTAAATCATATTTTGATGCCCATGCCGGAACTAGTGTACCGGCGTAGACTTTCTTTTGAACCCATGCCGGAAATGCAGAAAAAACTTCCAGAGAAATCAGTGACCTTTCCGGCATTGAAATTATCATCATTACTATGCCGGTTTTCTGTCAAAATCATATTTTTCATGGAGATTACAGAAAGCCGGCATAGTATACAAACACAGTTAGATGCCGGAACTCTGTCATTTAGAGAACCGGCATTGTTGTTACTGTTCTCGAGCATGCCGGTAATGAAGAAAAACTTAAAAATTTAAGTGATCTGGGCACATTCAAACTCGTAAAAGAGGTAATTTGACACAAGTTTATCAACATAATAAATATAATAAAAATACTAGATTGTATACAAGAACAAACTCCAAAGTTATGTGGTTCCAAACCTAAAACAAATCAAACATAAACCAAGTCAAGCAAAGAGTTTAGCAAGACACACAAACAAACACATTGTTCAAGACTTACAAACAAACATAAACCAACACTAGATTGTTCAAACCAAACAAATACTATAGAATAAACACACGGTCACTCGGTTCTTGGCTTCTTGTGTGCCCTCTTCTTCCTTTCGCCCCACAAGTCTTTTGCCTTCGGATCTTCAATTTTGTCCATCTTTTGCTCGATGTTCTCCATTTCTTTCTGGGCCAGCACCTCTCCTTTCTTGTTCTTTTCTTAAAGAACTTTGATAAATTTCCAATCTATTGTGCTGTTAAGGAAATTTTAAACATGTACTTAGTATGTACAATTGTATAAGTTCATAGACATAGATTAAAAGAATGATAATGAACAAGACGTACGTACCAACAACGTAACGAGCTGTACAAGTGCGGGTACAGTTTCCGGAGTTGTGGAGGAGATTGGATATTTCTTTAGTTTTGGGACAACAGAAAGGTGAAAATACTAGATATGTTTTTGAATTTTTGTAGTCCCAACCAAACAGCTTGTTAGTCGAGACCATGCAACTTCGACCATTCCAGGTCCAGAGACTCAACTCCTTCTGCAATTGATTTGCCAATAACATTCAAGGCTAGAATGTTCTGAGCATCTTCAGGGATGAAGGTCATCTCTCCAAAAGGGAAGTGCATGGTATCGGTTTCAGCATGATACCTTTCGACGAAGCAATTGACGATAATGAGAATCCAAGCTTCACATAATTTTCAACCAAAGCATATAAACCAGAATCCTTTACTATTGTTTGGACCTCTTCACATTCCTCGGACAAATTCCAACCATCCGCGGCTTGGTTTCGAAAAACACGCACAGCCTTCTTATGATCCTATAATTAGGAGAGACAATACAATTAAGAGATTTTACATAAATACACAACAATACATATGTACAAGATAGAAAATGCTTACATAGGTTTGATAGATAGTACGAGCCCACGAGTGCTTGTATCCAAATAGTGTTTTTGGTTCCGGAGCTTCACCCCAAATTCTACCACGTTCAAGGTCAGGTATCATGTCATTAATATGAGGAAGGTGAGAACCTTTAACTTTCACTTTGACGTTGACCTTCTTGCCATTGCCTTGTGTTGGTTGTTGACTTGGCCCACCAACTTCGCTTTGGCTTGCTGATTTACTTTCCTCTTCATCTTGCTCATCTTGATCATCGTGCTCACGGTTTGCAAGTCGACTACGGTCACCACCACTCTCCCAAATTATCCCTCTTGTACCAGCCCCCAAACGTATCTTACGACCTTCATCTTTCCCTCGAGGAGGCAGAGACTGAGGAGTATCAAGATCGTCCTTCCTTCTTCTCTTAGTGACACCATCTTTAGTTTTTCTTTTGTTAGCTTCTTTGCTTTTGACCTATATCGTAAGCACACGGAAAGCAATGAATATAAGACAACTCACCTTCAGTTTTAGTATCGACATTGACTACCTTAAAATACACCACGCCGGTACAATGTTCCGGCAGTACACATTGACTATCGACAATGCTGGTACCAAGTACCGGCATACAAATGCAACCTAAAATCTATGCCGGTTTTTGTGACAATTTTCTTGTATGTTTTAAGTCCACTACCGGCATGCTCGAATAATTATAAAAGAATGCCGGTACCAAAAACCGGCATGCAATGAAACTAAAATTCTATGCCGGTACTGGTGACAAATTCATAAACTCTCCTGTATGTTTAAAGTCCAGTACCGGCATACACGAATTATTATTAGACACTGCCGGTACTAAAAACCGGCACTGTATTCATCCTAGATTGAATGCCGGTAGGGAAAATTCAGTTTAAGTTAATCTGGGGTTGGAAACCGGTACTGTATTCATCCTAGATTGAATGCCGGAACATAAAACCGGCACTGTGTTCATACAAATTTCAGTGCCGGTACTCTCTGAAACTCAACTGTTTGAGTTAGGGTTCGCGATTCTAACCTAAACCCATTGCTATAAATCGATTTAAACACATATAAAGTAGTTTAAAATCACTTACCTTCTCACAGAAGCCATATTTCTGAGTAGTTGATCGTCAGAGAACGTTGCTTCTTCGTCTTCTTGCTCTTGAGCAATCTTAGCAATTCCTTGCTCCTGTTTTTGTTGAGCAATCGATGTTGAGTTCGATTGGGCATTTGGTTTCTTTCGTGGAGGCATAATTTATGATTCAGGTAGGTTAATCGACGAAGAAATTTTTGAATCGACGAAGAACGATGAAGAAAAAAAAATGGTTTGGTTTTTGATTTTTGATTTTCAGTGCCGGAACTGATTTGAGAATGGGGGATAAATGGTTTGGTTTTTGATTTTAAGTTTTAGTAGAAAGGGCATAATAGTCTTTTCACAATGTTTTTAAATTAACCAAAGGGTATTTTAGTATTTTCATACCCAAAAATCACCCCTTAACACACACCATGGGTTGGGAGAAGTAATCAATATCCCCCAATTCCTTTTTATATCCCCCAATTTCGCGTTCAAAATAAAAGCATTACCAAACCCAGCCTAAGTTGTCTAAGACTATGTGCTTATTATCAAAAAAAAAAAAAAAAAAGACTATGTGCTTGAAAAAATACAAAAATTAGCAAGGAAAACAAATTATAAAATTATCAATTCTATAAGAACGGACACCTAGCTCAGCTGGTCATCCCCGTTCCCCAAAGTTTCATGCGTTTCAGGAGGTCCCAGGTTCGAGCCCTAATGGCGTAATATTGCAGAAATTAACATGGAAGGTAGAGTTAGTTTGCCCCCCTTGTGACACAATCTTAGCCTCCCATCCGCTTCGGCTCCTTTGGCTATGTTACCCATGAGGCTCGCTGGTAGACTAGCCCGCTTCGGCTCCTTTGGCTAGGTTACCCATGAGGCTCGCTGGTAGACTAGCACAACAACCTGTTCAATTAATGTAGTAGTATGTCGTTGGAGCTAAGCTTGTTAGGCTTCCAACTAGTTTCATGTAATAATCGTTATCCAATAATATAATAAAATTCTACAACCCTGCTACATGAACCGCTTATAATGACAGTTGATTGCCCGCAAGGTGATGTGTCACCGCTGAGAGACTGGAGGATATTCATCACACGTAGGCACTAAATGCATTTTAGATAGCGGAAAAACTCAAGATTTTTTCTATTCGATTATCTTCTCATCTCCATTAAAACATATTAGGTTGAGTTTTAAGACTTTCAGAATTGAGGCAATATACCCAAGAGGAAGATAATCACAAGTTGAGTTGACTGATTTAGGAGAAATGTTTTTAGCCCTAACTTGTATGATTCTATCCAATTAAAGATCTAACAATATACCGATCAAAAAAAAAAAAATCTAACAATATATCGAGAAAGGGGCATATCATCAACAGAGTAATCTCTTGATGATGAATGTTCAGAGAAATTATGGGAATTAAAGTTTGACGTTCCACTTGTTTCAATATTTATATTTTTCAATTGAAAATTTCATGAACCCTCTTTTACCTTCCAAGCAATTTCATAGGTCGATTCGTATTTATGGTCCAGATGAACCATATTAATCATGTTTTAATTCCACACAAATTTGTTTCGTTGATGTAGTTCCAAGCTCGACCATGTAATCGAAAACAGAAGAAAAAGATTTTTGTTAAAGGGAGAGCAAAAAGCGATCCGAGGAGAGCAAAAATCGTAGTTGACCCGGTAACTAGGGCCTATTCAATATATTTTCATAACTCGGGCCAAACTGTCCTTCCTAATTACACCCACTAATGCCATATTGCTCACACCCATCATCGTCTAAAGAACTCCAACACCATTGAAATCCATGATGATTATTAAAAAATCAAATTCTTTTTTGTAGATCGTCCTCTATTTAACAATTTTTGTGATCAAATTTTATTCATCTTCCATTTTTATCCATTCAATTCCATCAAAAACAAAATCAATTAAATAAAAATTAGGGATTCCATAAAATTTAATTACATATTGTATTAATTTTTATTTATGTATTTTATAATCAAATCAAGAGAGAACGGTTTACTTTTACAGCAATTCTTCTTTTGATTTGGGTCAATTGCAACCACTGTAGTTCGAAGTTCCGAACTACTTTTGCATCACTGTTTGACCTAACAAAGTTCTCACGGTTTAAAACAGTAAACACAAAAAACTAAACAAAGCTTAACTTTGTTTAAAAAAAAATCAGTTCAAAATCTTATTGACAATAGCTTGTAAAAAAGATAGAAATTAGAGGAAGGCCTAATCAATGTCATGTATTCATACGTATGTTTAAAGAAGTGACAACCGTGAAGAACGTTTTTCTGGTTTAAGGGATGGTGGAGGAAACTCTCCGTGATTAATGAGTATATATAGTAAGGGTGATTCGGTCCAAATAATAACAATATATTGAATGGGTCCTAGTTAGTGAGTCAACTACGATTTTTGCTCTCCTCAGATCGCTTTTTGCTCTCCCTTTAACAAAAGTCAAGAAAAAAAGGAACTCCCATTGATCAAAAGAAGAAGAAGAAAGAAGAGGAATGACGTGACAGCATAAATTTCTCCTCTCTCTGCCACTGGGAGCCACGTCAGCATGCGGGCATTCTGCTGTCAAAATAAGCTGTTAACATAGCATTTTCGAAAATCTCTATGAGCGAGAATTTTCCATACTTATCTCACAATAGTAACCATTTTCAGATTCCTAGAAATAAGTATCACAGAATTTGTGGCCTTTTTAAGGCAACAATATATATCTATCGCAACTAAATTTGGTTATCAACCTTCGCCCCGGATATAAAAACCAAGCACAAAACCCTAACTACAACATTCATAAACCAAGTACAAAACCCTAACTACAGCATTCATTCACACTATGGAATCCAATCCTCGTCGTGGTGGAAGAAAAGTTTTGCTAAAAACTCTTCTAATACAAAAGAGCAAGAAGAAGAAAAGGAAAAAGAAGAAAAGGAAAAAGAAAGAAACCTTAAGAGTATACACTGCTTATTATCTCGTCTTTCACAGGTAGTTGATTTTGTTCTAAGTTATGTACTCTTAGATCTTTATGTCTTCCAAAGTTGATGTGTTAGCCGCAGGAATATTTACTTCAGTTCTGGTCTCTTTTAGGATGAATAAATGCTTTGGTTGCCCGAGTTTAGATATGCTTATTCATTTGTTGTTGTTGTTTTGGTATTTAACTGACTTTTGATATAAATCAGAAACGATTTGACATAATCTGTTTATTTCATACTGAATTTTTAGTATGTCCTTGCAGATATTACAATGAAGACGCTTGTCAAAGTCTTCGATATTGATATTTGCAATTTGGGATGTTTTTAGGTCATTCAAAGCGAGTTTGCTCTCATTGAACCGAAGCGGGTATTTGCTTCCAAATCAAGAAATGACATCCCCTTGGAGTGTATCGTATCCAAGACTACATTCATCTAGCATCCTCAAGTGTATGGATTCTTCATTTGTTTTTCTTTGTTTAGTGATATTTATGCATATCTTTTCATTTTGTTGTTTATTTTCATGGAAGGCAAATTTATTTTTTTCTGTTTATTTGCTAACCAGGTCCAATCTTACAACTCTATGACATGACCTACGACGAGGAGTTTTGTACATTTCAAAACCTACCTTCAAGTAATATGTTGTATCCATTGAGTGTATTGGTACTTCATTTCTTGTTTGTGGAAACTAATATCATTGTTCTTTTGTAGTAGATGAACAAAATGTTGCTTCATCATCATCAACCATTTCTAGGGAAGGTAGTCCAAAAGTTGTACAGGAGGCTAATGTTAATGCCAGGGGACTTTCTTCAGCAGTTGATTCAGAGAAATCAGTTATGACTATGCTGGACTTGTATTCTGGTTGTGGAGGGATGTCCAGCATAGTCATAACTGATTTCTCTGAAACAATTGCTGTATACTGGAGTATCCTAACATTAGCCTTTCTATCGAGAGATTGTCCCTAGATGATGATGTCCAAGACAGTGAAGAGATTGGTCGGATTTTGCCAGAAGAATTTGTAGTTTTCCATACATTGTGCTATACAGCTAAGGAGTTATGAACGTTTGTTCTGTATTTTTTGGTTGTTTTATTTGACCAGCAATTATGAAGACAAAATCCGTGAGTTGGTTAAAATGGCTAACCAGTCCAAGCTTTTTCCTCTTCCCGTAAGTTGTCCATGCTTATTTTGTGTTAGCATTGGTTTTACAAAATTTCTTTTGTCCTATAATAGTACAAGTTCTTGAAGCTTAATTGGCATTAAAAGGGGGGAGATATTTAGCCAACACATTTCTTGAAGCTTAATTGTTTTATTTTTCTGACTTGCGTTTTATCTGCAGGGAGATGTAGATGTCATATATGGAGAACCTTCCTTTAGAGAGTTAGTGGCTATAACCGCAATAGAGATACTGAAGAACCGTTGGACGATAACAAGAACCATTGGACGTTGTAGGAGTAGTACTACTTTATGTTCGCATATGAATTCCCTTCACAGTTATTAGAGCAGAGGAATGTTATGTCAGCTTTAATAATTTTGGTACTGTTTCTTGTTGATGGTGTCTGTGGCATTAAAATCAAAATTGTAAGACATTTACTATTCAAAACCTAAAATTCTGACTGATGGATGTAAAAGCATTTGTTTGAGATAATATCATCGCCTCTATTCTTGGAATCTAAAAATCTAAATGTGCAGTGATAGACTATTTTGTTTGACTGGACGGATGTCTGCAGTTCTTAGTACAAAATCTGGTGATATATCATTATGCGTACAACTAAACGAACAAAATTCGCTTGAGGCTTCATCTACGTTTCAGTCACAAATTATGACTCCAATGCACAACCACACTAGGTTGGATTTCACTACAGCTTTAATCAGTGGAATCATAATGTTATTGAACATATCAATTTGTTGACAATCTTATTTGACCAGTAATTGTGAAGATAAATCAAAATGGACTATTTATCAATTTAGAAATTTCTTTGTGTCCATAATAGTTTTTTTTTTTTTCTTTTTCTGAAGGGATAATAATATATTTACCCAGCAAATTTCATGAATATATTAAGTATTGTTTGTTTTTATTTTTCTGACTTGCGTTTTATCGCGTGTAGGGGATGAAGATGTCATATGTGGAGGACCTCCCTATCAGAAAGTGTCTATAACCGCAATACAGGGCCGGCCCTAGCATTTTGCTGCCCCAAAGCAAACCAAAAAATGTTGCCCCCTTCCAAAACTTAAGTATGCACTGTATTAGCATCATTTCCATGCCCTGACATTTTCAGAGACACCATCGTTCCCATTCATATCATTAGAGCACTTCCATAATTCTGATGTCACTAACACCATTTTCAGCAATACAAACATTCACATTACCCACATTAACACCATTATTAGTAGCACCAACATTCACATTCCCCTGATCTATAAATGGGGTTTGAAAAAATTTTGCCCTAAAAATGCAATTGAGTAGTACTTACTGAAAATCAAAAGAGACTCAAATCAATATATAAATGAAATCTATTCTCATGACTGAATTAGGGGTTAAATTTTTCTCATCGTGAAGATGGTGGATCGAGTGGAAGTGGTGTAAAGAAGGGAAGGAACTAAGAATAAGAACCAAAGAGAGTGGAAGTGGTGTAGAGAAGGGAAGGAACTAAGAATAAGAACCAAAAAGAATGAGATGAAGTTAGAGTCCGATAAGAGCATCTCCAACAGAGAGTGAATCTTTTTTTTTTAGTGACACATAGGATTTTAGACCTCCATTTGGCATAAATCCATCTCCAATAGTAGGGTACTACAAACTAGGAGGGACAAATTACTAAATATAAAGGTGTTCAAGAAAGTGTTATCTACACCTCCGGCTCCACCTCCACGTCATATTTTTTCACTATTTTTTTTTTTAAAATTTCTACCGTTGGAGATGATTTTTTAGATATGAGGTCCTATATTTACTCTATGTGTAGACCCCATAAATAAAATGACTAAATTAAAAAGCCTCATAGGATTTTTTGCACCTTCTGTTGGAAATGCTCTAAAAGAAAATTGATCTTTTTGAATCTGTAATATACGAGAGACATTTTATATAATTAGGAATAAACTCTTAAAGAAACTAAATATTACAAGATGCCCATAAATCTATTACAAACATATCCTTTTATATTTTTTGTAATCACGATTTAAACCTCCATTTTGCTGTTTTAACACAAACACCCTAAAACTAAAACTTAATTTGCTGCCCCTATTGGGTTGCTGCCCCTAAGTCAACCTTCGTTGACCTTCCCTCAAGGCCGGCCCTGCCGCAATAGGAATGCTGAAGAACCATTGGACGATGACAAGAACTACCAGGTGCTTGTAACAATGTTAAATTATTTAATCCAAATTACGCAGAAACTGTAATAAGTTCTCACCGTTGGGAACCGATTATTATGCTCAAAAGAGTGACCGTGTGACGCAAACGATAATATAAAGTTTTAAATCCTAAATACCCAGGAACTGAAGTACTCCTTCTGTTTTTGGAAAAAAAGATACTTTCACTTTTTCATTTTAACCTAAAAATAGGCCAAATTGAAAAAGTGAAAGTATCTCTTTTCCAAAAACGGAGGGAGTATAATATTTTGTCGTTAAGTTTGCCATTTTTTTTTTATTTTTTTTTTTATTTTTTTTTTGAGTACATGTTTGCAGATTTGTAAACAATTCATGAGAAGGCCAAAGATTTGTTGAAATTACTTAAAGAACGGCAAAAACTTTGTAATAAATGTACGGGAAATGTAAGCATGGCATGATCGTTTTAGGTTACTAAGGTAATCTTGTTAAGCCATCCATATACTTTTTCAAAATCCTAATTTCAGACTTATGGGGATCAGTGGGATGTGAAAGCAGTTTTTTTGACCAATATCATTCAAAACTTTGTCTCTCTTTAATCTTTTAGTCTAAACAAATAAATACTGCATTGATACAAGACGGCCCCGGATGACAGCAACACACTCTTTGGTGGAGCCTAATATAGTATTGTATTATCAATTAGCAGGAAGAGTCTTCCAGTTTTATTCGGCACATTGTTGCTACATGTGGGAATCCTTTGGATCTTTATGGACCATCTGTTTTGAACTTCTAATACCATGGACCATCTGTTCGGAACATGTTTGCAAGGATTTTCAATAAAACTAGTAGGGTAAGTCAATTGATGTTGAAGAATAAACCAAGATACTATGAAGAAGACTGAAGGGATCAACAAGAGTTGTTGATACAATATAATGGATCAACTATGAGAGTTGATAGAGTATGTTTGGATCAACTGGTACAGTTGACATGAAGTGAATGGATCAACAAGAGTTGTTGACGCATGGTACGGTATTTAGAAGTTTACTTGAGATGAAAGAATTTCTTGTTTTAGAGTTCGTTTACGTGAGAATTTTTCTAGAAGAGTCTTTGTTAGAGTTTGATTAAGTTAGGAAAGTGTTTTTTACTTGAGAGTCAAGTTTGTTAATCATATAAATAGGCTGTTGAGCCATGAGTCGATATACATCAATTAAGAGAAGTATTGTTTTAGTTTTAGTTTTGTGTTCTTTTCATTAAGTCTTTGATATCATATTTTCTACATCTGGTATCAGAGCACTGGTATCAGGTTCTAGGGTCAGGTATGAGAGTTTGAGTTAAAGAAGATGACGAGTTTAAGTTCGATTAAGGTACCGGTGTTTGAAGGTAAAAACTTTGAACATTGGAGGGTGCGGATGGAGAATATTTTCACATACCATGAGGTATGGGATATTGTGAAGGATGGTTATCTTTGGACCAATGGAAGGAGTAGTACTTGAAGGAGCCGCTAACTCTATTAATCAAAACAAAAGAAGAATTCTAAAAAGCTACATATATTCTTCATCAGGGTATTCATGAATCTCTCATGGACAGAGTTATCTATATTAATCAAGTTAAAGCAGCATGGGATGGTTTGGTTAGCTATTACACAGGGTCTGACAAGGTCAAGAAGGTTAGATTGCAAACCCTAACGAGAAAGTATGAATTATTGCAGATGGAAAGTACTGAAACAATATCGATTTTTTCTCAAAGACTTTGAATTTTATCAATGAGATGAAGGCTAATGGTGATATCTGTAGAAGATTCAACAGTTGTTGAGAAGATTTTAAGAAGTTTGCACGAGAAATTTGAATCAAAGGTGACTTGCTATAGAGGAATGCAACACGGTTGCAACTATGACTCTTAATGAGTTATTGAGTTCATTACAAGCTTATGAACAAAGATTGTTAGAAAAAACAACAAACAAAACAAGTTGAAGAAGCACTTCGAGTCAAGTTAGTGGAGAAGCAATCAAGGAAAAGCTAATATCTTGGAGGTTTTCAAGGAAGATATAACAATGGTGAAAGATCTAACATGGAGGTTATCGGAAAGAAAACCAATGGATAGAAGCAAAATTCAATGTTATAATTGTGGAGATTTTGGACATATTGCTACCGAGTGTTCAAAACCAAGAAAGACGATTCTAATAACTACAAAGCAAATTTCAAAGCAAATATAGCGAGAAAGTCAAGAAGAAGATGAAGAAGAAAATAAAAGTGAAAATATGTTGTTTGCTTGTCATACACCTGAAGAACAGCCTCAACATAAGTGGTATCTAGATACAGGTTGCAGTAATCATATGAGTGGAAGAAAAGATTTGTTTGATAATCTTGATGAATCAGTATGTTCAACTGTGAAGTTTGGAAACAATTCTACAATTCCAGTTATGGGAAAATAAAGGATTGGAATAGTTCTAAAGAATAGTGCAAAAACATATATTATGGATGTGTTTTATGTACCAGGTTTGCATCAAAATCTTTTGAGTATGGGTCAGCTATCTGAAAGAGGTTATTCTATGAACATCTTCAATGGTGTCTGTACAATTAGAGATCGTTTTAGAATACTTATTACAAGAGTTCAGATGACTAAGAATAGATTGTTTCCTTTGAATATTCAGTATCAAAAGGAAAGATGTTATAGTAGTCATGTTCATAATGATGCTTGGTTGTGGCACAAGAGAATGGGGCATGTGAACTTCAACAGTTTACTAACCTTAGCAAAGAAAGATATGGTATCTGGTTTACCTTTCATTGAGATTCCCGAATCAAGATGTGAGAATTGCATTTTTGGCAAGTCGCATAGAGATCCATTCCCAGTCAACAAAGCTAGAAGAGATGATCAACAATTGGAGATTGTTCATAGTGATCTGTGTGGTCCTATTGAAGTAACTTCACATGGAGGTAATAATTATTTTATAACTTTCATTGATGATTTTAGTAGAAAGGCACTGGGTTTATTTGCTTAAACAAAAGAGTGATGCTTTTCATGCATTTAGAAGCTTTAAAGCATATCTTTGAGAAACAGATTGGCAAGAGCATCAAAATATTAAGAATCGATAGAGGAAAAGAGTATCTTGTAGTTGATAAATTCATGGAAGAACATGGTATTCAACATCAATTGATCAAAAAGATATACACCTCAACAAAATGGAGTTGAAAAAGGAAGAATATAACCATAATGGAGATGGCAAGAACTATAAGAAGAACAAAAGATTTACCAAAAATTTTCTGGGGATATGCAGTTGATACATCAGTTTACTTACTCAACAGATGTCCTACAAATTCTTTGAATAATATGACACCAGAAGAGGCCTAGAGAGGTGCAAGACCAAGTGTAAGACATCTGAAAGTCTTTGGGTGCATTACATATGCACATGTACCTAAAGAACTTAGAAATAAGTTGGATGACAAGAGTGAAAAATGTATTCTTGTTGGTTATAGATCAGTAACAAAAGGATATAAGTTGTTTAATCCAGAAACAAGAAAAGTAATCATAAGCAGAGATGTGATCTTTGATGAAGATTCACAATGGAATTGGAATACTGAATCAACAAACAATGTTGATCCAAATTCTGGGTCAACAAGGAATGTTGATCCACCTGCTGCTGTCAGAACAGTTCCAATTGTAGTTGAAGAAGAAGTGCAGATTCAAGATAGTGTTGAAGAACATCCTGAAGAAGCAATAACACAAGCAGTTTTACAACAAGAAACTACAAGACCAAGAAGAAAATATATTATACTTTCTAGGTTAAATGATTATGTTTTAACAAGAGATGATGAAGATAGTGATGAGGATGTGGTGATCTTTGCATTGTTTGGAGATTGTGATCCTGTAACTTATGAAGAAGCATCAAAAGAACAAGGTTGGATTCAAGCCATGAATGAAGAACTGAAGTCAATTGAAAAAAATGACACATGGGAATTAACAAAACTTCCACCAGGAAAGAAACCTATTGGAGTTAAGTGGGTTTATAAAACAAAGTACAAGTCAAATGGTGAAGTGGATAGACAGAAAGCAAGGTTAGTTGCCAAGGGATATAGACAAAGACAAGGAGTAGATTACTCAGAAGTATTTGCACCAGTTGCAAGACTAGATATAGTGAGAATGATAATTGCTCTAGCTGCACAAAAGGATTGGAAGATTTTTCAGATGGATGTGAAGTCAGCATTCTTGAATGGAGTATTGGAAGAAGAAGTTTATGTTGAGCAACCAGCTGGTTACATTATGGAAGGGAAAGAGAATGAAGTATACAAGCTAAACAAAGCTTTGTATGGTTTGAAACAAGCACCAAGAGCTTGGTATACAAGAATAGATTCTTATTTCATTAAGAAAGGATTTACAAGATGTTCACATGAACATACATTATATTTGAAAGTTGATACTCTTGGCAATCATATTATAGTATGTTTGTATGTGGATGATCTTATTTTCACTGGAAATAGTTCTGAGATGATCAAGGAATTCAGGGAGGATATGGTAAAGGAGTTTGAGATGACAGATCTTGGTTTAATGTCATATTTTCTTGGCATAGAAGTACAACAAACTGAAAGAGGAATTTTTATTAATCAACAAAGATATCACTACAAGAAAATTGGACTTTAGCGACTATCACGAATCGGTTGGTACAGGGCCGTTTTGAGTGGCTGGAGCTCTGTAACGACCCGACATGGCAACGGATACGCTCGTGGGTGAAGGCTTATTTGCTAAAGGTTTATACCAACCATTCTGTTGGTACAAATATCTTTCAACTTCAATGAAGCGACTCAAGTCCGGGTTGGCACAACTTTTCAGTAAGTTGGGTTGTAGTTGGTAGAACATATAAAGTGTTTGTTGGTGAAATATATAACCCACAAAAATATCTCATTGTTGAAGACCGGACATTGTTGGTAGATGCGGCCAACTATAGAACTATGTCAATTGATAAAGTATTTAACCCACCAATTTTCGTTGCTCTATGCATTTCGGCTTGAGGGTACAAAACTTTATCTCATAAACGTTTGGATGGTTGAGTGTTTTATCCACTTAATTTTCGTTGGTTAATGTGTTTATCCGCTAAACGTTTGGATGGTTGAGTGTTTTATCCACTTAATTTTCGTTGGTTAAATGTGTTTACCTGCTAAATATCTTGTTGCTTGGTTTTGGGCATTGAAACCTCAGCTGCTCAAGGTTACTAGCCACAGAATAAACAGTCGGTGAAGTCTTGTAATTACTTAATGTGTCGCTGGTGAAGATTTGTTGCCATCAAAAGTTTAGTTGGTAGGTGCTTTAGTCGTCAAATATGCAATTGGTGTCGTTGACAAAGGGCTTAAGCTAGTACAAACTAAGTTGCTCAAGTGTTTCACCGTTACCAGTTGAGCTGCTTAAGGTGTTGGTAGAGTATTATTCAGTAATAAAATAATAAACAAAAACAACTTCAGAATTTCTTTTATTCAGATATTTGCTTTTATTCGTTATTTCCATTCACTACAATTAGAACATATTTGAACAATGATACATTAAAAAGAATTTACACAAGTATTCAGCAAGTTAACCTTGCACCTGCACCCTATGGATGTTTCAGAAATGGCCACCCAAATGAGAAAGCAATTGATCAGCAGGACACCGGCTTTTGAACCAAGGGACTTTTTTTTTTGATGGGTTAGTACAGTGGTTAGTTGTGGCCCCTAAATACTACTAGCAATTACAAGGTCCAGGGTTCGAACCCTTACCTCCTCTAAGGGAGTGAGAACCATCAGGCCACTTGATGATTCTCAACCAAGCAATTGAGAACCAAGGGACTTCAAGCATGAACTTTTTGTCCTTGTTCACCTCTTTAGACCTTCAACATCCATTTGATGGCTGATCTTATGGGCCTGTAATCCGAAGTAATGAAGTATTATTACAACAACAGATGATACAATTTGTTTAGTTCTCATAAAAATGCTTCTGAAAAATGCAAAATCACCAGGGCCACATGCTTACATTCCATGCAAAACAATTTGAGTATTCTTAAAGATAGAACCTATGTGCATATTTTTGTGTCCATGCATCATTAAAATTGATACACGCACAACATTGCACCACTGATTAAACATCATTTACCAGGTGAACATTAATGAATTACAAATTTAGGATCAAATCTAATGTAATTTCACCCAAATTCTGAAAATGTAATCAAAATTGTAAGAAGTTACCAGTAAATTAGAGGAGTGAGTACCGTCTTCATCTCAGATTTCTTGGCTTTGTTGCCCACCCATCTTTTCACTTCTTGACGAGCATTCTTGGCTGCTGATTCAGCTTCCTTCGCTGGAGCCGCCACAAACCACAGATTTACGAGTTCCTCTCCAATTCCTTCAAATCTAAACTACCTGAAAAGGAAACAACAATGAAACATGAGTCTATTTGTACCTGAAAAGAGAGTTGTTATAGACTTGAAAGAATTTAATAGGTGTTTGATGTATCAAAAGTTTAAGGTTCAGAATTATCATCAAAACCTACCTCATTCGGATCCAGTGAAATATTTCCCCAATGATCCATGAAAAGATAATTACCACTAAAAACATAAAAAAGCCTTCCATCCCTTTAAACCTTCAATGTAATTACTTAGTTTGAGTAAAATGTAAACTACCTCGCCCCCTTTCTTTTATGTTCTGCTCATCTTCCTGTCGAGCTGTGTGCTCCCTGATGAGAGCATCAGCCAACACCACCTCTACACAGAAAATTCCAGCAGTAACCCAAGTTTGAGACAGTCGTCCTCCTTGATAAGGCAAATGACACAGTAAGAGCCCCTTCTTTAACCCTGCAAGTATTACTCACTTGCATTAACAACTTCCTCATGAAATTTAAGTTCAACAAATTGAAGGGACACTACAAACAAAATTTATTGGATTTATCTGCATATACCTCAAATTAAAATTCAGAGAAGATATGGAGGAGTCCATAAACCCAAGCGGCTCCAGGTCGTTCAAGAAATCATGCTCTGGCTTGGTTAATTCTGTTGCTTTTCAATCTTTGTTGTGACTGCTGTCAGCTGGCTTGATTAATTCTGTTGCTTTTCAATCTCTTGTATCTGCTGACGTTGTTGCGAGGGTGGAGTAATCTCAGCACCAAGAATAATATCACGAATCCCAGACTGGGTCAGTGCAGGTCCGTTCACATTCTTCTTCTGTGCATAATCTGAGTGTAATCCCTCAAAGAAACCTTCACCTGCATTAAGTAAATTCTTAGTCGTCCCTTGTTTGCACGAAAACAGAACACATACACATAATATTCCCATTGGTTGAACACAAAAACATATGAAACGAGACTTACGTTCAGCCAGTCATCGAAGAGACTAACAGAAGCATTGTGGTTCAGTCGCCTTCAGAATTAAATCACCAAATTTCTCAATCTTCAAGCAAGCCTGGAACGGAAGCTGCAACTCACTGCCTTCGATAAACACATTGGGGAAATCAAGAAAGTGGACCTCCAGAGGGTCAAGCATTCCCTTACAAGTGACAATCATCTGCTTTGGCCGCTCTTCAACTGGCAAGGACCGCACAAGAGCAACTACTTCCTCAGCAATTTTCCACTTGGAAAGCTGGCCGAAACGTTTCTTCCCTGCCCACACACTTTTGTGGATGACCTATAGACACCAAATATGTTTGTTAAGACCATGAGGTATATACACTGGGATCAAAAGTGAACACAGCAAATCAGCAAAATAGTTGAAATTGTACCTTAAGAAACACAATTTCCCAATCCTTGGATTGAATTAAAAAATAGCACAATCAGCAAAATAGTTGAAATTGTACCTTAAGAAACACAATTTCCCAATCCTTGGATTGAATTAAAAATTAGCACCAATGATGGGTCTGTCATGTGATTCCCTTTAAATATTTTGTGGATAGTTGCACGATACACATTGGTGTCACTTGTCATCCACAAACCATATTATTTCCCGAGTTTTGAGATGACGAGATATGGTTCTGTAGGCTCAGAAGAATACAACTGTAACCCCTTCTTGATACGTTCCCTCAGAACATATACAAAGCTGGACCTGGCACATGAAACAGAAACATCAGTTAGGCCTTGGGTGGAATTCTTAAATTCCAGAAAACACTTTTATATGAACAAAAATTCACATTGTGAAAATAGATATGAACCTTCAATAATCTATTAACTTCAAGGTGACTAAGCACATTATGATAACAAGTTTATGCAAACATCAATAACAACAAAGCATTGCTTTTAATAAGTTCATGTAGACACCAATTTACGTATCAACAATCGGTACCTACAAATGTCAAAGTCAATGACTCATGTAAATACTTTAAACCAACAAATGAAATGACACCCCTATGGTTGTGAGCGGATATCAATAGATAAGAACCCTTATGGGGCCTAGAGAGACTGGAATAGTTTAAATATCAACAGATGATTCCAAGTTTCAACATAAAAATTCTTGATCACTTTAATATCAACATTCTGTAGCAAATGGATGACATATAACAGCAGCGACAAATGAAACTACACTAATTGAACTCTGTTAGTGTTACACATCCCTACCAGATGGAGTCAACTATAACCTAAGGAGGACATGGTAAACAGCAGTTCAAAAGCTGCTATATTACAGGGTACAAGGAAAAGGTCTCAGTGCTGGACACCGGTATCCAAAAGCTTCGAAACTAGCGAAACACAACGCATGAAGTAGATAGCACTACTAGCGACTTTCGAGATATCTCAACAAATATGGTGAATAATAAAAGATAAAACATACATGAAGTAGAATTATGTACGTACTATAAGACCATTTTGTAGCGACTTCATCTTCTTGGTTGGACTGGTCATGGCAATCAACGCCCCTTGCGATGGATTTCGGGGACTTGTGCAAGTTATTGTTGACATCTCAGTGAAACAATCCCCCTGTTAGTCCTCAAGAAGATGCAAACTTTCTACTTTTATCCATGTTATGAATCTCGTGGAAAATGGAATTCATGACAATGGGCTCCAACATCACTAAGTCTTTGAAACCAGCTTTATCTTAGCCAACATCAACCTACAATAGAAACAGACAACCATTTTATTTATCAAATTCTACTTGCAAAAATGGCTCAAACCATACCAATGATACCATTTCCGAAATATATATGTATATATTACGAAGGTAGGAACTATTACCCCTTTTGTTGTTCGTGTCTTAACATTAGTGAAAAGACACCCTAGTTATTGAGTGCCAACCATTCATTTTTCACCTCCTACCAACAATTTTGAGTTGGAAAACAATCCTTAATATCCATACTATCTTCCACCTCATTTCCTACACACAAACAACAACAATTTGTGGATCTAAAACTGAAAGCAAAGCCGAGTTCATACTATAAAGAAAGTTGTAACTATAAACCAAACAAAAACTCAAGTTAAAATTGGAACCAAGCCAAAACATTACTTAGCTAAAGCATCACTAAGAAGGCAATCGTTAATTACCTCAACAAATTCTCCAGTTCACTTCTGACCCCCTTTTAAAAACCTCATTAAGAATGAGTACAAATCCAAATTAAAAACTCAGGGTTTATTTTTCATGAAAACCCCCAAAATTAAAACAAAATAAAACGGTATAAAATCAAAATCGAAGGAAATAGAAGTAATCATAAAACGAACCATGAAATTGCCTAATTGCTTGTAAATCTTTTGATACTTCTTCTTCTCGTTGGTGAATCCACAAATCAGCAAAACACCCAAACCCAGTTAGAACACTATCTCAATTCTTGAATACAACCCTAAATCATGAAAAACAAACGATCTAGCAACAAAATACTAATACTCTTTGTTATGAATCTTACCAGAGGAGCCATTGCTACAATAATTCCTTGATTGACTTCTGGATCGATAGAGAGAAACAAGATACTGAGACATCTACCAACATCTTCGGTTTACCCATCCATTGTTCTTCTTAGTTCTTTTATTCACTCGATAACAACTTGCATTATTGTGGCTCTGTCTTGTTTAATAACGGTAAACATTGAGAAATCACAAGTTTAATAACGAGTATCAACCGATCTATATTTGTTGAAACAATTTTCAGAGATGAGGTTACGGATCTGAGAATGGGTGAGGCAAAAAAAGAGATCGTTAAGAGGAATGAACGAGGAGGAGGACGGGCGGAGACCGAGACTGATTTTATGTTTTAATTTACTGATCTAACGATTTAATATGTGCCTCGGTGGTGGTGGTGGTGCCCGAGTTGGTGAATATGTGCCACAAATTTAATATGTGCATCTTCATGATTTTCATCTTCAAATCTCAAAACCGAAGATCAAATCAAAAAGTAAAGAAAACTCGGGTTAGATAAGTACAAGCATAGACTAAAATATTATCATAATCGAAGTAAAAATACGAAAACTAAATTATGCAATCACCGTGAGTTATCGGAATAGTCTTGGTTGATCTGTGAAGACACTTTGTTATGTGCGGATACTACGAGTTTAATCGGAGAACTCCTTTGAGTATTGAATGAGGAACGAGAAATAAGCGAGTTGGATACTAATCTCTTTCTTAAAAATCAGCTTGAGATTGAATCAAAAAAAAATGATGACCGGGAATTCAAGTTACCAATTATTCAAATCAAGGCCTCAAACTCATATACAAGAAAATACAAAAATATGAGCGAGCCGACAATGTGTGCATGTTATTTTCATGGTTGAAACAAACTGATTCTCACACCTGTTTCATTTTACCAATTATTCAATTTAAAGGCCTGAAACTCATATGCGGAAAGTACGAAATATGAACATGTTTTTGACAATAGGTATGTCTTTGGATAGACTCACATTGAGAAAACTATATAAACTGGACACTTGATCTCTTCTTCTCATTCGGACATGTAGCCTTCTCATCTGAAGCCTGGGATAAGTTTTTGAGCTGGAAATGCTACTTTAAAGTTGTATGATTACTCATAAGCATTTTCAAGTGTGAACGCCTCTTTCAATTTCCCTTCGTTACGTGATATTTATGTTAGGAAAATATGACATTAGCGTGGAGTTTTGCGTAGAAAATCGGTCGATACCCGCCTAAGGAGACCTACATATAAGTAGAGAAAGACTAGGAAACAGACCTCGTAAAGTGAGGGATCTTTGGATAGTGAGCAAAGAAGTGAGCCAACAAAAGCATCACCAAAGACTGTAGTATCTCTCAGTATTCACCGAGGAATCCTTTCACTGCACCCCTTGAAGTTCTGTTCCAAATGTAACACCAATGATACATTGATTCATTATAGAACAATGTTAGAAAGATGTAGAAGTTAAAGCAAAGGTATGAAACCTTAGTGAAGTATCTCGCAACCCTTGTCTCCATCAATGATGACGGAGCCAGTAGTTCGGGAGACATTCTTTAGCTCGAAAAGAAGTTGTAGTTCTCAATTAGCCGAAGATTTTTTCAATACTTAGAACTTTGCTTGTAAGTTTAGGTAACATTAGCAAACTTTGGGTTGCTTTACTTGTTCTTAAAAAAGAAGATCTAGCCAACAAACATAAAAACCAAAAATTAGTGAATCAAATCTAAACATCCAGTGAAGTGATGAATTAAAATCCCAAAATTGAAAATAGAAAGGGTTTCTCTATAAATCAAATACAAATAAACACTAAAACTTAAAATCAATTACAATCTAAAACTTAAAATCAAAGGTGAAATAACTCGGAGATGAAGGTTGTCCATGGGTTTATTCTATAAATCGATTCAAAAATCCCAAAAAATTCTTATCAGTTCACAAATTTCCAATCTACTTAACCTAACCACAAACAACGGCGAAAATCGGACCGGATCTACTCATAAACGCATCAAAATCAATAAATAAAGCTCATCAATAAAGCGATTATTACCATAGATTGAACTTTGACTCTCAGAATCCCGAGATTTCAAAAACGTTTCCATCTTAACTTAGTAAAAATCAGCTAGATGATAAAGGAAGAAACTGATCTACTGCTAAATTTTTGTATAGAGAGAAGGGGAATAGGGTGGTAGGTGAAGAACAAAATTAATGAATGAAGGTTAAGCCGTTTTTGTGTGTTAGGGGTTTTTCCTGAGGGAGGCGGAGGTTTTGAGAGGTTAGAGACGAAGATATGAGAGGAAAGTGCAGCAAAGTGTGGGAAATTTCTTTTGATGTTTCGTATACCAATCTTTGAACGGTGGAGATTTGATTAGGGATGGTCATACGGATTAGGGATATATTTGGACGGTGGAGATTTGATTTAAGACTGTCATACGGATAGTGTGTTTTCTTTGTGCTTTTGTACTTTCTCTATGTGCTTCCGGTTTAAATTTTGACTAGTCATATAGGTCATGAAGTAATTTCGACTAGTCATACAGGTCATGAAGTAGCTTTAGTTCACACTGGTAGACTCAGGTTATAAGATTACTAGAGATGGAACATGAAACTCCGGATGGGTTCTGACTTCAAACTTCAAATGTGGTATAACGACATACAAACTATGAACCAAGAAGCTCCGGGAGGGTACTTCAAACTTCAAATTCGGTATAACGACAAAAAAACTATGAACCATGAAGCTCTAGGTGGGTTCTTTCTTCAAACTTAGCAGGATAGATCATCGAAATCGATAAATATGAAGCTCAATGATGATTCGAACTTCAAAAGGTTGTAAAACTCCAGTTGTATATGTATATTTTTCCTGTAGTGATACGACAAGAAGTGGTATCCTCGGAATTAATCTCTACCGGAATCCTAAACTTTATGAACACTCCAAGTGAGTGGAACAGGTCATTAATCCGTGTGATTTCTCTTCCCTACAAGGGATCATATTTGATCAACTTTTAAATGTAAGGAACGAATATCCCTTGTTTAAAGGGATATGGGAGACCATAGTACTTGAATTTCTATACATTTCTCTACATTTAGGGGATAGGGAAGGGAAATTGTGCACCATACTGCTTGGCCTTAGGAGGTGGATTCAAAGCCTAAGTTTCTCTATATGTATTGCTTTGATTTAGTTTTTTTGGTATAATAATCCATCTTTTGATCATTCGACTACCCGTTCGTTCAAATTAGTATTAGTAGAACTTAGAAATTTAGTTTCACCAATCCGGCCAACTCCTTGTGGGATCGACTCGTATTGGCCGTTAGCTACATAGTAGACAATGTTCATTATATTAAAACAAAAAACAAAATTATCTTAAATGTATTCCATTTATCTAAATCACATGCTTCAAAAAAAAACCTAAATCATATTTATGAAGTCGATCCTTATATCTGCGATGATATATCGTCATGCGAAGTTTTGGACTCGATCACAAATGACTAGTCAATATACATATTTCAAAAAGAATCCACTTATGTTAATGGATCATGCATTTAGATCACTTAGATGCTCAAGCAATAAACTCTCGCAAATACCAATTTTGTTTACAAAATAAGAAACCTTTTGAATGTTAATGTCTTTGCGAGTTGCCATATTATGGTGGTCAAAGCTACTAATCACACCAATAAACCGATGGGTTGGTACAAGTGTCTACCAACGAGATTAACTTGGAGGCTCCACATAGTGGCTTGAAGTATTGACCATCTACTGCACTTTAAAGTTGCCACATTCTCGTGGATGAAAGCTACTTGCGATGCCAATAATTTGATGGTTGGTTTAGGTGTCTATTAACGGATTATTCGGTGGCTAAGACGAGTGGCAAAAGATATATACCTTCTAGGAGTACGTTTGATTACCAAAACATGGTGGTTGGAGGCTATTAACAACAAGTATGATGTTTAGGTTGTTAAGTCATTGTTGCTAAAGAGTTCTACCCATTTTCGTTGCTAGAAAACCGGTGGATAGAGGTTTATACTTGACTAGAGTTGGTTTTAGTTACTGAAAGTTGTTCTTTGGAGAGTTCCATCAATCGTAGTTGGTAAGAAAATAGTTGCTAAAGCCAAGTTTTCTTGTAGTGTATGCAGAAGGAATACTAAAGCGTTTTAAGATGGATAATTGCAATCCAATCTTAACACCAGTAGAAGAGAGATTGAAGTTGACAAGAGAAGGCTCAGGAGAACTTGTGAATTCAACAGACTTTAAAGGTCTTATTGGATGTCTTAGATATTTGACTGCTACAAGACCTTATATTATGTATGCAGTTGGTTTGGTTAGCAGATTTATGGAAGAACCCATACAATCACATTTACAAGCTGCAAAACGCATTCTGAGATATGTTAGAGGAACTACTAGTATGGGAATTTTCTATAATGTTTCAGAAGATCCAAAATTAGTTGGTTTCACTGATAGTGATTGGGCTGGAGATACAGATGGAAGAAAGAGCACATCTGGTTATGGATTTCAGTTAGGAACATGATTCTTCTCTTGGTCATCTAAGAAGCAACAAGTTGTTGCATTATCTACAAATGTGTTTCTAGTATATAACTGCTAGTAATTGTGCTACACAAGCTGTGTGGTTGAGAATGATGCTGAAGTCATTATTTCAAGAACAGAAGACACCAAAAACAATAGTTTGTGATAACAAGTCCACCATTTCATTAACTAAGAATCTTGTGCTTCATGGAAGGAGTAAGCACATTGATATTAAGTTTCATTACATCAGAGAGCTTGTAAGTAACAAAGAGATAGCTGTTGAGTTTTTTGAGAGTGAAGAGCAAGTGGCAGATATTTTCACCAAATCTTTGAAGTCTAACACTTTCATTTACTTGCGTGGAAAGTTGGGAATGATTAGCAAAGAGTATCTTGGTTTAAGGGAGGATGTTGAAGAATAAACCAAGATACTATGAAGAAGACTGAAGGGATCAACAAGAGTTGTTGATACAGTAGAATGGATCGACTATGAGAGTTGATAGAGTATGTTTGGATCAACTGGTACAGTTGACATGAAGTGAATGGATCAACAAGAGTTGTTGACGCATGGTACGGTATTTAGAAGTTTACTTGGGATGAAAGAATTTCTTGTTTTAGAGTTTGTTTACGTGAGAATTTTTCTAGAAGAATCTTTGTTAGAGTTTGATTAAGTTAGGAAAGTGTTTTTTACTTGAGAGTCAAGTTTGTTAATCATATAAATAGGATGTTGAGCCATGAGTCGATATACATCAATTAAGAGAAGTATTGTTTGAGTTTTAGTTTTGTGTTCTTTTCATTAAGTCTTTGATATCAGATTTTCTACATAGATTTGTAGAAGCCATGAGAGAATTTTTCATAAGATATACAAAGAGATTTTTTAGGAGTTTATTGATTTTGGGAACTTTTTGAATGACTTTTAATAATTCTATAGGCTATTTCACCCTACATACATTACATAAGAAAAAAGAGAAAAAAAAAACTTGTAGAAAAATCATTTTATTTAATAAATATAAAAAAAATCAATTAAAAAATTATAAACTTATCCATGCATATCAAACAGAAATTGCGACTCTTTTGTCGACCAAAAAAACTAAACTGAATTAAACATGAATATGAGGCATGTGGAATCTTACATAACCTTACGGGGTTTTGGGAAGATAATAACATTCTTCTTTTTCTTTTGTTTGCATGGACTTAATTTGTTTTTTCTTTTATCTGATCCTTTAAATAAAAATTAAACCAAGCCCTCTCGCTATATCACTTATAAAGGTCTCCAAAAATCCTCAAAATCTTCAATCATTAATTTGAAAATCCAAATTCAGGATTTTCAAAACCTGGCTTGATTGGGGTATACCCAGATTAATTTGGGTATACCTAATAAGACAAAAGCTAGGTCATTTTGAAGTAAAGGAAGCCACCCCTTAACCTTTTATTTTCTAAATGGCTAATATGTCCTTGTTTAATTAACACTAAAAATTCTGATTAGGTTAATTAATTGAGTTTAGATTGATTGAATAGATTAAAACTTATGAATTTAAGTTATGAAATTTTGTTTTTGATTGAACTTTTGTGGGATGATTTTTGATGATTTTTTTTTTTTTTTTTGAGAATATCTCTTGCAACGAAATGAAGTACACAAACTGAAACACTTCTAAAAGGGGATTGCAAATCATTGTATATATGAAATCATACTCAAAATCAAAGAAGAAATCAACACTTTCAGTTCTGAAAGTATGAAAGTTCGGCAAGGTCGACTAACGAAGATCATGCCGACCATTTTAGGCCGGCAAGGTCGACGAATGAAGTAAGTGCCGACTTAACATGGCCGGCAAGGTATACGAATGAAGAAGATGCCGGATTTATTATTTTTTGATACACAGGAGACTGTTATAAATGCGTAGGTAGTCGACATGGTATTGATTGATTACCTTTCCGGCTTTATGTAGTCGGCATTTATTAACTTTCTTACCTTGGTGGCTAGCATTTAGTCGGCACTGTAGTAATCTTACAACCTTGCCGACTTTGGTTATCCCAAAAAAAAAAAAACTGAATTCTAATAGATGCAATTCACTCTATTCATGCAATTTTGGTTACTACATTGATTGAAACATAAAATACAACTCCTTGTCGCTGGAAAAACGAATGCACTTAGCATGTGCATCAAGCCTTTGAACCCCTAGGCGACCCTAGTGGACGAGTTATAGTCTCGTGAGGGTTTACATAGAGATCTACCCACAAAACCTACACTAAAACCATCAATCTTCGTTGGATGAATCTCATTCATCTCCGGCCTGCATGATGTACGGGGCATACTCCGGGATTTTGGAGACCATGAATTCATAGCTTGCATCAAATGCGAATGCTCCCCCCTTTTCCTCCAAGTAGCGCGCTTTCACGGCTTCATGCTACAAAAACAAAACACAAGCTTACTTTGTTAGTGGTGTTTAGTAGGAAGATCAAACAACATGGATTGCGTAAAATAAACCATAAACATACTTACAAATTGTTTAATGGATAAGTTGAAGTTGGTAGCGTTAAAAATCAGGGGTTGGAGAGCTAAAAAAGCAAGTATCGCATTTTCGATGACTAGGTGCCTATCACGGACTTGTTGAACACTTCTTCCATTAGGATTCCCAAACTCTTGCCTAAATTTGTTGTGTACCCTAGCCCAAAAGGTTACGGCATCCACCCTTACGGAGGACTCATGTCTAACTCGAGTTTCGCGTACCACGCTTTGGTGATTGCCAAATCTTCATTTGAATCAAATGAAGCCATTGTTGTATGTAGAGAGCTATTGGGTGAGTTAGATGGAGTGTATGATGATATGAGCTTTGGAGAGTATATGCAAATAGTCGTGTGTTGTTTTGTAGAGATAAGTAATGTATCTATAGGATGGTGGCCAAATTTGGCCATTATAGTGCCTAAGTACAAGTCAATCAATGCAATTGTACTTGCAAAAAAATTGAATTTTAAAATTGCCGTCACGGTTTGTTTTCCTCAGTATGCCCACTAAGTCTGGCCGGCAGGGTGGAACAATAGCTAGAGTTTGGTGATAACCCTCTTCTTCTTTCCGGTTTCGGTTGAAGTTGAAGCTTCGGTTTGTTGAACAATATCTAGAGTTTGTTCTCCATCTCATTCTTCTTCTTGTTGTTCCACTGCCTCTTCAACAATTTCATCTTCGATATCCTTATCTTTATCTCCATTACCATCATTATCATCATCATCATTACCTCCTCCAACATTAGGCATGTCCTGATCACCATCATCATCATCATTGTTACCTCCTCCAGCAGCCGGAGTTCTTTCATCAACATCACCATCATCACCTCTTCTACCAGATGGAATTGATTGGTCTTCATCTGGAGTCTCGTCTGAATCACTGGGTTCCGATGGTGGTTCAGAATCATTCGGTACACGGATCTTGAGCGTTCCCGGCATAACGTATGCCCCTCGATGTGTTGAAGTCAAGAGTTTTTCACCAACATGAGGAGGTCTTGAAGGAGGACTAAGAGCTTTCAGAGTTTTCTTCTTTGCCTTTTGCAACCTGAACAAGAACAATTAAGAAAAAAAATTATAAGTCGGCAGGGTCGACAAATATAACCTTGTCGGCTACACAAAAGTCGGAAGGGTCGACTAAATAATGCATGTCGGCTAAACAGCAGCCGGCAGGGTATTATTCACATAACCTGCTGGCTTATAACAAATATGAACACAGTAGATACAAGGATTTTCCACAAAACCAGTCGGCAAGGTCCATTACCCATACATTGCCGACTAACAAACAGCCGGCATGGTTTTATCCAAATACGATTCCAACTTTTAAAATTCAAGGCATCAGGAGACACAAAAAACTTGAAATACAACCGGCAAGGTAAAAATTTATAACCAACCCGGCTAACAAAAAAACTGACGCCAGCAGGGTACTAGGTTGAATACCTTGCTGACCCTGCAAGTAGCAGTTACAGATACTAAACAGCTGGCAAGATCTTCAACCTAAGAGCCTGCCAACTAAACCTAGCTATGAAAAGTCGGCATGGTCGTGAAACAAACACCTTGCATGGTGAAAATAACTGCAAATTCAAAGATTCGATTTTTCTGACCTAATTTGACATGCAAACATGAAATTGAAGTACTGGAGTGAGTTTAAGTAAGCCCTTACTTTCTTAATCGCATCATTTCTCGTGTTTCAGCGGCTACGAATTCTTCTTCTTCGACGGTTTTTTTCTTCTCTTTTTGTTGAACTAATTTTGCAAATCCAGGGTTGTATTCATTGGGTTTTCTATTAGCTTATTTCATACGAGTTCCCTTCCGCCGTGGTGGTTCCATTTTTGAAGATTAATTGGAATTTTTGAATCGACAATCCACTCGATTTAATCGTCGAGTTTTAATGGTGGTGGTGGGGGAGGTCGATATGGTGTGGAGGTGAATAAGAAAAGAAGAAGGAAGATGAAATGAAAATAAAAAACTGATTAAGGTAATAGAATTATAAAGGGCAAGGGTAGTATTGTAACTTCACCCATTAGGACTCCCCCTTAGCCCTTAAAAAGAGTCCACTTAAAATTGGGTATACCCCAATTAATATGGGTATACCCCAATTTGGCCAGGTTTCAGAAAGTCTCTATCCACTTTAAACTTTTTTTCTAAAACACCTTTCTTCAAAAGAACTTCTATTCTTGACTAGCTATTAAAAGCATCGAAAGCAAAAGTTGTGAATGATTGAAATGTTTTGGTTCTTTCTCCTCTTTAGAGATCTCTGATTTTCCGTCCGCCTATATTTAGGCAAGATCCTTCAAGCTCGGATTTGCTTCATGGAGCGGATCTATGCTCCCCTTTTACTGTTTTCATAGTTCTAAGTTTAGTTTTACTAGTTTAATATTTCTTTTTCTTTTTCTTGTATCTTTTTTTCTAGGGTTAGTGATTGTGGTTTCCATGTCATTCTTAGGCTTCTCTTCATGTCAATTTTCGACTCCATGTTATATTTTTGCACCTATATGGTGTTCATTTGCACCTTTTTGGGTTGATTTGTCAAGTTAGGTTGAGTTGATCGATGTACTTTTCTAGCGGACTCTGGAAGCTCATAAAGAAATAGGCATAGGGTCTTGATTTGCCATCAATCATGAAACATATGACAAATCACTTTAATTTCATGAAAGCACATCTTTCTAAGGAGAAATTTAATCTTTTTTTTTTTAATAGATAAAGCAGGTAATTAAACTGAAGTTACAAGACGACAAAAAGTAAAATACAACGGGACTGACTGTAACCCATTTTCAAACGTGACCGAGTACCCACTCTCCAGTAACAGAATCAAGTATACCAGAATCCCAAGTAACCAATAATAGTAACAGTAACGCCCGATTAAACACGGGAGAGACCGATAGTAACCGTAACACCCGCTTACATACGGGAGAGTTTGGATCGTTGAAACATGAACCCCAACCCTAGAACCAATTTTTAATTTTTTCCGAAGAACATGACCTTCCAACAATGGTTTATCAGAATATGTGTCGGTCGGAAAGCAATAAACTCGCCAGATAAATCATCGGAGTTTCTGTACCTGCCGGAAAAGATCATCGCCACAACTGCGGCTGTTAAACATATATTGACCCAAACTTAAGAACACCATTACTGTGGAGAATACAAGACCCATCACTGAAAGTAGAAAAACAAACCAAAACATCCTGGACCAAAACCGTACTGCCGATATAAAAAGAGATCCAAGAAGATCTCGATTTGTTACACATCCTAACATAAGAAAGCAGATTAAAGATAAAAACAGAAAACCACCAAGACGAGAAACTAAAACAAGTATCCTCAGAATCAGAGGATCTGATGATATAACCACCACATAAGTTGATGCCTGGATTTGATCATAGATCCGGACCGAAGATGGCGACATCCACTGAAGATTTCTTACACAAACCATATCAGCGAAAGGAAGCCACAAATCTACTATGAAACCCAAGAAAATGCAAGAACAACCACTTAAAACAGTAAATAAAACACTAAAAACGAAGGTTAGAATAAAACAGAGACAAGGGAACTATTGGTGTTGATTAATCTTCTCAGATCGACTCCAAAGGAGCCGATCTTTCAGGCTAAATAGGGTTTCGTCGCTGCATTTTTTTGGAGAGAGACTGTTTTTTCTCCCAATGACTTCCTTCTGGTTTATTGGTCTCCTTCGAATACACAAAGATGGTGTTTCAACATTTCTCCGATATTTCTCTTTTCGGTTTATTTTTTGGTATTATTTGTTGTATTTTTTTCAGTGATGCTAGGGCTTGGCCCCTTGTAATCTTGTTTTACTCATTGAATGAATGAGATTTGAGGTCTCTCAGCAACAAGAAAAAAGTTTATTTATTTCCCATTCCTTAAAATAAATATACATTTTTAATTTGTATTTTTCTTATTTACCACCTACAAAAGTGAAATTAACTTTGACCATGACTATTACCACTTTTTTGTGTTTCTTCTTTGTCAATCTCTTATTTTCTTTGAACAAAATTATTACAAACCATCAAGTTAGCAACCCTAGGTTAGATTTCTATATAATTATTATAACACATCTATTCCTTTTATATGTTATTACTATTTAATTCATGGAGACGTATACACACTCATCGGTGAATCATTATTATGAAAGATTATATTATTGAAAATCTAGAAAATATTATCCAAGATGAATTGAACATCTCATAAGATTATGTTAATTCTATGGAAAACCCATTTTGTCAACAAGGTTTAGAGATAAGTTAGTTGTCTCATTAACAACCTATATTTATTCAAATTTTTTTTAATTCTTGAAGAAACGGTCGATCTAGCATGATCGATTGTTAATGATCTCAGACGTCTAGTCATGGAAGACTACAAGGGATCACGTTGGCCAATACCGTACAACTGAATATCTGATAGTTCAACTTGTGTTTCTGACAAATTTTATGACTTGCACAGTTGTCCATCGATCATCAACAAATTTAATCGGCGGAAGAAGCTATTTGCGATGCTGAGAAACATGATGAGTTTTTTCTGTTGTTTTTGTGGACCAACATAATCTAGAGGAACCATAACCAATCACTGTTTTAGGTTTGGATTCTACTGAATACGTTACCTTAGATAAGGTAATGTATGTTATGTTTTGAAAATAACATCAATTCTTTTGTCATTTTAGATTCTTTGGCTTTGATATATGTTTTTTGTACAGTGTTTGGTCAAAGTAAAGCATTATAAATGGTGTTGCGAGATCGGTCGTCAAAACAATATAGTTGTTGTGATTACAAAGGTGGTGAATCAAGGT
Source organism: Papaver armeniacum (assembly GCA_023531295.1). Lineage (NCBI taxonomy): Eukaryota > Viridiplantae > Streptophyta > Magnoliopsida > Ranunculales > Papaveraceae > Papaver > Papaver armeniacum. The sequence goes on along the minus strand of JAJJWW010014562.1, from coordinate 19,830 downwards.
TGCAAGGGTTCTGCCATTGTATTTGGTGCGACAAAGGTGAGAAATATAGGAAACGCAAGTATGTATCGAGTACTTCCAAATGTATGAAATAAATTACCACAAAAAATGGATGTCCCTTTAAGTTACGATCGACTTGTGTAGCTGCTTCAAAATGAAATTTGGTTGTCAAAGTTGGACACCATAACCATACTCTTGCATATACACTTTTGGCGTATTCGTATGCCAGTAGATTTTTATTTTTGTTAGAGGGAGTGCAAAAGTGGATCTGAGGAGAGAAAATATCGTAGCCGACTCAGTAACTCATACCTAGTCTAATTTTTTTCCCGGATCGGACCAAACAACCCTTACAAAGTACACCCATGTCAAAAAACTCATATTTCCACCACCAGATCCACCAGCGACAACCCTAAAAGGAAAAAAAAAGATATGTAATTAGGAAGGGCCTGTATATCAATCAGTGTATCACCACCACCATGAATAGGTTTATGAACATATTCGAAAGAGGTTTGATTGATTATATGTCCCTAAGGGGACTACGACATAGATTTCCTTCCCCTATCTTATGAAATATCTCCTTTTCCAAATATGTTTTTCACCACCTTGGATCTTGATGATTTGAATCTTCCCAATATGTTGTTCTTCGTAAGAAACACCCAATATGTTGAGGTCTTTCTACTTCTCATTTGTTGTTTTTTATTAGGTTGAGATACAAATCTATTTTATGGGTTTGTTTGTTCTTACTTAATTAATTTGCTTGAGTTCAAAAATCTGTTTTACTTATCGAACTAAACAGTTATGGTTTCATCATTCAAGAACGGAAGGTCATTACATAAGTTGTTTGTTCTGGATCGTCGGTAGTGGAGGAGATGGGGTCGAGCTTTAAAATGGGTGTGAATTTTGCATCAGTAATGGGTGAATTTAGTATGGATAGTTTGGTCTTACTTAAAATAATGTATTGATTAGGTCCCGGTTAGTGAGCCGACTACGATTTTCGCTCTCCTTTGATCCATTTTCACTCTTCCTTTAACAAAAATCTATATTTTTAGAGGAAGAAGAAAATGTTAATATGAAATTACACGAATATGGTATGACACTTAGACTTCTCATTGCTTTGAGGAAAAACTTAATAAGAATCTTTCCACTATGAAGACCATAGAAAACTGCATACAAAAGCATATGGCATCCGAAGGTGAGGGAAGCAAGAAGATGAAACTACTTCATAATTATCTATGTGATGCCCATTATGTGACATGGAATAAGAGCTTTCTTCAGCTCAATCTTCAACATTAGTAAATGAAAGATCACCTTCTAGATCCCGCTGTTTCATTATGTGTTAATTTTCATTCCCCGCTTGATCTTGTATACGTATATCATCGAAGTTGACAACCCCGTTGAAGAATATTGAAATCCTCTCAGTTGCAACTGTTGGAATATTGCAACCATGAACAACACGTTAGATGTATAAAAAATAATATGTAAAGAACTGAATCAAAACAAATTTACCGAAACAATTTGACGAGGGCAGAATCACAGGTTCAACAAGTTGACCTTAACACATTAGTTCGCAGGTATACTCGATATGAGCAATGCTAAATCATTCACAGCGGAGATGTGTCCGGGATAATACTGCCCGATATAACGTGAGTCAGAACAATTCAAGTTATCCACTCTTGAACTTAGCAACAGGGATTGGAAGTAAACACGTCGCGCAAAACAAAGGAAGAAGATGATGAAAAGAATACTAGAAAGTAGTAGCTTCCGGTATGTTTATAAAATAAATTTTCGAGTTGTATTTATAGGAGAAGATACTTTCAGATTAAGTTAGGTTTAGATTTTCTTCAAAAACAAGTTTTTTTTCCTTAAAACAATTAAACCACGTAAATAACCAAATAATATTGTAGTTTCGAAATATTAGTAGGCTTCGTGACTAAATTTCGTGTATGTTGGAGACCAATGTTGCCTTAAGCTTGGCCGACCACTTTTTCATGTAGTCGGATGATTTTGGTCGGCTATTTAAGGTTTTCTTGTAGTGAATATTCTTAGACGAGTTCAGCTAAGAATCGTTACCAGATATCTATCTTGCGGAATCACAAAGTATGAGATGAATAAACTTTAAGATTACTATCTATCTTGCATGAAAGAGATTACGAAAACCTTGATAACAGAAAAGCAAGATCAGGATACACGAACTATCAAGGTAAAATATAGCCGGACCTAGCTTCAAAAATACCTAAGTGAAGTCTTTAAGTCGTTAACCTAATTATGTTTCACAAGAAATCTAGGTTAATAGAGGACGACTCTAGCATACAACTCGGTTAACCATTTGAACCACAATCTTAGCCATATTCATTTAACACTTTAGACTTTAATTTAGATGCACAATTACAAGTGACTAAGTGATCAAATATGTCTTAGAGGTGTTATCGGGAGTTAATCAAATGCCAAAAATATCGTAGAAATAGTTTGAATGCATCTGAAAATATTCAGCACGGTAAGTACATGTAATGAGTATGCGTACTAGATCCTATCTGTGAACTCATAATGCCAAGGTACATGTACCAGGTATGTGCTACCTTAAGGAAATTCTCAGAAAGACTGTTTTTGTACACATATTGGGCACGTGTACCATAGGTCAGTTTCCGAACTCAGGTTGTTTTGGTATGCATACTGGGTACGTGTACAATAAGTCAATCCATGAACTCAGATAGTTTCGTCCACCATGAGTCATTAATGAAATAAATCTACACGTGTACGCGTATTGGGTATGTGTACCACTGCTATAGAACCAGTATAATTATGCCGGTATGTGTGTCGTTTTCAGTAGTTCTATTACCCTCTTCTAATCAATTCGAAACAATTCCTAATGACATCAATGGAGAATATTATCACTCCGGCTATTTTCAAATGATTAACTTGAATCATAACTTAGTTCATAAATAATAAATTGTTCTTAACTAAATTCATCAAGTAATTGAATGACTACTGGTTTGAATCATTTTTCGAGATATTTAACAAGATAAGCTTGACTCGAAACTTCTTATATGCAATGTTTAAAGTCCACATAGTCATACGACTTAGTCTTAACGATAGAAATCTAAATATATTTGAGTAATAGGTTGGTTCAGTCTTCAATATCTTTCATTGATGAAGTTCTCCAAATGTCTTCGGTTGTCTTCCGTCTTCAATATGTGATTTCGTGATGTCTGATACTCAACTACACACATCTAATCCTAGTCCGAGACCTGACTAATATGTAGACTAGAAATCAAAAAATAGTTTTATACAACTAGATTTGAAAACAAGCTTGAGATAGCAAAATTCGCGAGTTCGACCGGGAAGTGCTCTAACATCTACATTCAATTTTTAACACTCATCAAGATAATATCTAAATTAGTTGTTAGTCATACCTTTAATACCACACTTGTTATTCATCTTCTTGATCAAGTTATAGGATTAAGATATTACTGATTTCCAATAGGTAACCAAATGATCACAACATATACACATACATGTATTTATACACAGTTCTAGTTATTAATTTAGAACCATCTAATCTGAAGTTGATGGATGAGTTAAGTTTAGACAAATCCATACAAACTGATAGTTCTAGTCTGTAGGTAGTCTCCAATTTGTGCAATTAAACATGAGGTAATAATCAACCACCAATACTAAATCATACTTCTAAGTAGGAACATAATCCAAAAATATGAAATTAGGAACTTGTGTTGTGACCTCGACACTGAACTTAATAGTCAAATTAAGGTACCAAATTAAACACCCAAACTAAAATTTTCATTGAGGTATTCTGTCAAATAGATGAAGTTCATGTAAAATAAATTATATTTACAAATCACCATTTATCTTTGATAAACATCAATTTCAAATATTATCAAACCATTTGATAATCTCAACTTAATGTGGTAATTTCAAAGTCTTCGAGTGAGGGCAAATCAAAAACGAATGTGAAAATTTCAAATTAGGGTATCAACTGAAAATTAAAAACTAATGAATAACTAAAAAATATTGAATGAGAGCAAAAAAAGAAGGTGAAGTCATCAATGGTAAAGAGAATAAGCAGAGAGAGATCGTATCGTATGGAGAGCTCGGTAGGGTAAGATTTTTCTTTTTGAGTTCGATGAGTATTCATAAAGAAAAACATGTAATACTTATTTACCCCCTCCATTGTTTAGTATCTACGACAAAGTAGCGAAAATAAAAACATAGGAAAACATATTGAGGCGTTACTTAGTCTTTTTACTGGAAACCGCAAAACACACCTATCTTCTTTATATTAGTTAGATTAGAATGACTATTCTTTTCCGACGCATGTCATAAATAATGCCCATAAAGATATAAAACCCAAAAATGGGTGAAGATATAAAAATGCCTTTATTGAAATCTTACGTTATTTTATTTTCAGTTGGGAATTGCCAACAATAGTTGGTGTCTATGGTGACTTCCTAAATACAAATACAAACAAGTTTTCATTTTTTTCTTCTCACCGTCTTTGTTGTAATTTATTTTCACTTATACACAATTATACCTAAATTTATTAAAAACACACTATAACTATATAACACTATGAACTTGGGTTAAACCATGTAACATAAAGATGGTATCCACAAATACTTTAGCTACTGATGTTGCAGTGTAGGGATGGTAAATACGTATACCACCACCAACATAACTTCGCTTATTTTAGACTTTGTGTTTGAGTACTGCTTGGTTGAACCTACAAGTGTTAGTATGTCAAGCTTGTTATCAATGTTAGCTTGCCAAAACCAAAAGCAACGATGAAGCTACCAAAACCAAAACCGAAATCATTACAATTCTCTGCTTTCTTTTGGACTTTATGGCTAGCTGGAAACGACGCAGTATATAACCAAAAGCAACCAAATCCCATAAGCATAATGTAAATGGCCACCAACCTTCAACGGGAATATTCGTGGGCTCAGCATGACCTCCCACATAACCACTTTGGTACTTAAGCAATATGATAGCTGAAATCAAGCTTTGATTGGCCCAAATCCCACACTGCACCATAAAGCACAACTACGTAGAAGGAAATCAGGTAGCAGAAGGATAGGCAAACAAAGCAGCAGACGATAGCGCAATAAGAAATTTATCAACAATAATCTGGGACCATAAAACGCCCCCGTGTATTAGTCATATTGTAATGGCTGAATCTATGAGACAATGTACCCCCGTGTAATTTCTTCTTAATTCAATATATTACCATGCTTATGATCAGATTTAGGTAGTTGAGTATAATAAATAATTGAACAACCTTGACGATCAAGACCAATGAACACGAAAAAATCAACGAAACTTCATCAACAAAAGTAAGTGAAGAGTCGAATGACTATCCTATTTACTCAATATTTTTTACCATTATATCTTCCAAATAATGTCGTATGACTTTAGTATATGATGGGATATAAAAATAAATTTCCCCGAGTTCAGGGGCTTGTACTTGACTAGTTTTGGAACTCAAATTCAAGCAACGGATTAAGGATTTATCACATTTGAGGTTGAGAACAACAAACTATAATTGCGAATAAAGTCTCGAAACTCTAAGACGCAAATAGAGTTCTCGAACTAAAATGTTAGTTTTTGTACTATGCAAAACTTAAATGTTCCTGCACTCGATACTACACTAAAGTCCGTAAACCGAAAATGTTGTTTGGCGAATTATGTATAAAACCTTCTTCAAAATGTCTTTCTCCAAAAGAACTTTCATTAGTGATAGCTTTTAAAAGCACTGAAACCAGAAGTTGTGGCTCACTCAAGTTTAATTAATTAATTATCAATTTTAATATTATTATTTTACTATAAAGACTAAATTTATCCTTAAAATTTTGTTTTATGTATTATTATATTTACTCCTTAAATTTATTTATTTTTTTGTATAAGAAATTTTTTTTTGGCTTCCTAAGGCGAAGCACGATGGCGGTACTTTTGGCTTCGCTATAACCTAATTGTAGCGAAATATAACTACTACGGAGCATCACTTAGCTCAAATATAGTGAATTTGTTTGACTTGGCTATACAAAGGAATGCATTTCTCTCATTATAGCTAATCGACACTTCGACGAAAACTCATTGGGTTTGTCTAGTGAAAATGGAAACTAAGTATCTGTATCGATACCAAAATTAAGTTTCCAGTGTTAGAATTAGCTTGGTTTTTTTTTTTTTTACACTCTCTCTCACCCGATCGTAACCATCCATTATACTTAAGCTCCACCATTTTATGCTTCAATAATCTCTTGTTTGATTCTTTGTTTTTCAAGTTATGAATACATAATTTCTTTATATCCCACAATAAACCAACCCTATGGGATTGTGATTTAGCAACATGTGTGTTTTCAGTTGCTTTATTGATTGAAAACCCTGCTAATTAATCCTGATAGTTGCTATAACTACAAATGTACGGTTAAAGAGTAACCATCATTGTTTTTAACGAAGTATCCATCCGGCACATATGTACAGATTATAGATGAAAATATGCGTGTTTTCTAACAACTCTATCTCGATCGTCAATATGTTTCATCAATGTGAGGCTAATTAATTGATACGCGGTTGTTGATGAGGACAATTAGGTAATTATAAGCGATTTTTAATGGAGTCAATTGGATATTCACTTTATTGGTGGTCCATGATGGCATTGTTGAAAAAGACGGTAACATTGATTTTTTTTAAATGTAACTTAATGGTTTTTAAAGAATGATTAATTGGGGATAGAAAAACTAATTGGGATATAAAATGTATAGTTTTCAATGAAAACCTACATGATCGATGGACTACCGCATTGAAAATCCATGTCGTAGCTACAAGAAAATATCCCCAATTAATCATTCTTTTAAAGTGCTTAAGTAACTAAACTAAAAGACTTTATGGTATTGGTTGGAGGGTCTTGTTTCACTCGCTCAAATAAGGAAATTTGGATCTCACATCGATTTAAAAAAAAAAACACTACATAAATAACATGCATACCGAGTTGCCATTAGGCCGAGCACTATGGTCCAGGTTTCGCTTCGACATGGCTTAGTTGTAGCAAAGCGAAATGAGAATGAAGGTGCACCTCATTGTGAGGGGAAGGGCATTTCTTAGCTTACCTAAACAAACCGATTTTCCGTGCAAATGGTGCAACACGAAACTAAGTTTCCATGTTTTGTTTTTTTTTCTTTTTTTACCAAATCATATTTCGTTGGATTTAGACAAATATCAATTAAAAAAATATATAAAAAAAAGAGATATAATAAGAAAAGGAGAATTTTAGGTATCTTCCAAAAAAATATTTTCGAAATAACATAATTAACGAGCTAATATTGAAATTTTGAAAAGCAAAACAATTTGTCTCATCTCTTAGTCATGAAAGTGCATCGGATCACCACATTAAAATTAAAATGAAATGAGGGACCATAATAGTTATTTAGGTTGCAATTAACTTAATTGCAAAGGGAAACGCTCAACCATATTGTTTCGCCGATGCTCCGACGAGAACGAGTTGGCATGGGACTTTGGAAACCACGCACGTGTTGTGAACCCCCAAAATGCTACGACGTGGGACTCTCTGAATCATTTTTGCATATGTTAGAGCACTCGCTCGGTCGAACTCGCATGCGTTGCTATCTCAAGCATGTTTGTCAATGTTAGTGATCAAACCTATAAGTCTTGATTTCTAGTCTACTTATAGCTAAGTCTCGACTAGGATAGAAAGTGTAGTTGAGCTACTAGACTCCATGGTGATCATCATACAAAGACGAAGAACTACTCAAGAAACTCGGTGGAACTTCATCGACCAAAAGGTATATGGAGACTTGAACTTATCTATCGCTCAAAAGTCTATCTACTATATCTCCTATCTTGAGACAAAAAATCGTATTTCTATATAGACTATGATTACACACATTTGCTATTTGACCCGAGTTTATATGGCTTATCTATTTCTCGAAATATGTGTTGGTAAGCTTTCGCTTTGGCCAAGTTCATCTTTACTAGTGACGAAAGTCATATTAAGTTTCAATTACTTGAAAATTGCTTTGACGAAAAATGGTTTGTGAATAACAACTATATAACGTCCTCTTCTAAGAATTTTTCAATGATTGAAATGAGAGTTTAGAATATATAATCATTGTTGGATATAAAAATTATGTGATAACTCATACGTGTGTAAGTCCTTATTCCTTGAACCAAAGTATGCGTACTTTGTTGCTCAGGAAAACCGGAACTAAAGTCCGCGTACCAAAGACGCGCACCATCGAAGTTCACGCCCGTGAAAAATCATGGAGTTTGTGAACTGAAAACAAACTTATTTCGGGTATTTAATTCGCGCCACGGTTACACAAACCTAAACGTGCATTTCATTTGTGTGTAACAAGCTAAGTTTCGATCTAATGGTTGAAAGATATTAGCTTGAATCTAATCAAAGTTTTCATCTAACTCTGAATATTGAATGCTTTGTTACCAAGGTAACTTAGATTGCAAAACCCCGATTTGAAAGGCTATATAAAGGAGAACTGTAGAACCGAAACCTAATCCCCACACCTCCCGTGGGATACTAGTTGTATAAGCTAGAGCTCCATTCTCCTTTAACCTTGGTTTCTACCAAGACCCCAGGTTAACGACTTGAAGACTTCATTGGGATTGTGAAGCACCCAACTATTTTCTTTGTAGTTGCGTGATCTTGATCTTGGTGTTTCTATCGTTCTAAGTACAATCATAAGATTGACTTGAGATTGATTTCTCCGATATGCAAGATTAAAATAAGTCACAAACATCTTCGTCTCATCGTTTGTGATTCCGCAATATCTTCTTTCGCTAGTCGATTAACATTATTGTGAGGTTGTTTTGGGGTAAAAACTGATTTTGCTGTTTTTGGTAATTTGGGGTGTGTTGATGAGAAACGAGTTCAAACCCTAAACAAATGCAATTGACGAAATGCTTTTAGGTTCGAGAAATCAATCTGTAAGATTCTCGCCTAAACCAAGAAATGGCCGTTCCAGATTCAATTCGGTCACAAGGTGAAGGAGAAGGGTTGATCTTAGGGAGGGAAGCGAAGAAGGTGTATGAAATCAGAGTGTTAAAGGTGTGGTTGTTTATGACTTGCGTATCAGAAAATGGTTTCTGGATACTTGTGTTGATAACACTTGTGTTCCTCTGTGTTCCGAAATAGATTGAAAATCTATTTATACAAGTCATTTGAGAGCAACCCTGATCTCGTAGGAAGTGGAGGAAGTCAAGTGGTGGAGTAATGGAGTTGTGTAAGAGGTGGAGATCATTGCGTGATCACACTTTCATCCACTACTCCATCATTGTTAACCGTCTGCCTTTTCCTAACACGTTCTCGTAATGGACGCGTTGCACGCCGCACGCTGTAAACCGCCAAACCAATACCCCAGTAAGCATCCCCCAGTTTGTGACATGTTTGATGTCTTGAATAAGTGGGTCAAGTTGTGGGACCCGCAAGTGGAAAATAACATGGTGTTATTAGGTGAAACAACTAAGTTGTTTACGAGGCCAATAAAATATTGTATGTATTCGATGCATGTGAAGCATCGCATTTAAGCAACTCAAACTAATCGATGTGTATGAAGCATCATTTTTTAGAGCTCGATTGCATAAGTCGCGAATTGGCGTCTTAAAAGGAGGCATGATCGACCACTTTGGGTGATCGCTTGAGGACCCTACGGTCAAGTCATCACTTGGCCGATCACCTCATGTGGAAGAAGGATGGACGGTCTTCACAATGTTGCTTTGCTTGTTTTTAAAAATAAATCTATACCATCCAACTAGGTCGGGCGAAGTTGATGGTCGTGATCATTTGCGTAGCTTTCATACTCGCTGTTGATGCAACTTTAGGTTTAGGGAGTCATGTGGCCCACCCTCTTTGGGCGTGCGTTCCCGAGGCTTTGAGCCCTAGTTTATAGCGCCCCAATCACGTGTAAAGGTGGGTCCGTAATGATCACTTTGACATCTTCTGGGCCGCTTAAGATTTAAATCTAAGCCACTCAAATCAGTGGCGAAGATGAGTGGTCGAGATTGATTTGCGGCGAATGTGTTGCCGTTAAACGTATTTAGGTTTTTTTCAAAGTAGCGCTCAAGATACTTTTAAAACCGACGGTATGTTCCGGGTTTTACCATGGAGAGGTCGATCACCCAAAGAATAAGTTGGGCCAACAAAGAATATGTTGGCGTTTCTTTATTTGCTCGAGATGATGATCAAGCCGTCCGACTAGCCGGCAAAGCCGGACGGTCATGATCGATCTACTACAGCTATGTATCGCCGCGACCCAAACTAGGGCTTTGTTCATGACGCATTTACTAGAGTTTGGGCGATCGATTTAACACCATATGCTTTGCCGTGGCAAGTCGCTTGTTTTAGGAAAGTGGGCCGCAACGATCATGATGACACTTCTTTAATCGTTTGCGTGAAGATCTAAGCCGTCCAACTAGGCTGGTTGCGTTGGACGGATATGATAGCTTTTGAGACCGTTTTTTACAGTCTTAGCTTGTTTGAGCTTGATTTTTACGCAGGAAATCACTCATGTTTGGGTCGGCGTTTGAAGCGCTCGCGAATGAGCAACATGGGGGTCGATCAACTAGAGGACTGGTGGGCCCACTGGTGGTTGCTACGGTGATTGCCTAGTCCTGCTAGTAGTAAGCTATGCTTGTTAAATCATGCGGCCAAGTTGTGTGGCCGTGATCGCTTCTGAGACTAACATTAACAGTCTAGGTTTTCTTTAAGAAATAAATGTGTGTTTGATCACGCTAACTTTAATTAAAAGTGTGTGAACGTGTTGATCTCTTTGTCGAGAGATGTAGCCTGATAGTATTTTCAGCATCCAAATACTAGCACTTCGGAGATTCATGTTACCTGGGCCGAGAGTGAGCATCGATCGCCATGTCATGCCGATTGAGTCTCCTACCGGGAACACAACACGGAAAAATATAGGCAAATCATGCATTAGTTAATAATGCCGCATAAGATAGATTTCATTGCATTATTTGGGATTGCTACTTATGCGCATCATTCCGATTTCATATATTGAGTTGTTCAACACATGCAAAGAAATAGGTTTAAGCACTATTTTCGGCTGGCCATCATTCCTTTCAGATCACGACTCTAAATATAGGGTTTTATGATTTCCGACTCGAACTAAAAACTACCATCAACATTAAGTCCTCGCTTAGCATCGAATTGACATTGTTAAGGGTGTAAGCACTAGATGGCACAGAGCAAAGAAATTCTCAAGAAGAGTTCGATGCACATTACCAGGATAGAGACTAGCCCTTGTCCTTGCGTAGTACTTTCTTTTCAAAGACGATTATCTTTTTCAGATAGATAAGTATCTACTTGATTGTTATCCCGTATATGGAGCCTTTATACACGGCGAGTGGAGACTCATTTTCTTCCTGTCTTGGTGATTATTGGAATATAAACAAGACGCTTGATCCTTTTTCATCACAAATGATTGCTTCTTCTTCCTCGCTCTAGGTATTGCTCCTTATTCATTGGGCAGATTTTGATTGATAATAACGATTTTTATTTACCAAATTATTGCATGATCATAACGTCCTTTTGGCAAAGGTATGATGGGAAATCATCATGATTACTCTTTTAATTCTCCTAGAGAAGATCTTCTAAGTCGACAAACCCGAGGCTAGCGCGTTCGAGGAGGTGATGGCAAAAATAGATCCTCCATTTCGTGAAGCCGATCGTGCCACAGGCTGCATGTCTCTTCCGTAACTACGTTTTGTACGGAGCGTACTGTGCTTTCTTGGCTTCAATGGGCATGAAGGAAGAACGGAGGCGACGGCCGCCTCAGTCGCCGAGGCGAGAGCCGAAAGGTTTGGCCTCAAAGCGGCGAAGGATCGAACATAAACAACATTCCAAAGGAAAACAAGTATGATTAACTCCGTCTCAACCCGAGTCATCATCCCCAATTATGACATGGAAGAACCGAGTATCCTCACAAGGTTGTCAGAAGCCCCGAGGAGAGGTCAAAGATTCCGTGGGAAGGTATCGAAGAACCAAGGGAACAATAAAATGGTTGCTTAGGAGATCATGGTAGCAGATCTGGGAAAATGTTGAAGCAGCCTTCCAAGGATGAAGATGTCAAGGCTTCCAAGGGCGAAGATTAGCGCGTCTCCCGAGGGAATATCAATGATGTCAGAGGCCAAGGCCAAAGCGGCATCAAAAGGGGAAGTCGATGCGGCTCAGAGAGGACACAATCGTGGCTTGTGATGAAAGTATTGGAAGAATGCTCCAATGACAAGACCAAGGAAGACACGCCGATACTTCCAATGTCTAAAGTTTCCTTTGTTGCTTTCATTTGTATTTGAGCACTTTCTACACTTTGAGAAATTTTCTTCTCTTACTCTCGCAGTTTTTTGGTTGAACATGGTTTTAATCTAATGATTTTCTCTTTGATATTCGGGAACCCTAGTTGTAGTGTTTCTCCAGAGAAGGTTGCGACAGAATCTCTCCATGTGACATTTGGATGATGCGTCTCATGAACGCGCACTTGCCCTTATGATGATCGTGATATAACCCTAAAAATAACAAAGGGGATTCGGATGATGAAAATCAAAGATTGGTCACGAACCTTCATGCCTTCTAATTGTGTTGCAATCCGCCTAATCACGTGATGATTGAGGAGTTGCTTTTATTGTTGGAGTAGACTCGCTCTTCAAGCGTTTGCCCTAATAATTAAAATTCCTCCGCTTCTTTCTTCCCGCGAATATTCCTTCGATGTTTCTCAAAGATATGAGATGTTTCTTTTAGGCTTTTGTCTTTCTCGGGGTTTGATGGGTAATGAGGGTTTTAGGTTTTCTCACGACTTTGTGTCATGGTTCTAGAGTAAAGAGGTTTCTAAAAGGAAATAATACTTGATTAACCGATAAATTGAAACCCTCTAATTATGAATAAAAGGCAATCATTTTGGAGAAACTACAAATGTTGCATGAAAGAGGAAATTGGCCGGAAGAAATACCATAACGCTCGGAGGAAAAGGGTAGCACAACGCTTTAGGTATGGAGAACGCTGGAGGAGATGGTAGCACAATGTAGGCATTGTAGGGTTTGAGCCATCGTGAGTGAATCGTCACGCCTTCCGCATTGTAAGCGCTGATGAGCTTGAAATAACCGCCTAAGATAACATCTTCCACCAGATATGGCTTATCTTCCCCTTATGTAGGTGAATCAGACTGAGCGGTCACTTTCACTGTCACATCCCCAACTCGAAATGCGGTCGCCTTCATCACCAAATCTCCAATTTGAAATGGGTTTGGGCGTTGTACGGCTACTTGATCCTTGGGCTTGCCGCCTTTGACCGAGATGAAGCCTAAACTTTTAACAAAGCGCTTAAAAGGACCAAGATCCCATTCACACCTCCTAGTGGCGGATGGTTTATTGATTGGAGCGAGTCCCCGAGACTTATCAAGGAGGAGTGATCGGTTGCAAAAAAGGGTTGTTCTATGAGACTTACTTGAGTTCTAATCTTCTAACGTATGTTGTTGCCTTTTCCAATTGCGTCACATTTGTGAGTGATCGATACGGGCAGAAATAGTCTTCGGATTGATGGCTTGTTGGAGATCCTCTCGTGTATATACACCTCGGCAAAGGACACACCCCTAACTTTGCTTTGTTGTCGCGGCACCCATGAGTTCCACAGAATCATATCATAGTTTGGGTAATCTTTCACAATATGAAACTTACCGCATGTTAGAGTGATCGTCAGATGGGGCCAAAATAAATTACTTTTCTCACTCTCAAAATATAAAATATAGCAAGGGCACAAAGGATCGTTCCCACAGAGAGGTCTTGGGTTGTCAATATGTTTCAGTTTCCTAAAAGTAACATGGGGGGTTTTCTGATTTTTATAAACTAAAATAAAATAAAGGCAAAATAATAAAAAGTAAACGAGCAAATCAAGGATGTGAAAATATTGGATAAATTTTTCATCTTCAATTATAAACAAGTTTGCATGTATGATTATAATTGATTTAATCTCGTCATCATCAAAAAGCCCTAGAATATCTTATTGCAAGAATACTCCATAAATTTCCTAAGTCATCAACACACACATTGGGAAATACAAGATGTGAATTCTACCTAAAGAATAACCCAACGACTTGCGCTAATTAAGTTCAATTCCTAGGAGCATTAAGTTCTTCCCGTAAATAGGCTAATCAATGCAATTGTAATACATTGCGCACACAATTCGAACAAAGGTCAACTTCACATATGACTACAAGAGTGTATCACTACAAGCCGTAATCATATCATGCTACTCGTATTCATACACGTCAACATGAACCCCAAAATTATCTATAGATATGGATGAGTTCAATCAAATCTAGACTTAACTAAACAAACATTCAATCATATTGCAATACGCCAATCATGCAATTATTATAACCGGTAGAAATCAAACGATAATATTGAGAGAAAACTAATTCATAAAAATCATAACTTGGTTGCAAAATCCAACTACATCTTCAACCAATAATAAAAACTTAGTTACTTGTGTTTTTGGAAATCATCATAGAAAGCATAGAAGAACTATCATGTGAAACCCTAGAAATACAAGTAGAAGCCTCCTTAATGGAGATATATCTAGGTTTAAAGAAAGACTTTTCTATTTATATGCTTCTTCAATTCTCCAAAAGGATACTCTTTCCAAAAGTAGGTCAAATCTTCTCAAAACCCATCTCCATGCAGTCCACCAAGCCCATGAGCCAAAACATCTCCTCTGGAAAATCTGGGTCGTCGGATTGCTGACGTCATCACCGGTTTCCGGTCACCGGCATCGGAATTTGGTCGCCCGCAAACCGATTCTCGCCGCCCGAGTTGTCCGAAATTGTCACCGGGATTCATACACTTCCAAGCAACTCAACTCACCTTCTCCGCAGCTCATACATTCACCAAAGAACCATTTAAGCCAAATCCTAATCTTGCGAAAACGTGCCCAAAAGCATGACTCGTAGCTCATATGTCCCGCGGCCGACTCTCACATCCAACACACTCTACCTTTATGATTCACTGAAATACTATGATTCACACTTTAACTCCTGAAATCCGACAACCGGAACTAGTTCCACCGGCTCCCCATTCTTGCTCACTTTTCGTACAGTTTCTGTATTTTGGATGCGACATTTTATTTCTAGTTCACACCTCAGGCCATAAATTCTCACTCAACACAGAACTGCACATTATTTCCCTAACATTCATCTAACACAATTTAGGTATTCATCCTTGCACACCAGTCAGCACCAGCTTGCACCTTGTCCCAAATCCATTGCATCACTTGAACAACAACAACTATATCATCTCTTCCTCGTAGTTTGCTGCATAGCATTCCAAAGAAGAACAATATATCCACCATTTGGCATTTCCACTCTCGCGACTTCATTCAATATTAGTAACTATGCCTAAAACCACCCATCCGCACTATTCCGTAAGTCACACAAACTATTCCATTCATGCCTGCAATATCCATAAACACCAACAAAGAGCAGCGACAATCAAACCTAACCGGTTTCTCTTGAGCTCAACTTCCAACCTACCGCAGTAATACCCATTTCAGTTCACCGCAATCTCACTACTCTCACATCGAACCACCAGCGCCATAGCTCGTACTAGAGCTAACACCACCGAATCGAAAGCAATTTCTGGGCAATTTAACTCACCATCCAACTCAGCTCCTTGACAAAGAATTCCAGCCTTAACTCTGCAATGTAAAGACAAATCAATAACTCCGCATTCTCGTGAGTTGCTTCACTATCATCACCTTCTCTCGGTGGCTGCAACTCCGTGCCATTTGTCAATGTTGCTTATCACAACACCAATCACCGCCATCTCGCTTCATCCTTCCGTAATCGCAGCCTTTATATGACCCATTGCAGCTCCACCTAAACCAGTTGAACTACACCTCAACTGCCTGACACTCAAGCCACAATCTTCTCACAAATTAACCAGTTCAACCACCATTCCCTGTGTAAGTCACCTGCACTCAACCCATGTAACTGCAACCTCAGTACCACCTCCCATGAACATCAGCAACATCAACATTTCCTCTCAAACTGCTTCCATTTCTTACAGCTCCAGTCCTTGCATATCCAATTCCTAGTACCAGAACCCATCTCATTTAAAAAACAACTCCGCCCGCACTTTATCACCAGCAGATCGCATCAAACCTCAATATTGCAACTGCAATCTCATTACTCAGCAAAGTATTCTCGCCGCTTCGCTCCACACAAAAGCAGGTTCATCTCATCTCCATTACCATCCCGAGTTGCTCTGCACCTAGCCTTCATCTACACTCAAGCCGAGCATTCATTCATCTCGCCATAGTTCACATCACCACCACCGCCTCGATCTTTTCTCGCAGCCTTTCACCCAGCCCTTGCATCACCGTCAGGATCACTCCAAAACTCAACCTCGGGGATAATGTTAAAACTCCATCTCGTTTTCCCGGAGCAAAGTAGCTCATCCGCATCATGTCTAGCCACCATCTAAACTCAATTCCCAAGCATTACCATCTTCTCAATTTCACCTCGATAAAATACATTTTCCGCAGCCTTCAATAGCCACTACCATAATCGGCAATGTTCATTCAAGACTTGACAGCTTTAAATCTTCCCCTCTCGAACCACAAAGACTAGAATCCATTGTATCTCCATTGTAATCTCGATCTCCCTGTTTCCTTTGAGCACAAACATCAAAACCCACTTCTTAATTTCAACAACAAACCCTAGATTTGTGATTTCTTCTCCCATTTCTCAAATCGACAAACCCGTTGTTTACAAACCCGATTAATCTCCAATCGAACCCCAAATTTCTTCTTTTGATTCTTCTCTTCATTTATGTCTTTCTCAGGGCTTCATCAATTATCAGGAGAACTCCTAATCCGGCCTGTTTCTTCCATCACTGATTTCCGGTGAATGACACACAGACCTCAGCCTTTTCTCGACCAAAATCCCAAAGAACTGAGATAATGCCTCTAACCCATCGCGGCTGAACCTCTGTCAGCATTGTGTCTTCTGTCCAGGTTGTAAGAGAAGAAATGTAATTGTGTTTGTTTTTAATATGAACTCGACCTAGACGAGGTCAAATACCCCGAAACCGATATCATCACCCACTACTAGGATACGGCCAATTGAATAATATTTTGTTTATTTTAACTCGCCGCCCGGAAAACTCGACAAGCTTCATCAATACTTTCGCGCATAACTTCCTCAGTATGACATCGCAGACATCATTTTTATGCCCGTGGCTTCATCTTTCTGCTCTTCTCAACATGATGAGAAGAATCACTTTTTTTGAGCGAGTTCCAACTTCTTTTTGCTC
This sequence comes from Papaver armeniacum, assembly GCA_023531295.1. NCBI lineage: Eukaryota > Viridiplantae > Streptophyta > Magnoliopsida > Ranunculales > Papaveraceae > Papaver > Papaver armeniacum. The sequence continues at coordinate 2,478 of JAJJWW010014562.1, read as the reverse complement.
CAATGACTCCAAAACACCTAATAACTCAAAACCAATCATAAGATACATAATTTACAAGGACAATAAAGAAAAGAAAGCATAAATACTAGATATAAAATTAGGTGTTTTACAACACCTATCAAATTCCCCCACACTTAGACTTTGCTAGTCCTCAAAATCAAACAAAACAATTTAAAAGATACATACAACTCCGTGTCGTTTCGAGGCTACTGGCCACACTTAAGACGTATAACAAGCCTTTAAACCCCAGTGTCCCTAGTGGACGAGTTATAGTCTCGTGAGGGCTTACTAGAGATATACCCACAAACCTACTTTTCCAACTTACTAGTTCTCCAAAATGATGGCATCCAATGCGCTAAGAAGACATTGAAATTTCTCACACTAGTAATAAGAAGTTGGGGACACATAAATGAACACAATCTCATCCCTTACAAGTCGAGAAATAACCATCCCTTATCGAAAGAAATTCTCTAAGTTCGGAGTGATCAAAAGTCTCGACTCGCCTCACAAGAAAGGGTTTTATGAAGTTGCTCTCAATAATGAATAGCTTTTTTATGGGTCACGCATGTGTCCAGGTAGGAATGAAGAGAGAATCCTGCGACACGTTGAATGGTAGGAAGGCAAAACCCTCCGAATTATTTTGAAAACCCACATCTTTTAATTCATTTTGAAAACCTTTTTCTGACGATCTCTAAGAAAGGAAATCAACCACTTAACGAAGGTGGGAATATGCTTACTTACCTCGTTATCCGCTCGACGTGCGCTAGCACCACTCTCACAAAGATCCATAGAAACGCCTCCTGGCCTTCAATCGGTGTCTTCATCTTCGTCTTCGGCCTTCAACTCGTGATGATAACTCTTGAACTTCGTAGAATCTTGACAATGTAATTTTTTTCCTCTAAATCCTTATTGCTTGAAACTTCATTGTAGATGTTCCTTCTTCCATTGGCTTTATTGAAAGAATACAAAACTAAAAACGAACTATACAAACCCAAAATATGATACAATGAATTTTTCTTGTCTCTCTTGTTTTTTTTTTTTTGTTTTTTTTTTATGAGACAAGAAAAATAAAACAAAATGAAACAAAACGAAACAAAACAATAAAACTAGTAATGAACCTAACGAAATTTCTCTTGTCTTTTTTTTTTTTTTCTACTTTTTACTTTTTTTTTTCAATTTTTTTTTTTTGAGAAAGAGAAAATAAAATAAAATAAAAATATAAGTACAAAGGCCATGGTGTAAGTACTTTACCGCTTGATTCTTCACAACTTGTATGTCTTGATATCATAAACTTCTCGAACTCTCATCCTTGATAATCTTCGCTCTTGTACATAAAGTCTTCAACTTGTAAAAATTCTGCTCATTGTCTTGTTGCTTTACTTGAATATGAAATCTGCTCATTTTTGTATGTTGCTTGTAAACCTTGAACTTCATCAACTTTCCTTCGAATTTGTGATGCTCCTCTTGTTGATGATGATGGTGTTTCTATGGACCGGTTGGTGTAGAGAGAGATAAAGTGGATGGTGCTAACTGCGAACAAGATTACAAGTGGTATGTAAGGTAGCAATTCGATGTCACCATCATGATTGATAAAATAGCACTCAAGAGATCAAAATGGTGCTTCTATTGGTGGGAGGTTGGGTAGCTCACCATTCTACCCGGAGTTTACGTACGGTGACACACACTCTAAAAGCACATATTTAGACAGGTACAAAGAATTGAAGGTCGGTGCCCCTCATGATGTAACATGGGTAGTCTCCACTATAGGGGACCACTACTCTAATACCGAATTCAGTCTGCACCTTATTTGCCACTGGCATGGTTAAATCCAACTTTAACTCTCATACAAGTAAGAAACCCGATCATGTTCTCTCGTCATCTCTAAGTTCAAATCACTCTTATGAGAATCTCGATGTAATCTTATCGACATGTATACTAGGTGACTCTAAACTAACCACAATTTGGAGTTTTTTATTCAATTGTTTACAAATGTTGAAAAATTTACAATGCAATGCTTAACAACTCCCCCACACTTAAACTTTACATTGTCCTCAATGTAAATTGAATCGTCCAAAGAAAGTCAAGGTGGGAAATCATATAACAATATGCGACAAGAAATTAGAAAAAATAAATACAAGACAAGAAATACTCATCGTATGGGTTGCCTCCCATGCAACGCTTGGTTTAAAGTCGTCAGCCCGACTTGCAAGATCGATTCCCCATACACCAATAACCTAAAAAGTTGAGGATCCTTCCATAGAACCTGTTTTGCAAACACTAGCTTCACACAAATATGAGTAATATAAAACAGAAACGAAGCTATCAACCTATAAAAGCTTCTCCCACACTCATTCTTGTCCACACTTGGAAGTGTATAAAGAATATAAAAGTCGGGGACTACCACGGTTTCTTGTTCCAAAACTCCGCATAGTAAGAGAATCAAATATCTCTAACGGAGGATATCGAGAAATAAAGTCA
>JAJJWW010014561.1:0-23456 GCA_023531295.1 Papaver armeniacum | reverse complement strand
ACATCCATGGGCCGTAGCTCATAACGAATGAATGTTTAGGTTTTTATTTGGAGTCAAATGAGTTCAGTCAAACTCTACCAAGAAATACAAGGTCATAACCTGGTGTGCCCAAGAAAATTGGCTTGGGGCTGAATCCAACTTGAGGTCAAATGTTCAAATCTCTAGGATCCATAGGGGTATATTGATTTCTTGAATGTTTTCCTAATCTTTGAAAACAAAATTATTAGGATACAACATTTTCATGCATTTTGCTCATGTGTTATGTGATGGCATGTTACGGTATGCATTTTACGCCATTAGAATTTTCCTCAAAGGTAATTAGGCTATCTGTAAAAAGGCGGATCTACCCTATCACGATTCTTTCGATATATGCAGCAATTTATGAGCTGCAAGTGAGCGTATTTTTGTGCATCTTTATTTTGCAAGTGAGCGTATTTTTGTGGCAATGATCATATATTTAACAAGATAAAATGAGTACCAACATCATGGTCGAAACAAACTCGCACACACAAAAAAAAAATGGTGAAAGAGAGGAAAAATCATTGTAAAATTGGATTCTGAATTGCATCCAAATCGCTATAAAGTACCTTGTTTTCCTTCACTTGGATCATCATAACTTCTGGTCAAAACCTGTCGTACAATATCATCGAGGTCTATCTTCCCCATATTTTTAGTTTATGGGGGAGATACATCAATATATTTAAAGCGATAACTTTGAATCGGCTGCGCGGCCTAAGGCCGCCTAAAATTTTTCAGCCCTTTTTGGTTGGATTTTGGGGTTTTAAGCTCGTAAATTAGCATAAAATACGCCTAAATTGGAATGTTGATTCGTAAACCAAAAACTTAGTAACGATTAAATAGACGTTTCAAAACATTTGGTAACAATTATAATTGCCACAGCATTTCTAATAATTTAAATAACTGTAACAAAATAATTTTATAACACTTATAATCAGAATATATTGCCCATAACAACAAAAAAATTTTGGGCCCCAAGATTTTAAATTAGGCTAGTTATACTCTTTTTTTTTTTTTTTTTGATCAATACGACAAAGAATTTTATAAATAAAGAAAGAATAGTAGAATGAGGGAAGGAGAAAAGAAGTGAGAATAAGAGGAAAAGATGAACCTGAGCATCTCCAGCTGGACAACGAAAGTACAAGAGAGTGGACATGTAAATTCAGCCAAGATCCAAACAACTGTGAGCTTCTCAAAGAAAAGATAGCTCTACTAACTGTGATAGCTACTATCTATTAACTATAATACCCCGCTTATAGCGCAGATTTTGGTAAGTAATGCCTCTAAAAGATATTGTTGTAGACGTCCAATACAATAAGAGAGCCTTAATCTTCCTAATCAAAGTTTCTGAGAGTATTCCGAATCTTGAAAAATGCACTTATTTCTCCTTTTCCACACTCCCAAACGAAAGCAAAGGGTAGTAACTCCCAAAGAGTCCCCGCCATTCTCGTGAGCCCATGAGCCCGTTGCTCGATAAACAAGTTTGTAAACTTTCACCGATAACCCAATCCCTATGAAATTCCTTCATGAAGAACATCCATACATCATACATTTCCGGGCAAAGAATGAAAAGGTGATCAATGGTTTCTTCATTTGACTTACGTAAAATTCACCTATTTTCCAACTTCCATCCCTTCTTCTTTAGATTATTTTGAGTTAAAATAGCATTATGATGAATTAGCCACACAAAGAAAGAAACTTTAGTTGGTACTAATCGCTTCCAAATTTGTGTAGAAGGAAGATGATACCCGAGTTCTTCGCCCTTTGTAGCACGATTCTCACCGAAAAAGACTCCGCCGACTCCCATCTCCACCTTCTAGTATCTTCCCATTGCTTAATACTTGCCTCTAGAAGATGAGACAGAAGTAGCTACCTCGTTAATCTCCAACCAAATCTTCTTTTTGAAATCCAAGTCCCAACTAATGCCCTCTTCGAGTTGCTTTTGGCCTGTTCGCTTATCCAACTCCCCTGCTTTCTAGTAACTTCACAGGGCGATTAGGAAATTTGTCCTTAAGAACCTCTTTCCCAGCCATCTGGTTTTTCTCCCCATTTCCAACCTTGTGTAGAATTCCCATTTTGTATTTATCAATTGCTACAAATCCCTCTCCACAAACCCATGCCATACGGTTTCATAGTTTGTTTAGCATCCCACCCATTACAACAGCTACACCCATGCTTAGCCTCAATAATTTTTCTACACGGTGCCTCCGCTCATTTGAAAACCTCCACAACCACTGCACAATAAAGCATCATTCATCCCCGATATAACTTTTTATGCCCAAACCTTCTTCTTTTTTACTGTGACAAATTTTGTGCCATGCCACTAGTGGAATTCTATTCTTCCCATCGTTTATTCCCCGTAGAGAAAAGTTCTCATTGCTCTTTCAATCTTCTTTGCTACAGGAGGAGGAATTGTAAACGCAGACATCAAGAAGACAGCAAGAGAACAGAGAACACTCTTAATAAGAACCAACCTCCCCCCATATGAAAGATACCTTCTCTTCCATCCTTCTAGTCTTTTATCCACACTCTCAACCACAGAGTCCCAAATCTTCTTGCACCTATAATAAGCCCCCGCAGGCATTCCCAAATAACACTCTTACTCTCGCACCACCAAGGTGATCTCGTCATTGATCACGTGATTATAAGCTATTTTCCAAATTGTCTTAACGACAAGTTGTACTGTGGCGAGCATAAGAAGAAGGTGGAAGCCTTTGTTGATCGATGTGGATGTTGAACCCGAGGATCCCAGTAAGTTGTGCGTTTAATTAATATTTATAAGTTTGGAATCTCATTTGAGAAAATATCTATTGGCCATTTACATAATTAGTTAATCTCGTCCGGTGAGAAAATCGGTATTTCTAGGTGGACTCTCCTATTATTTTCAGTATTACAAGTTTCATATATGAAAATGGTCTCACACCTTCTCATGAGTCATGACTTTCAAAAACAATATTTTCTGGATCCTAAAGCGTGAACCGGGATACAGAAACCAACCCATTAATACCAAAAAATGGTTAATACTTTCAAGTTCCTCCTCCTCCTACAGTAGATTTGAAGTAAAAGAATTCATATATTTAATGGCTAATACTTTCAAGTTCGTCCTACAGTAGATTTTAAGCAAACGAATTCATATATTTATAGCCTGTTTGGATGCGTATAGAAGTCGTGCTTTCTCTGTAGTTAGCGAAGCGGTCGATTTCCGCATTTTGCTTCACAAAAAGTCGACTTTTCGCTTCCTCGGGAAGTCATTCTCGAAATTCTATTGCAAATCGATTTCGACTTTTTGACTTCCGTGTCAATAAGTTACTTCTGAGTGTGCATCCAAACAGGCTATTAACAACATAAAATGAGTACCAACATCATGGTCGAAACAAACTCGCACACACAAAAAAATGGTGAAAGAGAGGAAAAATCATTGTAAAATTGGATTCCAATTGCATTCAAATCGCTATAAAGTACCTTGTTTTCCCTTCACTTGAATCATCATAACTTCTTGGCAGCCCAAACCTGTCGTACAATATCATCAGAGGCCCTAATGAATGCTTCGTCCACTCTTTGATTGACCCTAGCTAATTATGGAACCATTCCTATCCTGATATAAAGATGATAAACTGATATATAGTCTTACTCATCATCAACACAATCATACATCACTTCACTTCATCCATATCTGAATCTCTTCTGCTACCGTAATGGCTGATAATGTCACTGCAGAGGATATTAAAGTCTTCTATTTGGATGCAAGAGTGCTATACAGAAGGCTAGTTGTGGACAGTGCTCGACATTTTATTGTATGCATATCCAAGCGATATCATTATGGATTTTTCTGGAAGGAATGGGGTTCCTGAATCTAGTCCAGAAGCTTCTAAATACCCACGATATGGTGGTTAACATGATCATGGAAGAAGCTTCTCCGCTTTGGATGGGTTGAATCAATTACACCACCTTTAATGTCGCTTAATCCATCTGATATGCCATTAACGCAAGAGTTAATGGGGGTAACCCAATAAACTCTACATTGGTATACAGGAATAGGATGAATCTGTTGAGAAAAGTGAATCAGACCCGTGTTTGAATCATTTGCTATCGTATTCGGATAACCATTTTCTTCAAGAAATAACCAAAATGCAATCACATGCATACATTTAAAGAGATGTGAAGAAAAGGAGAGGTGCTGAATAGTACTTGTGCGGGAGATCCCGCAAGAATTGACATCGAATGATTCCGAGCATATGTTAGACAATTTTATCACATACTTGTATTTAGCAAACAGAAAATGGGTTATATAGCCAAAATGGAACGTCTGGGTCAAATGGACAGTAGACTATCAGTCTGGGTGAAATGGACAGTAGCTACGTGGTCTCAATTCGTGCACACTGCACTCTTATTAATTCTTTAAACATGGGAAACATCTCCCGTATCTCATATCTTTCCTCTTTCTTCTACCACAAAAGAATTTTCTTCCTCCTCCATCTTCATCAGCAGACAACAACACCACCAGGATCAATATTTATCTCCACCACCATCAGCATCTCCATCTCCACCATCACAAAACACCAACAACAACATCATCAACACCACCATCGTAAAACCAACAAATATATCATCTCCATCAACAAAAACAACAAACTCACCATCAAAGACACCACCACCACCATCAACAACATCACCGTATTCCTTCATTATCCCGATCACTAAAAACTCCAGCAACACCATCATCGAAAACGCCGCCAATATCAATTTTTTTTTTTTTTTAAATATCCTAATTAAATTGAAGTTAATTTCTTAGATTGATTGAAGCTAATTGAAGAAATTGGGTTTGTTTTCTGTCAATTTCACAAGATGAGTAAGTTTCCTAAACCCAATTTTGATAAGCCCTAAAAAAAATTGATGCATTTGAATGAATGTTTCATATATCTTGTGTTATTACTGGATGAAATCTGCTTTCCTTGTGTATCCCACGGATGAGCCTCCGGTTTCATCATCTCACTACTAGTTGAATATGTTGTACATCTTAAGTTTTACCGGATGAAACCTATTTCATCTTGGAGTTTTCCACAGATGAGCCCTCGGTTTCATCATTTGTTGCTACTAGATGAATGTTTTGTACATCTTCCCCCGTTTTTGATTGACTAATTTTAGTTTCATCCAATTTTTATACTAGATGAAATTGGTTTCATTCATTTTACATTGGACTAAAACACAGGATGAAATTGGACTAATTTTAGTTTCATCTAATTTTAAACAAGGATGAAATTGAGTTTCATCCAATTTTAAACAATGATGAAATTGGGTTTCATCCTATACTAAATTGCGTTGAATTTGGTTTCACCCATTTTAAACTAGGATGCAATTGGTTTTCATCTATACTAGTTTACTCGTTTTTTGCTCTGTTTGAGGTTACTCTGTTTTTAGCTCTGTTTGAGGTTACCGATGGTTGTTGGAGGAGAAGATGTTCATGGGTTTATTGGGTTTGGTTTGAATTGGTGTTTGGTTGAGACAATTTGAGCTGGGGGTGGTGGTGGTGGTGGTCTGATGTTGCTAAGAAGATGTGAAATTAAGGGTTTTACAGGCATGAAATGGTGGTGATTTGAGCTGAAAATTCACGGACATGTTGAAGGAGATTACTCTGTTTTTTTGTTATACTATGTTTTTTTGTTCGTTTACGTACTTTGTACTGCGTTTTTTTACCTGTTTTGTCAGCGTGGTCTGAGATTGCAATTGTGGTATATGTTGGACAGAGCATACTCTGTTTTGCTGTACTCTGTTTTTTTTTTTCTTCCAATTATTGTATGGAATATCCACGTACTATGTTATTCTGTTTTTTGTTCTTTTAATTTTTGGTGGATTTGAGCTGAAATACACGTACATGTTGAAGGAGATTACTAGTACTCTGTTTTTTTCCAACCTTTACTAACCCAGTAAACATTTGACAGAAGATAGGGACATATTGGTCTATTCCAATTAATTAATAAAAATATTCTCGATGAAATATCCAAATTGGCTATTTAAACAAGTATTTTTTGTGCACGCCATATAAAAAAAGATCTAAACCTAGAAATCTATTTCACCCAGGAATTCTTGCTTTTGGTCTTTTTGACCAATTTTGTGTTTAGCAAAAACCAATTCAGTTTTAACAGATGAGGGAAGTTATAGAGGATAACACACCTTGATAGAAATGCGTCTTGAGAGGATGAGTCGCTATGATATTGGATTCAGAGGGGCTGAGTTGTTGTACCTCCACCATATTCCCATATGATAATCATCAATCTAAATGAATTTGTGGTGGTTTAGGGCATATGATGGGAGGTGATGGAGGAGGAGGGGAAGAAGAGTAAGTTTTAGGGTGTTATATGGGATATCATAACCTAGGTGTGTCCAAACATATCGGCTCGAATCCAGTATTTGAAGTCGGATGTCGGAATCTTCGAAATAAAGAGGGTATTAATTTCTTTAAAATTTACAATAGTACACGCCACTTCCATGCTTTTAGCTCGTAGCGTGCTGGTATATTATGAGCTCTTATACTGTTAGCGATTTGCATTTAACCTCGACAGATTTTTTGGCTTTTCTTAGGGATTCGCATTTCATCACAATAGATTTTTTCATTTAAGGGCGATAAAAAATAGTGCATGCGCATGCACTCTATTACTCGATTCAGGACTTCCATTTCCTAAGGGGACTTTTCATTGACAATTTGGAAGTTTAATCTTGATTCTTAAAGTTGGGGATAACATACGAATGGACAGACCACTCGTATCTGTCCGAAATAGCGAACACCTTAACATCGCCCAGTGCAACAACGTCGCAAGTAAAATGGTCACATCAAAAAGTGTACAAAACCATATAAACAGTGTACAAAAAAAAAAAAAAATCACGGCGTACCAAATTTCGCTGTCGAGAAGAAAATCCTAGTTGCAATAATGATGGATCCTTAATGAAGACCAACATGATTTCAACAAGCACGGCAGCCTTGATTCATATGTTAAAATGCCTATGCATGGGAATGAAAAACTAAGAATATACAATTGATTTACCTTGGAGTCAGGATCATATATTGATTGATGGAGAAATATGTACCTATAACGTTGATTACCTTTGGAGCTGTCAGGATCATATATTGATTGATAGAGAAATATGTCCTATGTTTTCCGTCAGTAATCTAGAAAATTTCCCAGTTAATACTTCAAAGGGGTTCGAATTGTTGTACCTGACGCCTCCACCATATTTTCCAATACCAAACCATATATCATTGTAGTTGTATACATGCCATTTTCCGGCGTTATTGATGGATAGTAAGGGATGGGAAAGAAGAGGGATGAATATTAAGCTCGGTCAAAGGTAAAATATTAAGTTCGGCGTTATTGTAGGTTTAGGGTTTTATTTTGGAGTTGAATATTAAGTTTGGTCAAAGGCAGTCAAGGTCATAGTTCCATGCAACTTGTATTTACGCCAAGCTCGAACATGATTTGACACCAGGGTGAGCTTAGGGGTTAACCTAAAATTGATACAGATCCTGAAAAACTCAACTTTCTGGATCATAATACAATCTCTAGGAGGGTATGATTATATGTAAGCGCACTCACCATTCAGAAGATTACATTACCCAGAATTAACTTTGTGGCTATATATAACCCACTAACAAGAGATGTAAGTGAAACTGAACGCCATTTCAGGCCCCTTAAAGTTACTAACAAGAACCAAACATTGAACAGATTATATAATTCAGAACTACAGCATCTATTAATAAATTCGAAGAAGTCAAACTACGTACTCTCAAATCCATGAAACCAGAAGATTGTCTTAAAAAAATTATAATAAGTACGAAATTGCTTTAAAGCAAAACCAAATTCTCCATTACCCTAAAAGAAAAACTAAAGAAAACAGAACTAAAGAAGTTAAGCCCTTTCACCAGAATACGCTTCGCTAACTGAACATCTTTAGGCATGATGGTAACTCTCTTTAGCATGAATCGCACACAAGTTTGTATCCTCGAACAATCCAACTAGATAAGCTTCAGCGGCCTCTTGAAGAGCAAGAACAGCATGACTCTGGAAACGAAGATCTGTTTTGAAATTCTGAGCAGTTTCACGTACCAACCTCTGGAAAGGCAACTTCCTGATCAAAAGTTCAGTACTTTTCTGGTATTTCCTTATCTCGCGAAGAGCAACAGTTCCAGGACGATAACGATGTGGCTTCTTAACTCCTCCAGTCATTGGTGCTGATTTCCTTGCAACCTAAAACCAATAAGCCGCAAAAGCCATTAAGATCATCAAAAACTAGAAAAGAAAACCCTAAATCTAACGAATGAAAGAAGAATCAGAAACAACTAGACGAGAAGAGATGAAATACCTTGTAGGCGAGTTGCTTCCTAGAGCTTTCCCTCCGGTAGACTTACGAGAGGTCTGTTTAGTACGAGCCATTGATGAAAGAAACAAGGGGAAGAAAATTAGGGCTTCTATTATTTGTGGATGATAGAGGTAGTATGATCTAGTGGGTATTTATATTAGTTGTTATCCTACCAAAACGGAGTTAAAGGCGGTTTAGAAGAGCCACCGACGTTGGATAGGTTTCTGATTTCGGAGAAAGCACAAAATCTGTATGCTCGCTGTGCTTTGCTCTCATTGGTTGGTTGTAATCATTCGGATCAATAATTTTGGGAGTACTTGTGTTTTCATTGTGTTTTTTTCGTTCCAATTACCGAGCTTTGATAACCGAAGTCTATATGAATTTTAGCAAAGCAAATGTTCATCGGATTTGCTTTTGAGTGCCTATGTGTTGCCTGTTGGAGCTGGGTGCAATGCTGAAGCAGGCAAACATAAATTTCAAATAACTACATTACCATTAGATACACAAGTCGATCGAAATAGGCTTTACAACCTCTTACCACACCCAAGTACAACATAAACAAAAAGCAACATAAATCCAAAGAAAATCAACCAAGAAAATCAACAAGGACTGATGAAATAAATGAGCACACAAGACTGTGTCACCAGTCATGCATAAGGTTGCACGTCGGCGGCTCCACCTCCCAACCCATAACACCCTTCGAGTTTTCTTGTCAAATAGATAACTTGTTGTTCGAGTACTTGCTTCGCATTCTTCTCCCGGTTTAGCTGCTCTTGTAGATTCGTTACTTCATTCTTTAACTTTTCTTTGAGATTGAAGTTTTTTGCTACAAGATCGGAAATCTTCTCCTGACATACAAAAGAAATATACAATGAAATACATTGCAGGATTGGAGCTTTAGCTATTGTTTCACTTTCTAGGTAAGTACCAAGGAGGCATACAACACCTCATTCCAGACGGCAACTAAACCTTTTTTTTTTTTTTTTTTTTTTTTGTCACACCATCACCATTCTTATAAGATCAATCTTCTTGTGTTTTCACGCTTGTGGACTTTCTCAACATGTTTACCAATCAATTCCTCATGTGAAAACCTTGATTTCACTTAAATTTCTATGCTGCTGCCACTCATTTGAAATCTTATTTGAAAGGAGATATTATAATGCTACTAATCTACAAGCCGAGTTAGACGGCATTCTTGAGGGAGAAAAGTCAGATAAGGAGACGGAGAAGAACAATAATGGGTAATTCAATTTGCAACATAACTATGAATGGACCATATATTTTGCATTCGGAGTTTAATCTGGCAACATAAAGCTGCAGAGCCAAAGCTTTTGACTATGTCGGATATCGAAGGTGATGCGCTATACTGATCCCGACTGCCTATTAAATCAATCTTGCATTTAATGTCATCTCCGACCGAGCTAAAACATGTGAGGTGTTAAAAATAATTTACAGTTCTTTTGCACCTTTTGTTCAAAACCTTGTATACAAGGGTCAACATCACTGTACCACCATGGTTAAGCTTGATAGGAGGATGTGGTTACAGTTATAGAAGGCTTAGTTGTACTACTTGCTCAATTTCCACGGGATATGATCATCACTGTAATTTTTTTGTTTGGTAATATTCTTTGCTACCCTGGTATAAATTAACTTCACTTGCGCATAGTTTGGAACTACCGGTTCATTCTAGTTGTTCAGAGAAATGGAAGTATATTCACTCGGCCAGGTTAGAATTACATGATTGTCAGTGTACAATGGACCATCTCCTGCATGAACAGCCAAACCCACATCTCTTCCATTGAACGCGTACTTATCAAAAAGATAGATTATAAAGCTGGGTTTTGAAAACCCATGGTTCCATATTCCTCTTTTAACACAAATATGAACCTAGATAATCCAAAGATGCAGTAGAAGAAGATACAACGACTTGGAGAAGCTGATAAGAATGAGATAACGGCACTATCTATGAAGGCGATGCCAAGCAGGACAAACTGAATGCCATAAAGTTACTATCCAATAAGAACCAAACAGATCATATTTCAGAATTACAGTATCTATTAATGAATTCCACTCATATTCAAATCCATGAAACGAAAGATTGTTTTAAATATTGCAAAACAAAACCAAATTCTCCACTACCTTAAACTGAAGAACTAATTAAGCTCTCTCACCACGAATACGCTTTGCTAACTGAACATCTTTAGGCATGATGGTAACTCTCTTAGCATGAATCGCACACAAGTTAGTATCCTCAACAATCCAACTAGATAAGCTTCAGCAGCCTCTTGAAGAGCAAGAACAGCGTGACTCTGGAAACGAAGATCTGTCTTGAAATTCTGAGCAGTTTCACGTACCAACCTTTCTGGAAAGGCAACTTCCTGATCAAAAGTTCAGTACTCTTCTGGTACTTCCTTATCTCGCGAAGAGCAACAGTTCCAGGACGATAACGATGTGGTTTCTTAACTCCACCAGTCATTGGTGCTGATTTCCTTGCAACCTATAACCAACAAACCGCAAAAACCATTACGATAATCGAAAATTAGAAAACAAAACCCTAAATCCAAGGGAAAAAGCAGAATCAAAAACAACAAGAGGAGAAGAGATGAAATACCTTGGCGGCTAGTTGCTTCCTAGAGTCATCCCTCCCTGTAGACTTACGCGTGGTCTGCTTTGTACGAGCCATTGATGAAACTAAGTGGAGAAGGAAAGTTAGGGGCTTCTATTATTTTGTGGATGATAGAGGTGGTGGTACTGGTGGGTATTTATATTAGTAGTTTTTCAACCAAAACGTAGGTAAGGCGGTTCAGAAGTATGCTGACGTAGGATAGGAGAAAACACACAATCTGCATGGTCAGTATGCTTTGCTCTCATTGGATGGTTTGTATTCATGCGGATCGACCACTGTTGGAAGTACTTGTGTTTTCTCAAATGTTCATGTCAAATGGACAGCGGAAGCCCAGAATCCTAGCTAAGCAAATGTTCATGTCAAATGGACAGCGGAAGCCCAGAATCCTAGCTAAGCAAATGTTCATGTCAAATGTATGAGTTTCCTTGGAGCTATCAGAATCCTCCTTAAACCATTTCGATGAAATATTCATGTGCAGGGTAGCTGAGGATCTTAGTTCCAAACAGAAAACTTCATAATCCGAAGAAACTGGTTGTTCCTCCACCAAAGCTTGATTATGCGTTGAATCTATAAAGGAACATCAGATGCAGAATTATTCCCCAAATTAACCTTTGATCGAGGAGGTTAGGAAACATGGCATTATTAACCGGCCCAATAACACACTAACTCAAAAATAGTTTTACAAAATACGATGGTTGATGGAGGAAGTCAAATTTCCATTATTTTCACTCTTTTCGAATCACAATGATCAATGGTGGAACCACGAGTTCAGCTAAGGATGTCAGTATAGTACAGATGTAAAGTCATTATTCATATTCCAGCATACCAAAGTTGGCTGTCTGCACTTTTTGAGGGCTCAAGAAAAATCATAGTTGCAACAGTACCTCTCCATATATTTACGCAAAGAGCTCCACCATTAAAATCGGGGCCTAAGAACTAAGGAACCTCTATATATAATTGAAGCATGAAGCCAACATGAAATTCCAATGATATAGCTCTGATTCATATGTTATTGGGAATAAAAATATGGATTACTTTGGAGTTTTCTTTTTTCCCTGTGGCAATTATAACGATGTCAAAATCTAATCATCCTTTCCCATTTCTTATTCGGAAGCCGAAGCTTACCTACCATATATAGCTTCTGGATAATAATAAGATAATCCTGAAGCCACAAGATTCATCAAATGAGTGGAATGGCCTTCAACTATTATCCTCAACTTGCCCTTTGTACGGGTAGCTCCCATCAGGATAGGGCGGGAGTTGAGTTTGGGGCCTATGCATCACGGGTAGCTCCTTGGTAGGGAAAGAGTTTGGGGATATTTCCAAGTGCAGGGATCTACAACATGCATCCTTTGAACGGGTAGCTCCCGTCAGGATAGGGCGGGAGTTTGGAGCCTATGCATCACGGGTAGCTCCCTCCATGGTAGGGAACGAGTTTGGGGATCCTCCCGTCCGGCGTACTTGCACACGAGCTAGCTCTCATACAATTTTTGTTCTTCCGCCACATTCCCATACGAAACCAGCCACTAATTTACTGGCCATTTGAGGTTTTTGACGGCGTCTTCATTACATGGTTTTTGTTTGGTGGCATTAAATAGTATGAGTCAAAAGAAAGTCAAGGTCATAGATTAGGTGTGCCCAAATAAACGGCATTTTCATAAGTTAGAATATGTGGTTGTAATACATACTCATTTCGCACTGGAAATATGAGGGTGTGAATGAAGTAAACATTTTGCATTAAGCAGTTTAATCTAGCCAGCATAAAGACTGTCACAACAAGTAGGCCTTGGATAAATAGGAACATGTCATTTCCCTCGGCTATACAGGCTGCATATGCAACTGAAAAATAAGATGCCAAGCCAAAGAATTTTATGAGTAGTAATGTGCTGTGGTATGATAGACAAACATCACACTGCCATAATTCCCAAACTATTCTCATATGCATCATTAACCAGAGAAAGGCAGATGTTTAGAGACATAAAAATATCAGTAGTGAGTTGATTCCAAGTATACTGAATACTACAAAATAAAATGGTATAACGTGGTTCAATTACTCTTGGTTATCACTTTGACAACGTAGGAAAAAGGCCCAACCACTAGCTAACATACAATCTTGAGTAGAGAACATTATTGTTCAAAGTAATGACAGTATCTCTGTATGTTGGCTCCGCTACATTTGAATACCATGATTGATCCCGCATCAAAGAAACCGCAGACAACACCCCTATGTGCTTTTAACCATTGTACTAAACCAAGACAGATTACAAAGTGGAAACTAAGATCTTACGGTAACTTTGGGGACCGATGAATTCCATGATGGTGTCTGTTAAACACCATTTTACTTCCGCAATGATCAGTTCTACGGTTGTAAGTGTAAGATTGATTAATGTCGACCTGGATAAAGCAGGATAAAACGCACTTGGTAGAAAAGAAAAGATGCCTATTTACTCAAAAATAAAGTAAAATGTTTGGGACAAAAAACGTGCATTGAATTTAGACTGAATCGGAGATAATTGAAATTTCCAGGATTAAATGAATACACATCTAAATCATCCTTCATCCTTCACT
Organism: Papaver armeniacum; assembly: GCA_023531295.1. NCBI lineage: Eukaryota > Viridiplantae > Streptophyta > Magnoliopsida > Ranunculales > Papaveraceae > Papaver > Papaver armeniacum. The sequence continues at coordinate 9,892 of JAJJWW010014561.1, read as the reverse complement.
AATCGAAGGATAATTTGATGAAATAGATGAAACAGATTCAAGCAATTACACTGGTTATTGAATACTGAATGAGTTTCTTACATCTGAGAAACCCTAGATATAAAAGTGTCTCAACAGGAAAGACTAAAGACACCTGAGACTAAAGACACCAAAGATAACATATAAACTAGTTACACTTCCTCTCAAACACTCTCGAAGATAAAGACACTAACAGCCTCCCCTCAAACTGATGGACTGTAAGGACATAAGTTTGCTTGCTAAGCTGAAAGTAAACTGAACAACTCCAAGCCCCTTTGTCATAAGATCTGCCACTTGGTGTTGAGAGGGAACATAAGAGACCAAGAAATCCACCTTCAACAAGGTTGCGAATACAATGATAGTCTCATCTCAATATGCTTTGTTCTTGCGTGAAAGACAGGTTGACAAATTTAAGCTTACCTGCACTAGTGTTATCACAAAACAAAGTAGAGGAGATTGTGAGAAACTTGTGATTCACGAAGCAAGTAGAAATCCACAGATCTCAAAGACCGGTGACAGCCAAGCTTTGTATTCTCGCCTCATTGAGAAGATCGAGAGATCAGAGGTCGCTGCTTTGAGCTCCATGAGACCAATGTATTTCTAGAAAAATACAATAACCCGTGACGACTTTCGAGTATCAGGCATCCTGCCCAATCGTAGTCCGAGGCATGAAGAATATCACAAGGCCACAAAAGAGTGACACGGAACTAATACTTTCCTTGACATAGCGTAAGATGCGCTTAACTTGACTGAAGATGAACAAGATGTTGTCCGTGCATAAATTGACACACGTAGTTCACAGCAAAAACACAAATCGAGTCTAGTTAATGTCAAGTATTGTAATCCACCAAACCGGTCTTCAGTAAAATAGCATCAAGATCATTTAAGACAATTCCATGATGAGCAAACACGAGGACCAGAAGCAATGTAGTTGCAGGCCCACAAAGAAGCATATTAGCTTTACTGGAGAGTAGAGTAAGCGCATACTTCTTTCCGAGACAAACAAAGTGTAGCACCTGTCCTTGTGCACTCAATACCAAGAAAAAAATGGAGATCCCCTAAGTCTTTCATAGAGAATTCCTTGCTCACCAAGAGCAATGAAGGATCAAGTAACTCAAAGGAAGATCCAAATGATAATATCATCCATATACAACATGCAGAAGAAGCACAGGAGCCGCAGTGGTAAATAAACATAGAATTATCACACAGAGATCGAAAACCATCTTTGATAAGAAAACCACTAAATCTCTCAAACCAAGCTCTAGGGGCTTGTTTGAGTCCATATCGCATTCTTAAGATGACATACAAAATCAGGATGAGCAGAGTCTTCAAATCCTTTAGGCTGTTTTCATAAATACATCTTGATCAAGTTCCATGCAAATGCATTGGAAACATCTAGCTGCCGAATAGGCAGTTTCTAGAGAGAAGAGTAGAGTAAGTACACACCTAATAGTAGATATTTTAACCACAGGACTGAAGGTTTCAAAGCAATCAATGCCAGCCTGTTGACTGCAACCCTGAGCAACTAAGCGAGACTTATATCGTTCAATCGAACCATCTGAGTTGTACTTGACTTTGTACACCCATTTACTGCCTAACACATTCATACCATCACATATGGACCCAAGTCCCATGTATCATTCTCCTTTAATGCAGGCAAAGCCCAGACTCATAGACTTGACCCCTTAATCTCCTTTAGCAGCAGACTTTATAATTCTTAGGCTCGGCTTCAGAGTTAAGGATGTGTAGCAAGAGCAAACGGAAGAGAGTAAATAGAGGTGTGTTGACCGCAACAAAATCGGATGGTAATGGTTTGTGTTTAGAAATACCGAGACTTCGATCTTGTGATGATTGTTGAAGTGGGTATGGCAGACCTAAGCTGAGTGCAACGTGAGGATAGGTTCACTAATAGGGACCGAATCTGGTTCATGTGAGAAGGGAGATTCACTTGCAGGTGTAGGAGATGAAAGAACTGAAGTGGTAGAAGGGTTAACAGATGGTGAAGGCAACAAGGTAGTAAGGGAATACTAATAGGAATAGTAACTATCTCATCAACTGTTGAATGCTGAGAATGAGCAACAGAATCCGAAATCTCAGAGAACGGAAAAGACGACTCATCAAAAATAACATTACGAGAAACAAAAGTCTTCTTAGTAAGAGGATTGTGGCATTTATAACCTCTATATAGTGGACTATACCCTAGAAAGACACACCTAGCCGACTTTGGACTAAGTTTGTCATGCCGATAAGCGTCAGGGTTAGGATAACAACTACAGCCAAAACTCTAAGCAAATTGTAGTCGAGTAAATCATTACAGAGAACCTCAAAAGGAGATCGATAACTCGTAATTTGGTAGGTGTGCGATTAATAAGGAAAGTAGTCGTAAGAAATGCATCAAACCAAAATATTTTGGAAGACAAGCTTTAAAAGAGAGAGGTTGCCAACCTCAGTGATGTGACGATGCTTCCTTCCCTGCGACTCCATTCTCATTGTTGAGTATGTGGACAAGAAATGTGCAGAGTGATACCAGATGAGTCAAGAAAATTCTTAAATTGTCCCTTAATCACTGTGAAGCACCATCACACCGAAAAAGCTAGTATTGTGGTAGACAAGAAATTCTCATTCACAGACTTTGAAGTGTTGAAGCATTTAAGAGCATCGAGTTTATGAGTCATAGGATACAACCAGTGGAATCGATCGAAGTCATCAATAAAAATTATATAATACCTATAACCTTCAAGAGATTGAATCGGTGCCGTCCCCAAACATCGCAATGCACAAGAGCTAGTGGCCGAGAAGATACTCTTTTTGATGATTGAAATGGCAAACTTAACGTGTTTTCCCCAAGCTGACAATCATGACAAAAATATAGGTAATGGTTTTGATGAAAATTGTATTGCAAGAGATGTATTATTAAGTTTGCTAAGGATAGCACTGGAAGGGATGACCTAACCGATGATGCCAAAGATTGATCAATACAATAGATGAGAATGATCTTTGTAGGAGCCGGTTGAATAGGATAAAGATTATGACAAACCTGGCCCTTCACAAACAACTTCACTAGTACTCAAATCCTTGATATTATAACCCCAATCAAACATTTCAAAAGACACATTATTATCCCTAGTAAACCGAGCAACACAAATCAGACTTGCACAGGAAGGAACCAAAAGAACATTATGTAAAACAAAACTGCAGATTGTCGGGTTGTTAAAAGAAAGGTAATCCAATATGTGTAATGGGAAGAAACCCCATTTCAACCATAACTTTAGCATTGCCCTTGTAAGGTGTAGAAGTATGAAGCAATTCGAGTTATTTGTCATATGAGCAAAGAGTGCGAATGCTGTATCCATTGAGAACTTAAAACAGATCGGTATGCGGTATCGGCGGAACAAGTATAACAAGCTTGAGGCGATGCGGAACCATCGAGGAAGACTCGGGGTGATGGGTGAGCTAGTATAGAATGCTCTAGGTGATGAAGTAGATGCATTAGATTGAAAAAAACTAGTAGATTTGTTCTTATTGTTATTAGGCCTGAGAAGGCGAGTTATCATAATAGCGAAACGACACCGTTTAGCAAAGATGGCCATCCCCGCCTACAAATTTGGCACTCAATCTCTGAAAAGTCTCAGAGGGAGTGGAGTTATCATAAAATTGAGGACCACCAGAGCTCACGCTTACCAAAAGAAACTAGAGGAGCTACCGGCAGAGACATTACTACGACCACTAAAACCTGCCCGAATTATTTGAGTTTCTCCGCGGAATTATATCCTCTACCCGAGTTGTATGAGTTATTATAACCTCTACCTGGGTTGTATGAATTATAACTTCACTTGAGTTAGTACCCCTACCAAAATTATTTCCTCTTAATATTGCTTCTACCTCGAGTTATTTCCTCTACCAGAAGAACTATAGAAAGTTTAAGAGTATTAGTAGAATCAAACGATTTGTGGAATCCGTTCTGGTTCTTTAACCATTGTTGCATGATGAACAAGACGAACGAGTTCGGAGAAAGTATAAGGTGTTTCACGATGTTGAGAGCAGTAATAACAAATTGATTAAAATCTCTAGCAAACCATTCAAAGCATACATGACAATATCCTCATTAGAAACACGATCATTAATAGCAGCCAAATTATCAAGAATTTCTTTAAGATTCATCAAATACTCACCGACAAGAAGGTTACCTCGGGATTTTAACGGTTTGCAATTGTCCTCGAAGAAGGCTACGAAGCAACAAATTGATCGAAAATTGGATCAAGATAATCCCAAATACTGTTTGGAAGTAGTCAAGCCAAAAGTACTAGAAGAGACCAGTTTACTTAAAGTAGCATTAAAACACGAGATGATAAACCTATCCATCCGACGCAAAAGAGATTCTCAGTTGACAACTTGAACTCCATCAACAAGCAGCGAGTAGGTGGTTCAACATAAGTACCATCGACAAATCGAAGCAGATTTGTACTCATCGAGATAGATTCAACCGATGACGCCAGAGCAAGAAATTTGTTGAATCTAGTGTGAAAGAAACAAAATTGGAGATGTTCTGAAATGGTAAAGTGAAGTGTAGATTCTGCTGTTGAAATTGATTAACAAGATTGTTCATATCTTGAGAGTTAACCACATCAGTGGCTGCAGCGGCGGCAGCAGGTTGAACAGGAGTACCCATCTAATGGTAGTAAAGGCAGTGTAGATGATTTGGTAAAGGTTATGAAACAACGATCAAAAAAAACAATGATTATTGGTAATCCGATACTCATGAAGGATAATTTGATGAAATAGATGAAATAGATTCAAGCAATTACACTGGTTATTGAATACTTTGAATGAGTTTCTTACATCCCAGAAACCCTAGATATAAAAGTGTCTCAACAGAAAGACTAAAAGACACCCACGAGACAAAGACACCCAGCATAACATATAAACTAGTTACACCTCTCAAACACTCTCAGTACAGTACACTAACACTAACACCCCTAAACATTGCTAAGGCTGATATTTACTTGGGTAACCTACAAAATGCACAATGCACTTATGCATAGCAACACCCCCAACTAAGCAAGCATATCTGCAACAAACTCGAGAATACAACTGCTCGTAATCTCTACAAGGTAAATGGTCACATTGAAATCAAGGTATATTATAAACCATGTAAACTAAATGTTGTGTGGTTCAGCATACCAAATTCTTGTGCCTCCAGCTCCTACACTAAATTCCCACACTTGCAGTAACCTAACGAGTAAAGAACCACCAAAAAAATTTAAGTATAGCAAGCAACATGAATTCAAGTATAGCAGCAGTAATAGAATATACGATGACTTGAATAAATTCATAAGAATAATATAACCAGCATTTTATAGATGATGGTGTACAGAGCAGGACAAAGACACAAGTTTCACATGAGACCTATGAAAATTTATATGGACATGTTTTGACTCCAGAATGAGTCTAGTGGATACATTAAAATTAAAATAGAGAAAGTCAACTATGTAATCCAGCATTAAGTTACAGCTATAACATGTTAAACTGAATGTCATTTCAGCTTTCTCAAACTTAATGAGTAAACAACCACTATGATTTAAGTATGAAACCAACATGAATTCAACTGGGGCTGCTTTGATTGATATGTTAATGGGAATAAAAACAAGGATATACACCTTGGGGTAGTAGCCATTTGATTTTAGAGAAGCACCACTTAGGATTTTCTTCCAATTGCTATCAAAACATTATCACTTAGCCATACTTTGAAGTATTTCTGCTGGACCTTTCAATTACAGTTAAGACACTTCCCGCAGACATGGTTTATGTCATCCATTGTGAGAACAAAGATATAGCTTGTGATCTGTTATTTTTGTCTCCAAATAAAAGCCAATGCATCCCAGAAAGATGTCAACCAACATTAATCCACCACCTGAGTGCATGATATGGACACAGTAGCATGAATTATTGAAAAACGAGTGAAGATAGAACAGCAAACAAGAAAACAAGCCTATGTTATGTCTAAAACTGAAAAACACAACCTAACTAATTCCAACAGATAAGTCTAAAATTACAAAACCATAGAGTAGAAGCCATTCAAAAATATGAAAAATACCCACCCTGACATGTGTTTTGGTCATGTCCGGTCCTAAGCTTACAATCTGATCAAAATCCAATTTTGCTGGTTCAAAAAAGAAGAGAGTTCATGATCAGATCTGAACATAAAATGATACATTTAAGTGATATAATCTCTAGAAGAATCGAGATTAACAGCTGAAATAATTATTAACAGGAAGACATGATGAAATCTTTTTATAATCATCTAAAATTTGAGCATTTAGGCAACACTGGGAGTTATACCTGAGAGGAGATATCATTATGCTGATGAATTCAAAGTTGATCTTGTTCTTCCACCACATTCCCAGGCGAAACCAGCTGCCAATTGAGTTCAGGACGGCGCCGCTTGAGAGAGAGTTAGAGGAGGATATGAAAAAAAAATGCAAATGAATAGAATTTAGGGTTTTTTTTTGTTTCAAAACTAGTCAAACAAAGTCAAGGTCACGGGACTCAATAGTCTTTAGGTGTGGCCCAACAATGGCAAGGTCCGAATCCTGACTCCTGACCTTGTAGTCTTCATCAACGAACTGCAGCATCGAACACCAGCATCTTTCCAGATTACCGAATTAGATTGCCAAGTAATTTGCAAAAGGTGGTAAAACAGGTTCGAGCTTCCGATTCCTTTATAAACACTTAGTGTTTCAATTTCGACAGGGCAGCAACCATAGGAATCTTACTTGAGAGGAGATATCATTATGCTGAGATCAATTCAAAGTGGATCTTATTCTTCCACCACATTCCCATACGAAACCAGCTGCTACTACTACTGATCTAAAAGTTATGGTTATGACGGCGTTCTTGAGGGAGAGAGAGTCAGAGGGCAAGAAGAAGAATAAGAGGTTCTAGGGTTTTTGCTTGGTGTTTTATAGGATGTTCGGTCAAAGCTAGTCAAAGAAAGTCAAGGCCGTAACCAGGTGTGCCCAAATAAATTGGCTACTGCTTATAATTCGTTTTGTTTCAGAGGTGAAGATGTCCGAACCACCACTTTTATGCACTTTGCCGAAGTGTGGCATGATGTGATCTGCATTCGCTCCACAGATTTTGGACTTAGGTTTTATTCACTCATTTCCAATGGGAGATATGAATGTAACTGTGAATGAGCATTATATTTTTCCATTGGCAGTTTAATGTGCGGCCAACTTATGCAAAACATCAATCCTTAGGTTTTATTCACTCATTTCAGAACTGCAAGCAACTAAACATCAATCCTTTCCCCCATTCTCTTCAGCACTATCTACATCTAAGTGTGAAGAGATTTGAGAACAAACATAGGCGACAGTCATTTTTTTCAACGTAACAAACTATGTATGCGGCAAAAAATACTCAGCCCCTCACAAAGCAGGCACACCCAAGGATCTCTATTATTAACTGCATAGACAAGATAAATCTCCCAAACTTTTCGACGTTCATTCTATGATCATAAATACATAATGAACCACGCACATAGGAGGTAAACTGTTTAGAGACATCAAAAATCATTTGCCCAACTCCAAGTATTACTTGAGTAGATATGATAAAGTAATGGAAGTATTTTGGCTCGCCAGGGTTTGAATTCCATGTCTGCCAGTGTAAAATGGACCACATTTCCTACCAGAGCAGCCAAACGCATAATTCTCTTCCATGAAACTTGTATTGACACCAAGATAGATTACAAAGCTGACTTCTGAAATCCTCTCGTGAATGGCCTGATGCTTTACGTCTGCTAGGGCTCTTTATACTTTTGTTTAGTATTAGATCAGGAACCGAAATAGTCAATTCAGTCGATTGTGGAGGACTTGTTCTCCCTCTTGCACTTGGCGTACCTGTCACAAAACATCAGTATCAATATTTGCGATTAGCGATCTAGATAAAAGGTCAGAATTTAGTTTGTAACACATTATATGGTCAGCTGATATAGTCTATAACTTGGGATTTACATACACCCAACCGACCATTCAGAAAGTGATTGAATTATTATTGCAATGATGCACCATGATTGTTGCCGGTTCAGGGCAAGTTCAAGATGGTTGAGATGCAGCAAATTTATCAATTATATAGGTCAGACTTGGTGCCCAAACAAATTAAAAGCATGCCAAGATGGAAATAAAGAGAAATCAGTGACCTGGTTTACTAATTCTTCCCTCCATGAACTTCTTGGCTGAAGAAGTGCTCTTCAAAACAGGCTCTGTCCTATCTATCAATGAACTCTTCCTGGTAAACACATAACTAACAAGTAGCTACGCATCACTGTGGATTGCAACTAAAGCTGTCCAGCCTTGTTTCTGCAACTAGAGATCTTGGGAATGTCTTGAGAAGTTATATTGACCTTCCTGTACAAGCACAAAATTAGTCATCACTCGAAAACCAGATACGACAATAAAGATCTTCGGTCAACTGCTCCATTTGCAAGACACTCGAATAACCAAATACAAATAAATTTCGGAATCATCATTCACTAGCATGCCTAAGCATTGCCACATTCAAGTGCTTTGTTAAACAATTGCGTACCAAATTTCACAGCTGTTGCTTTTGAGAGGAAAAATCATAGTTGCAATAATGCCTCCATATATGAACCTGAGTGGCATCAAAGCTATCATTATCCGAATTATCAGCAATATTATTAGGAGGATAGATAGTTTGAGTACAGGTTGCATTTCCAATTGATTTGGAGACTCCAAGATCGTATTTTGGGTTATCTACTCCCAAAGTAAAACCTATTTTTCATACCAGTCTTACCTGCAAATGGATATCCTCAACCAGATTCTGGGGCTCACCATAAGAGACGGAAAATGAACATCCTCATCTGTGCTGTTGAATGGAAAAAAATAATGAGTTAAAAGAATTGAAACAACGAAACAGAAAAACATGAGAATTACACCATGGATGTGCAATAAGTGATAGCATTACATGATCTCAATAGAGTTATTGAACTTCACTAAAGGAATAAAAAAGATAAATGCTGAATATTAACAATACTTGACACACTGAAAAGAAATATCAAAAGAATAGGGCTTATAATTTAAGATAGAAACCGCTAGAGCTTCCATATTCCAACTCAATAGAAGCTGCCGTCTATCAATATCACAGTAAAAGAAACCCAGACAAAGAGTTGAGATTTTACCATGGCCAGTTGTTCATTTGCATATCAGGATGACATTCCAGATTTCTGATTAGTATGTTTCCCCATCTTCAGTTCCTTGTCAGAAGTAGGTCAACAAATAGTAGTTCAGGAGATAGTGTATATGCCGGCTGATTAGTACAAGATTTCTCCATCCCATGGTCCTTCTTGGCAGGGCTGTTGAAAAAAACGGAAAATGTCATGGTAACTATATGAGTGTCTTGTGCAATCATAATTGAGACAGTATAGACACCAACAAGGCTATCCCACCACCACCCACACACCCACACAAAAACACCAAGTTCCCTACCCAACAATTGTTCCCAAATGAGAAAGCTTAACATCAAAATCTCGACGCAACGAAAATCACCAGCTCTAAAATTATCGCCTTTAGAAACATTAACTCCCTAGGTTAGTGATGCACAAAACTTCAAAGCCAAAACAACAGAACCAGAACAATAAATCCTAAATCAGGCCAAAACAATTTGACCCAAATTCAAAAATTATGATACAGTCAGTCAAAAACCACTGAAAATTCAAGCATGAAAACCATATGAATGAAGTGGGGTAGCATTAAATTGATATGTTAATGTGAAATAAAACAAGGATATACAAATAAACTACCTTAAAGATCTAAGAACCATGTCAAACTGATTTACTGAGAGGAGATATCATAATGTC
>JAJJWW010014560.1:0-47596 GCA_023531295.1 Papaver armeniacum | reverse complement strand
TCTTTTGTTCCAATAAGTATCAAGTATACGAGGATGTGAATATTGCTTTTACAATTAAATTACTACTTAATGCGGAAATAGTAAAAGCACACAAACACAATATTTTTGTTAACGGGGAAAACTGCTTGGAAGAAAAACTCCGGGATCCAACCCACTTTTTTATACTTTCATAATTAAGCCGATACACAAATTAACGACCACAATTTTGTGTAGATGAGACAGAATAAACTACCCATAGTTACTCAGTGTCCTCAATATCTCTTCCGCCTAAAACCAATTTGGCAAACACACGTGAATCACCTAACCGTTTATTTTTCTTTTTTTAATTTCTAATAGTTATAACTTTATTGACATATAGTTCTTGTTTATATTAAGGTCTTTCTCTTCTGAATTAAGGCCATCTAGGAACTATCGAGATAAGTTACTAGATTCTGTGAACACACGTTGGAATCTAAGGATATAACTCACCTTTTTTTAGCATATTTTTATATGTGGAACCATTATTTAGTTGCTACAAGTGTTTTACTGGTTTATCGCGTTTACCTGTAGTCACTGAATCAATGAGTTATTAAGCTCACATAAGAACCTTGTCTTACAAGTTTCACCTTGTTGTGAACCACGTTGAGTTTTAATCAAATAGTTTTACCTTGGTTGTATTGATTTGATAATCTAAAGAAAATTTTAGTCTTCCGGTTAGAGACCGAATACAGATCGTCTTCTTTACAGACTGGAGAGCAACTCCTAGAAAGTAACAGACGTCTATTAGGGGGTTCACGTGCGCAATACTAAAGTGATTGTAGACGCAGGGAGCTTAAGTGGGATAACTTAGTGCTAGTATATTCCTTCTCAACTACACGAGACCGAAGTGCGACAATAGGAAAAGGTGTAGCAACTTAATTTGTTAAGTTTTCAAATCTGGATTAGGTCATGGGGTTTTCTTCATTTATAATTTTTTTTTGTTGACAAAATCTCTGATGTCGTCCTTTACTCTATTTTCGTATTATATTATATTGGTACTTTTTTAAAGCACCTTAATTTTAATCTAAGTGTAAAGTCGAACATGCATCGTATCCATCTTGAGAAAATTTGTTCCCAGAATATTTTATATAATTTATTATCACAAAATATGTGATGTAGTTGATACCCTTGCCTTTTCACTTAGGAATGGATTTATTATAATTTATTTTGACCCAACTTCTTGGAATATATAGCAAAGTAAAAATCATGTTAATCGCGGGTCTCCAAGTTCTGTGGAACGGATTGAAAGGGAGATCAGTGGTGAACTTGGAGATGTTATACTTGGGTGCATAAAAGCACTTGGAGCTCACACTGATTATCATTAACCTTCTAAGTATACTTACCGTTGGGTGTTTATCTTTTCTCTTAAACTTGATTTTTCACCGGAAGGTGAACTTGAGGGTATTTTCCTTTGATATTTTACTTAGATATCTTAATGATATGTAACCTCTTTTAATCTCCTTTTATTGTACTTTTTTAAGGTTCTTTTTGCCTTCAGACTTTTATGGTAAATAAATAATTATAAAAACAGAAATATAATGATGATGATAATGTTATGAGTGTTGTATAAAAATAAGATGACGATGATGATGATGATAACGTATATGGTGACAAAAAAATCAAAGATGTTGTTGATATATATGTTGATGTTTTGCTAATATACGACGTAAGTAGATGATACAACGATGAAGACAATAATAATGTGATAAAGATGATTATTAAATTAATGAAGTAAACAAGATTGAACATAAGTATTTGTTACAAAAGTATTATATTGTTTGTCATGTTCCTATGATCTTTTGTCTCTTGATACCAAATATAGAAAATTTAGTAATATTTATTATCTCTACAAAATAGACTAAGAGAGAAAAAAAATTTACACAAATAATCGAGAATTTATTTACTTGGTGTAAGTGCCAAATGGTATTCAATACCCTTGAGGAACTTTGCCAATTAAAGTTGGAAAATTATTTAGTGAGTAAAAGCATAATCATGAGAAATTTGTTTTGTTATGATGAAGGAAGTAGTTTGCTAAAACATTTGATTGAAATATATACAAGCAACGTTTCTAAATATTTTTTGACAAGTTATAAGTTATAAGTTTGATTTTATTTTATTTTTGTCTTACAAGTGTTGGTTATTTGCTTGAAAGAAAGTATAAATGATTATGATGTGTTATGCTTTTTGTTTTCCTTTTTTGGTCGGTGTTTGCTAGTTTTGATTCAACTTATATTTCTTTTAAGTTTCATTTAACAAATTTTTAAATTTCTAATCAGGAAAAGGTAAAAAGATAGACTACATCTATATATAATGTTAGAGAACCACTCGGTTGAACCCACCAAGCGTTGGCATGTCAAGGTTATCAAAACTTATAAGTCGCATGATTAAATTACTAAAGTCAACTTTATTAGGTTAGACTAGAAAGTCTAGAAATGTTGAGACATACAAGTATTACTCTAAAGTCCCAAGAAACCGAAGACGTATCAACATCGACGAAGACATCATCCTTCCACTTGAGGTTAGTAATACATGACTTGACTTGTTTCCATTTCCATATCGTAAGCTTTCAAGTCGTTTCTGATTGAAATCATAACATGCGAAGTTATATACATGAAACTCTAGTATTGGAGACTTGATCATCTTATTATCATCAAAATGTGAAGGAAAAATATATCAATAATTGTGAATGCTTGATATGGATAAATTTTTGACAGGGGCGTTTTTTGATGGGAGCATGGAGAAAAATGATATGTCGACACATGTTTTTCCTATTAATTAATTGTTTTAACAAATTATGATACCAAAAATATATAAGATAAAATATAAACAATTATTATATTTAAATTGTTTTCACCAAAAATACACTTGTTTTATATTCGTGGAAACAAAATATGTTGGAATCAATGAGAGAGTGTTCAACAATACGTTTGATTGTTTGTGGAGGAACAGGGAAATCCACTCTAATCAATGCCTTTTATTTCGTTCAACAAAAGAATTGTTCGGAAATGATAAAGTCATGAGGATCATGGCACCCACCGGTGTAGCCGCATTCAACATTGGAGGTGCAACCATTGACCACGAGCTCTCCATAACAGGTACACTAAAAACTCTAGATTTCCTAGCATATACTTATTCTCTTGCAACTACTACTACACTATAATGTTCATTGTGTCCTTGTTATACCTGATTCTGTTATTTCGGTAAGATCGAATAAGATTTTTCCATTCTCAATTACATTTGACTCATTCAAATATGCTTGCACTATTTTCTTTGTAAGGTATGATTTTGTTATTGCCAGTGTTTCATTCCAATTCTAACTAATAATTGTTAAGATTATGTGAAATGAATACTTCATTCCTATTCTCCGTAATGTTTTTATTTTAAAGTATATTTCTATTTCGTTAAGATTGTGCATTAGATATCATCTTAGATTGGTCATTATTTACAAGTTCCAGTATTCATCTTAACAGCAGATAAGAACCAAGCATACAAGAAATTAGAGACAGAATGGTGTGGGCATATGCGGGAGGATTTCAAAGATACAAAGTTGACTATTATTGATGAATATAACATAATTGGAACAAAGATGCTTTCCAATATTGATCTTGGATTGTGAGATAGTTTTGCTAGCAGTGAGCCTTTCGGAAATATCATGATGATTTACATAATTTGTTAGGTTGGTTGAAATAATGTTTATGTTGATCTGCCAACAATGAATGATAAAGATCATGATGATAAACAATCAAAGATGTTGATGATATTTATGATGATGTTTCATAGTGGTGATAACGTTTATTGATGGAGATAACTTATGTTGATGATTAAATTCAGGGAGGGTGTTAAATTTGAATGTGTCACACGTATTACTATTAGATTAGATGTTTGTGTTAAAGATTTATTTGATATTGCCTTAGTAAAACTTGTGGGGATTGTAACACTTTTTGGCAGTTGTTAGAAAGGTATAGATAGACACACCCTACAGGCATTATTGGCTTGCTACAATCCGCAACAACTTTCTCAAATACTCGAGGTCGAAATTTTACTAAGGATAAAGTGGTTGATCGCTTACTTGAGGGGATTGTAACACTTTTTGTTACAGTTGGCGTGGTACTGATAAAAAGGTGTATGAGGAGGAGAGATATTCAAGATCTTAAACATATAGTATACCAAAACCTCCAAGTCATAGAATCATCTCTGAGAACCTCCGAATACAAAACATAGAAGCAGTGTCTAGAGTTAGCTTTCCTCAAGTAATCGTAAAAGTCGACTTCAACCATGTCAAGGAAAACATAGAGATTAGAGAAAGAAGAGGCTCGTGAAGATGTAGAGAAGGGGAAGGCTCCAACGCAACCAGGAAAAAACTTTACATCGGAAAGAATGGGGGCTTCTACTTCAGGTCATATTCGGGAAAGTTCTACTTCATGTCATATTCGGGAAAGAATGGGGGCTTCTACTTTAGAAGGTTGCTCAATGGATCGTAAATAACAAATTAAGTAAGGTAATGTTTGAAGGTGATAACAAATTAAGTAAGGTAAATGCCGTCAAGTTGTTTTGTTGGTCTTGTTTGTGAGTTTGGTTCTGTCTCAAAGCTCCTTCTTGTGGGAAGTACTAAGTAATCTAATTTCTATTTGTTATTAATCTGATTTCTGTTTGTTATTAATCTAAGCTTCTCTTTATCTTCAACAACAAAAAAACAAAAAAAAAACTATTGATCATAGTCTTTCTAGCAAAAGTTGAACACATTGAGCTATCATGTTGAGCTTGCTCTTCCTACTTTAGGGCATAAACCACTCCTATCTTTCTTTCTCTCAATATGCTGAAAGGTGAGAAAGAAAACATAGTGAGTGTGAGCGTGTCATTTGTTAGTGTGCAGTGTGAGTGTCGTGTGCACTGTGTGACTGAGAGTTGAATTGTAAGTGTGCAAGACACACGTGAGAGTGTTGGAATCCAGTTGTTGTCCTTTACTCATACATTTGAGCCCAATTTCATTTTCAATCCAAACAAAATACATGAAAATATGTTGGAATCCAGTTGTTGTCCTTTACCAAATGGCAGCCACGTTAGTTGTGTGCCAAAGAGTATAACCAAGTGTCTTCTTTTTCCTTTCTTTTTTTCCTTTTAGAGTAATCTTGGAAATTAAAATCACAAATCATAGTATAAGGTAAGAGGGATTACACCTCTCTAACAACTAAAGACGGTAAGCATAAGACAACCTACACGTTTTTGTTAAAAATTGTAGGTTTAAGGGGCTTCAAAGAGCCCCTAAGATTTATTTATTAGACTCATTTAAATTGAGGTTTGAAGGATTACATAGAGAGGTGGTAGATATACACACCCTCTTGTTTCATCATTATACATTTGGTAGTGACACAACAATTGTATAATGTAATTTACGTTTTTTGAGATTTCAGAAAACCAAATAACATGGAAGAGACTAACAGAGGTTCTGATCCAACAAGTGAGAAAAATGATGCTCCAAAGAATATCTTGATCATTCCCAAAACCTGATGGTTGACCACTCCATTGTATCCCCCAATTATCAAATCAAGAAGACTAAGATTTTTCTTCAATTGAAATTCCAAAGCACATACCTTTGTCTCATCCTTTAGAGAAAAAGTTGTATCAAAATCAGTTCTGGTATCCAATTTCTTTAACCAAAAAATCTTGAGTAATCTTCGTGAATAACCAAAAAAATATTTCATCCAACATGACATATCTTCTGCATTCTTCCTTCCACTGATTTGGACAGATGAAGTTCTTGAGACAAGATCTGAAGAAAAAAAAAATTGTTGTAACAATTCCATATGCTGATTGTATTACCAAATCCCTTTATAAAGCACCAACCCAAGGGGCAAGGGCTCTGATAAATCGATGTATATGTATAATGAAAGAACATACAACATGTAATAGCCCTTGAAATTAAAAAAGTAAATCAAATTATTTAATGTTTCCTAGATTTTATCGGTAGATCTTAAAACTCAGATCCTAAACCGAGCAAATCTAGATTAAAAAAATAAGATAATGGAGGAAAATTATGAAAGAAATTTTAGGGTTGTTTTTTAGAAAACGGTTATACAAAACAATTTTAAAATTAAAATCACTCCAGTCAATTTAATTCTCTATCATTCATATAATAAGGTGAAAATGCGGGGTACAACAACCACAACCAACAATTCGCTTAAGCAACTGAGAGGACTTACTACAATATACTTTCTAGAGAATCAACTAGACAATCGGACTCAATCTAGACAAAAGTATATACAAGAGTTTATATCTCTATCTCTTAATTC
Organism: Papaver armeniacum; assembly: GCA_023531295.1. Taxonomy (NCBI): domain Eukaryota; kingdom Viridiplantae; phylum Streptophyta; class Magnoliopsida; order Ranunculales; family Papaveraceae; genus Papaver; species Papaver armeniacum. Next base: position 41,288 of record JAJJWW010014560.1, on the reverse strand, counting down.
AATCTGCAATCAGCAGATAAAAATTTGCGAGCCCGATTGAATATATGAGAAGTAACTTGAACGGTACCAAAGACCAATGTTCAAGGATCAATCAATTTCAATCAACAACCAAAGGTTGGATTTCCTAATTGATCGATACAACGCACAACCTGTGATATTTCAATTATATAACAAAATATAATACGGAAAAGAAATAACATGGACACTAGAATTTTGTTAACGAGGAAAACCACAAATGCAGAAAAACACCACACTGTATTAAGCCACTACAGACACTAGCATACTACCAATGAACTTTGACCGGAATGTAGTTGAACACTAATCAATCTCACACCGATTCAAGGTACAAATATGCTTCCTACGCCTCTGATCCCAGCAGGATACTACGCACTTGATTCTCTTAGCTGATCTCACCCACAACAAAGAGTTGCTACGAACCAAAGTCGAAGACTTGATAAACAAATCAGTCTCACACAGAAAAGTCTATTAGTATAGATAAATCTATCTCCCACAGAAATACCTATGAGTTTTTTTCCGTCTTTTGATAAATCAAGGTGAACATGAACCAATTGATAAACCGGTCTTATATTCACGAAGAACATCCTAGTATTATCAATCACCTCACAATAATCTAAAGCGTATGGAAGCGAAACTAGATATTGTGGAATCACAAACGATGAGACGAAGGTGTATGATTACTTTTTATCTTGCCTATCGGAGATTAAATCTCGAGCAAATCTTAGAGAAGATAGTACTCAAACGATAGAATCGGTCAAGATCAGAACACGCAACTACAAAGAAAATAGTTGTCCGGATTCACAATCCCAATGAAGTCTTTCAAGTCGTTAACCCACAGTGGTCTCGAGAGAAACCTAAGGTTAAAGGAGAATCGACTCTAGCTATACAACTAGTAATACACGATGTTGGGATTAGGTTTCCCAGTTGCTAGAGTTCTCCTTTATATAGTTTTCAAATCAGGGTTTGCAATCTAAGTTACCTTGGTAACAAAGCAATCAATATTCACCGTTAGATGAAAAACCTTATTCAACCAAGCTAATGTCTTTCAACCGTTAGATCGAACTTAGCTTGTTTCACACAAATGAAATGTACCCTCATTTAGGTTTATGTAACCATACCTAAACGTATACACCATGTTGGCTCAACAATAGTTAACCAAGTTAGCCATATGAACACTCTCATATCAACCTTGTTCATCTTAAACATAACTAGTTCGATGACTCAAATGAAACTAGTTAAAGAGTTGTTCAATTGCTATATTCTCATAGAAGTATACAAGAACACAATTGAAGCAAAATCGGTTTGATCCACTCGAATCAATTCATGAACATTATAGCCACGGTTTTCAAAGATTGTATTCCTTATTATATAAATATTTATGTTCATGTGCATAACCGATTTTAGAACTTTAACCTTCAAGTATACAAACGTGTACGCATACTTGAAATACCCGGACCAAGATTGGGTTTCGCTGGTACGCAAACGGGTACGCAAACTTTCAATCCCAGCATAAATATTCGGACATGAACCTATACGCCAGTACGCAAAATGGGTACGCATACTTAGGTTCCCGTATTTCTCAAGCCAACAGGTACGCGAACGGGTGCGCATACTATGGTTCCCGGACATGGATTACATATGTGCAAGAGTAAACAACATGACATATCCAATAATGGTTAAGTGTTTTAAACTCTTATTTCAATCATTGAAACTTTCTTAGAGGATGACAATAACCGTTTTCACATACTATTAGCATCAAAGCAATTTTAAAGTTATTGAATAATCATAACGAAACATTTCAAGTCTACACCAAATGATTGTATCACACAAACCATGTACGATGTTGCTCGGCAATTTTCACATGATCATCTTTTGACTTGCGTCAAGAATATAAGATGAACTTGGTCGAATCGAAAGCTTGCCAACACATATTCCGAGAAATATGTAAGCGAGTTAAACTCAACTCGAAATCTCAAATGTGTAAAATAGAAAAGTATATCGTAACACGACTTATGTCTCAATATAGGAGATAGGGTAGAAATAGACTTTCCAAGTGATAGATGAGTTTCAGTATCCACATACCTTTTTTCGATGAAGTTCCACAAGATCTTCTTAGTAGTTCTTCATCTTCAAATGATGAACGTCGTGAAGTCTAAAGCTCAACTACACAATCTATGTCCTAGTCCGAGACATCTATAAGTAGACTAGAAATCAAGACTTATAGTTTTGATCACTAACATTGACAAATATGCTTGAGATAACAACGCATGCGAGTTCAACCGAGCAAAGGTTTCAACAATCTCCCCCTTTGTCAATTTTAGTGACAAAACTATCAATACATATGGATTACAAAATAAATAAAACTTTGTAGCTTCTCATCCAAATGCTTGATCTCCTTGGCATCTTCAACACGACTCGAAATCTTCGTCACTTCCAAGCACTCCATGATTCTAAACGTGTTCAACTCAAAGATTATAGTTGTTGAAGATCCGTAGCGATAACAATGAGAAAACTCAATCATTGTTATACAGTGTCATAGTATTATTACACAACATCAAAGTTCAATTGTATCACAACTTTGACAACAATACTATGGTGATATGTATCACTCCCCCTTAGTCAATACTTCATCTCGACATGAAAACCACTCCCCCTTACATAATGATCTATAAACCATATGTATTTGTAGTATGCAACTACACATTAATTCTCCCCCTTTTTGTCAATATAAATTGGCAAAGGTACGAAAACTAGTGGGATCCTCATAAAATTTTCATAGAGATACTTCATGACCAAAAGAGAAAAACATACCAACTTATTTAGATGCAATCATATAGCCGAAGCTAAATGCATTCATCAAGGAGTTTATAAAGATACAAGATAACCCCTACAATATTCCATAGCCGCACTCCCCCACAAAGATTTGGCAATTAAGCACAAGTTCAAAAAGAACTCTCCCCCATTATATGTCATTCCAAAAAGAACAACAAGAGCGACCTTACTTTTACGAAAAAGAAGGATTTTCTTTGGATATAATCAAATCACATGAGAATCATGAATTTGTATCCAAAAATCACAATTGAATTAGCCATAAAAATGATCAATTCAATTGGCCATGCTCAACATAAGAGAACTTACGGAGCAACACAGTATATGCACAAAGATGTGGATCATGGAAGGATCAATACTTAGTAATAAACAAAGATTCATTCTATTTTTCATCACTATTTGCACAATGTCATATAATAGACTTAATCTTTGTAAACAAAAGTTCATCCTATCTTCCATCAATAAAGACATAATAGGCTTAACTTTTGTAGTCAAAAGTTAATTCTATCTTTTATCAATACTTTCATATCGATATATAATAGAGATAACTTTTGAAAAAATATGGGGCAGTCAAGGTTCACGGACGTAAACAAGATATCCCATAACAATTTGCAATATATGAAACCATAAAGATTAATACTGCAAAAATCATCTTCCAAATACCTTAGAATTTAAATAAATAAATCTAAAAACAATGAAGATGAAAACGTTGGACATAGCTATGTGTACTCACAATAATGGCTATTCCAAACTCTAGTAGTCCTTCTCAAAAACAAGAATAAATTCTTATAAGAAGTTTCCTAGGCATCAAGACAAACTCGTAATGCACATATAAGATGATTTGTCCTTAGAGGGTAGAATCAATCTTTTTGCACGAATTTACACCAAGGATAGCTACCAAAGGCGTATAAAAAGATTTTCTTAACAAAGAAGAACATACAAAGTCATTAACGACCATGCACCATAGTTCACATAAGATGCTTGTGAACATTCAAGAATCTCATAGTAAAGCGTACCACTGCCCATTATTGAACTTCCTTCTTTGTGATTCACAAACATCATTCTTGTAAAAGCTACAAATGAGCTTAGAAGAGGATTACTCCAATAATCCAAGTGCCCAAGTCCGAGAGAAGTGGAACAAGTGCGACGAAACGGAGAACAACACTCAAGAACAAGAGACGGGACAAAGACCAATCTTAACTCATCCAAATTCAAGAATTCTCTTCTCCAATTTGAAGAGAATTCAAAAAGGAAGATAATGCAAAAAGAATGAGGTCATTCCGAGTTCGGACGAAGAAGTTACGGCCAAAACAAGTTTACCGAACATCGACGTCTACAAGCCAGTATGCATACGGATTTGCAAACGAATTTTCGTGACCTGGAGCAGTATGAAAACGGGTATGCGTACTAAAACCCCTGGATTTTGGTTTTAAATGATGGTATGCATACTTGGTAAGTGTACCATGAAGTCCAAACATCCCAAACTACTATTTTCAAAGCTAAACACTTAAGAACCTTAACACATAGATCAACTTAGGTAGAATTGAACGATAAGCAAGGTAAATGGATCATTATAAGTACTCTAAGCAACACAGATCTTGCTCAAGTTTATAGACATACCTTTTTAGAAGAATCCAATCAAATTTTACAGCCTTAACGAACATAATCTGTGTGCCCCAATTCTCGTGCTTCCCTCACCGTATACATAGCGTGGCATTCCTTGGTGAGGATACACTTACAACACAATCAAGTTATGTTGAGGTGAATAATTTCTTGCTCACCACAAGTGACTTTTGGATTATCATGAAATAGATCGCTTTTAGAACCTTTTACATCCAAATCCATCTTTCCAAAGAACTTGTTAAGTTCCAACATCATGGATACTGCCTTCTCCATAGTCATGGAATTTTCTAGGAGATCATTCCTTTTGACACTCAAATAATCATTGACTTTCTTTGGTATCCACCTCTGAGTGCATTTAGAATAACTTAACCTTTTTCCCATTACTCTCTTCTAGAATTCTCAGAAGAGAATTGGATTGACTATTCTTTGCAAGTTAGTCATTCTCCAATTGGGAGCATCAGACCTTGTCTTCGTCTTTACGACGTTATCCTTTTGATATCCATTACGATTGTGAAAAGGATTCGTATGACGTTTATAGGCAAATCTAGGTTTATCACAAAGACTGATTCCTTCTTCTAAAGGTTGGACAGCTTATAACCTCAGAACGTTAAGGGATTAGTCTTAACATATGATCTTGGTTTCACAACTTCTTGTGATGCCCAAACAAGAACATCATGAAGTTTCTCATTCCTTATACGGAAACGACATTTCCTTTCCAGGTGACCTTTATTTCCGTAATAGTGGCAAACATAAGGAATTTTCTTACCTCGATCCGCGTGTGCTGACTTTGGAGGTTGATATACTTTGCTATTTTAAACCTTAACTTCCGGTGAAGGTATTTCACTTTTGCCATCGTAGAAACCTTTTGTTGAGAAGAATCACTAGCCTTGACAAATTTTACCTCTTTGCTAATACTTGGAGCATCTATTCCCTTATAGTCCAATCCGCGTGTATCACGATGGTTTTTACTTGCTCCTAGCATAGTGGTTAATTTTCTTGAACTAGTATTGAACTTTTTCAAGTCATCTTCCAACATCTTGATTTTATCAAGAACAACAGCTAAAACAGCCTCAAGGCGTTTTTCTCGAGTGAGATAAGCGCTTTCTTTGTCATCAAATCTAATTTATTGAGAGTTAATCCTTGCTTCAGATTCTGCAAGTTTCTCTTCCAACGAAAAGTACTTTTGATAAAGATTATCACATTCAAGTGACTTCATACGTAGGTTTTCCTCAGAATCCTTGAGGATCGATTCGTTAGAACGATTCGAAACATAAACACCTGCGTAACATCTTCTCAATTTCTTGTTTTCTCGACAAAGAGGAATCAGAAGAGGTGTGACATGAGAAGTTCTCATCTTCTTCTTTTCCACCGAATCCAATAGCTTAACATACTCTGAGACTTCCTCATCAACATCTCTATTAATTAATATCTGAATCACCTTCATCAGAAAGTTCATCCAACTGTTCTTCTAGGCGTGTTTCCCAGACTTCAACAGGTTTTACATAAAGATAATGTTTAGATACTGACCTAGATGTGACAGTTCACTCAGGTGAATCCAAGCTTTGGAAATCATCTGGTAATTTATGAACACGTACGTTATTAGAGATAGACTCGTCCATAATAATCATATTTCTACATACACAGACTTATGAGGTCTTTAATGTGTTTGTCTGCTCTGATACCAATTGAAAATACGGGGTTACAACAACCATACCCAACAATTCGTTTGGTAATCTGAGAGGACTTACTCCAATATACTTTCTAGAGAATCAAATTGATAGTAAGACTCAATCTAGAGAAAAGTATATACAAGAGTTTATATCTATATCTCTTAATTCAATCTACAATCAGCAAATAGAAATTTGCGAGCCCGATTGAATATATGAGAAGTAACTTGAACGGTACCAAGGACCAATGTTCAAGGATCAATCAATTTCAATCAACAACCAAAGGTTGGATTTCTTAATCGATCGATACAACGCATAAACTATGATATTTCAATTATATAACAAAATATAATGCGGAAAAGAAATAACACAGACACCAAAATTTTGTTAACGAGGAAAACCGCAAATGCAGAAAAACCCCGGGACCTAGTCCATCTTTGAACACCACACAGTATTAAGCCGATACAGACACTAGCCTACTACCAATGAACTTCGACCGGACCGTAGTTGAACCCTAATTAATCTAACACCGATTCAAGGTACACATGCGTTACTTACATCTCGGGTCCCAAAGAGAATACTATGCACTTGATTCCCTTAACTGATCTCACCCACAACCAAGAGTTGCTACGACCCAAAGTCGAAGACTTGATAAACAAATCTGTCTCACACAAAAAAGTCTAATGGTATAGATAAATCTGTCTCCACAGAAATACCTATGAGTTTTGTTCGATCTTTGATAAATCAAGGTGAACATAAACCAATTGATACACCGGTCTTATATTCCCGAAGAACGGACTAGTATTATCAATCACCTCACAATAATCTAAATCGTATGGAAGCAAAACTAGATATTATGGAATCACAAACGATGATACAAAGGTGTTTGTGATTACTTTTTATCTTGCCTATCGGAGATTAAATCTCGACCAAATATTAGAGAAGATAGTACTCAAACGATAGAATCGGTCAAGATCAGAACACGCAACTACAAAGAGAATAGTTGGGTCTGGATTCACAATACCGATGAAGTCTTTCAAGTCGTTAACCTACAGGGTCTTGAGAGAAACCTAAGGTTAAAGGAGAATCGACTCTAGCTATACAACTAGTAACACACGTATGTGGGGATTAGGTTTCCAGTTGCTAGAGTTCTCCTTTATATAGTTTTCAAATCAGGGTTTGCAATCTAAGTTACCTTGGTAACAAAGCATTCAATATTCACCGTTAGATGAAAAACCTGATTCAACCAAGCTAGTATCTTTCAACCGTTAGATCGAACTTAGCTTGTTTCACACAAATGAAATGTACCCTCATTTAGGTTTATGTAACCGTACCTAAACGTGTACACCATGTTGGCTCAACAATAGTTAACCGAAGTTAGCCATATGAACACTCTCATATCAACCTTGTTCATCTTAACCATAACTAGTTCAAATGACTCAAATGAAACTAGTTAAATAGTTGTTCAATTGCTATATTCTCATAGAAGTATACAAGAACACAATTGAAGCAAAATCGGTTTGATTCACTCGAATCAATTCATGAACATTATAACCACGGTTTGCAAAGATTGTATTCCTTATTATATAAATGTTTATGTTCATGTACATAAACGATTTTAGAACTTTAACCTTCAAGTATACAAACGTGTACGCATACTTGAAATACCCGGACCAAGATTGGGTTTCGCTGGTACGCAAACGGGTACGCGAACTTTCAATCCCAGCAGAAATATTCGGACATGAACCTGTACGCCAGTACGCAAATGGGTACGCATACTTAGGTTCCCGGATTTGTCAAGCCAACAGGTACGCGAACGGGTGCGCATACTATGGTTCCCGGACATGGATTGCATATGTGCAAGAGTACACAACATGACATATCCAATAATGGTTAAGTGTTCTAAACTCTTATTTCAATCATTGAAACTTTTTTAGAGGATGACAATAGCCGTTTTCACACACTATTAGCATCAAAGCAATTTTCAAGTTATTGAAATAATCATAACGAAACATTCCAAGTCTACACCAACTGATTGTATCATACAAACCATGTAAGATGTTACTCGAAAATTTTCACATGATCATCTTTTGACTTACGTCAAAAATATAAGATGAACTTAGTCGAAGCGAAAGCTTGCCAACACATATTCTGAGAAATATGTAAGCGAGTTAAACTCAGCTCGAAATCTCAAATGTGTAAAATAGAAAACTATATCGTAACACGACTTATGTCTCAATATAGGAGATAAAGTAGAAATAAACTTTCCAAGTAATAGATGAGTTTCAGTCTCCACATACCTTTTGTCGATGAAGTTCCACAAGATATCCTTAGTAGTTCTTCGTCTTCAAATGATGAACGCCGTGAAGTCTAAGGCTCAACTACACAATCTATGTCCTAGTCCGAGACATCTATAAGTAGACTATAAATCAAGACTTATAGTTTTGATCACTAACATTGACAAACATGCTTGAGATTGCAACGCATGCGAGTTCGACCGAGTAGTGCTCTAACAGAAGACATGAAGTCTTTGATGAGACAAATTTTTTCCAACATCTCTAGTTTCAAAATAACATTCAAACGTGGACCTTATGAGGATAGTTTTAATAAAAATAAAAAAATATTGTAAAATTGTAAAAATCTTTATTGCGGGTTCCAAACATTTTTCATGAAAAATAGTGAATCTATACTGGAAATTTTCAACGAAGTTATTCAAAATGTAAACACAATCAAATCTTATATGGTAGAGTACTCTTGGATCAACAGATCGTAGAAAAGGTACTACATCGTAGTCCCTCTAAGTTTTATCAGAAATGTTCAAAATTCAAATCACTCAAGTTTCTCTCTCCTCTCTAACTCCTCTTCAAAACCTTAGAAGAACCCTCGCCACTATTAGAGATGACTGCTTTCCATTTTCTTGTTTTCTTATATAACTAGTAGTTTAGGTTGAACTTGTTTAAGTATTTGTTTTAATTTCTATTGTTTTTAAGAGATTTTTATGGTGTTCTTGCGGGTGTTTTTCCCTTTTTGTTTATGTCTTTTCCTTTATGGGGATTCATGCGCTCTCATGGCGTTTCTTTGCTATTTTGATGGAGATTTGGGTGGAAGTTAAAGTGTGGTGATCAAGATTCAAGACTTTGGGCATATTACTCTCATATTTTTATGAGAATATCTGTTTTTCAAGAAGAAAAAAACTTATCAAAATAATTGGATTATGATTCCAAAACCATTCTTTCAATCTCCGGATTGCTTGGTACTCTTATTGGTAATTCATCTTGATGTTCTTGAAGTCCATGTAATCTCTATTTTATAATTAATACAATTTTATGAGATTTATCAAGAAAATAAAAACAGTCCCTCTAAGTTCAATCCATGATGAAAATCCGGCATGTGGATTATAATTTAGTCCAACATATTAGTTATTCAGGGCATTAGGATTTTAGTAACCAAAGCCACCGAAATCCAATGAAAAGGACAATATACATACTTTCATGGATTATTCCATTTTATCAATCTTATTCTCGATATTCTAGAGTCTCTAGACCTAATAGTATTTATATATAAGGTTTGGCTCCGACTTTTTTATTTGCTTAATTATTTGCAGTTTTGCACCTACTAATCCATAGATTATAACCAATACTGCTAATCAACCATCCATAGGTGTCCCTTGTAGGCATTTTTTTGTTCCATTCATGTTTGTCGAATAATCTCAGATAAAAATGATCTTCGTGTAGCACAAAGCTGCTATAAGAGGTTAACTAGATTTTGTGCCCGTGCTACGCACCGGGCGGACCCGAAAATATCTACCATCATTTTTTTACTTTCATCATATTTTTGGTTTGGTGTGATGTGGCTTCGACTCGCCCAGGCCCAATGCATTATTGATTTGGTATGGCTTTGTGTCGCCTCGCCCCGTCCCAATGCATTTTTGATTTGGTATGGCTTTGTGTTGCCTTGGACTGTCCCAATGCATGCTTACGAATTGTGATTTAGTGTGGCTCGCTTCGTTCCCAATGAAAATAATTTAGGATTTTTGATTTGGTGTGGCTCGGCTTCGCCTCGCCCCGTCCCGATGCATGTCTAGGATTCTGATTTGGTGTGGTGAGAACCAATGATTGCTTAGGATTTTTGATTTGGTGTGGCTCAGCTTCGGCTCAACCCGTCGCTTAGAATTTTTGATTTGTTATGTCTAGGCTTCGCCCCGCCTCACCCCGTCCCGGTGTAATTTTGATTTGGTGTCGTGTGGCTTCGCCTCACCCCGAGCAATTTGATTTCGGTAACGTGGTTTTTCGGCCAACAGTGTGAAACACTCAATGCAAATGTAATATTCTACAAATATCATTAGATAGTTGGCGGGTAGCATTAGCCCACATTATTCTACAAATGTGTGCATCCACCGCTGAGGGATGCAAGCTAATTAAATGGTATACAACATCTATCCGATGTTAAAGAAGTCAATAAGCATAATTCAACTTTTGAATTTCATCTTTACGCCACCTTGGGAAAGGTTTTCATGCATACACTATTTTTTATATTTCCATACACAATACGCTTCCTAATTAACAATTTCAATGTATTACCACAAAAGAGAATGGATTTAAATAAAAAGAACTGCATAGTAAATCCATTTTCTATGATTACATTTGCATTGAGTGTTCACTATTTTCTTGTATAGCAGCGTAGTATTCATAAATCCATTTATTGATTCCGGCCAATTTCTGCAACAATTCATTATAAATATACATTCATTCAGGATAACACACTTATCTTCTATAATCCAAACCCCATAACACCTTTCTGGAGTTCAGCTCCATCTCCGTTAACCACAGCAGCCAACTGCAACATCTCACCACCATTTCCATGATAAGCACATTAACTTCTTACTAACTCAAATACACCCATCATTTAATTCAACTTCAACCTCTAACCAACAGCAAAACGACTGCAACTTCTCCACCACCAGAAAAATCATCTCCTCATTCATATAAAGCAACCACCATACCCATCTTATACAGCTGCACCAGTAGCACAACTCAACCTTCCTGGTGCAGCAATAGGGACAACATGTTTATTCAGGTGGTGCTACTGTGCATCCAGGAATCATCTTTAATAGCTTTCCAATTCCCTGCAATTTCAATCACACAAAACAAACCTATTCAACATGAAACTTCCTCGATCTATAGTTCTCACCATCATCATAGAAACCACAGCCTCCATCATCAATGGAAGCCATAATATTAACATCTTATCTTCATCTTATCCTTGGTCAAAGCTAACCCCCAACAGCAAACACCATTTCTCCCTGCAATTTGTTCAAAAATCACAGCAACCCCTCTCAATTTCCTAACTGATTCTCCATCACTCTCGTTTTCTTCTTGAAACTCTGCTCTAATATTTATCTTAACCTTTTTAAATAAAATCTAACTACTTCCATTTACTTTCTAACATCAACTGCATTGGAATGGCAGCAAGAACTTACTGGTTGTCTGCGTACTTTCCCATAGTTCTTTTCTTTTTCTCTGCCGCAAGAATTGTGTCTATTTGATGCATACATCACCAAAAGCAAAGAGCGTGTAAGCTAAGATCCTAAAAACGGATTTGGGATTTCTTTGATTTCAAACTAAGATCCTAAAAACGGTTGCACATTCTTTTCCATGGAAACATTAGCTTTACATAGTCACTCCTATATGTCAAATGCAAAACAACAAAATAACTACAACTCTCATGGTGTACACCAGCAAATTTCTCAAATTTGAACTGCAAAAAAAAAAAAAAAAAAAAAAAATCAATTAATCTAAAACACCAGTACATTTCTCAAATATAAGACCAAGTTTCGCATACCACCCAGTAGAATATATCTTTAACAGAAATAAGCTAACGACTCACATGGTCTACACTGAACACTACTGATTGCACAACGATGTATATGTGTAAAATAGAAGTCCAGGTTTAGCATACCACCCAACACAAATCCAAAGTCATATTGAATGCTAAAGACCATTATACCAATAAAGCCGATGCTCAAAATCCTGAAAATATGAGCGACAGAGACATAGAAAAAAAGAGCAAAACCAAGAGATTTTCCTATACACACAAATTTCACATGCCTGAAATATGCCACTCCATTTTGGGCTTACTGCAAATAGAAGAAGATCAATGAGTTATTCTAATACTCAGTATCGTGTTATTTCCTGTACATACAACTATACTTCATACATAGAGACCGTGCAAGAGAGTATGAAATAAATTTTAATAAGCATACGTGGTTACTGGAGTTCATGGGATTTTAATAAGCATACATACATGCTTAAAAAAAAGAAAGCAAAAAATGATCACATTACCTTGCATGGGATTCTCCACGAATAATGGTACACAGGATACAATCTTTTTCCTCTTTCTCATTCTTATCTTCAACACATCTGATATTGAAGTTCAAACCCATAAAACATCTGATATTTTTTTGTGGACGGAGATGAGAACAGAGAACTGTTATCTATGAATGACCGACTACGAATTAACCAAGTATGACCCAATTTCAAGATATGAGAAATAAAACCCTAAATTGTTACGACTACATCCGCAGTATTCTTAGAATCAACGGACAAAAGAAGTAGATCAATGATGAATTACGAATTTTACCTTTCTTCCACCTCCCTGCTCTGCGAGTTGTTCTCACCAGTATTAAAAATTGCGAATTTGGACCTCGTATAGCCAATCAAATGTCAACAATTTGGACCCCTATCATTTCCAAGTAAGTAGCTAAACCTCGGCAAAAGAAACGTCTGTATCATTAAACTAAAATAAAAAGAAAAGATAAGGAACATATTTTCTATGATCAAATTTATAGCTAGAGATAACTTTGTCATATTAGTGTAAACTTTGTCATATTTCGGTACGTAATTGCCACTGTGGGCACTTGTAATCACCAAATTGATGAAATTCCTTCATCAGCCGGTGGATTTCCATGAGCCAAAATGCAAGCATCCACATGTAAAAACACCTCACCAAATTGACAATCATGATATGCCACCTTTGAGATACATGATGTGATGGCAAAGCAATCACCCATCCTTGATCATTGCTGTGTAAAAACTATATGACTGACGCAAAGGCGTTTTTTAATGTAGACGTCAATCAAATCTTAAAAAAATTGCAAGAAAATATGGAGGTTATGGAGAACACAATAGTACTTGTGCATATCAAACTTCTAAAGTTTCAATTAACTGTACCTTGATCAAGCTTGCTTTTTATACAACATTTTGAATCAATCCCACTATAACACCCCCTAGCTTGCTTTTCATAAAAGTGAGCCATTTGAGAGTCTTATACAATCTGATACATCTTTTCCTACAATGCTTAAAGCTAATTCGTTATTTAAACCCAAAAAATCCAACAAAATCAAAAATTAGAATCCATTCACTTACAGCCATTCAAAAACACTACATCTCAGAGTCAATAACACAGAGAGCTAATTAAACAAAAGTAGTGAGCAGGACAAAAATTTATTGAAAGAGAAGAAACACAATATACATTGAGTTTGTACAATCTACTTTTTTTTTTTAGGGAGAAACCAAATGTTGAAGAAAACCCAATACTGAATCATAGTTTTAAAAGCTAAAAGTTATGGGTTTATGATATATCAGTAATTAGAATAAGAGAATAAGAGTAAAATCACCTAAACCGTGAGATCTTTTCTTGAATGGCTATTAGGGTTTCTCCATAACTTATCTTGGACAAAAATCGTACCTGCAAAATTAAAAATAAAAGGGTTAGGGTTTATTAAAACAAAGGATGTATCAGCTTCATCAATCGATCACAGACGCTGAATAAAATTTGAAACTAAAAAAAATACCTAAACCCCAAATTGAACTGTTTCAAAACCCAAGCTTTCCTTGCAAGTTTGCGTTTTGCTTGATCAAACATTATGATGTGGTTTTAGGGTTTTAGTTTGTTGTAGTTTTCTCTTCTCGGCGTGAAAGAGAAAGCCTATTTTTATATTTTTTTTCCGGCGTTTTTTTTGCCGTTTTTTTGTACCGAAAGAGTTTTTTGATGTTACATTCACGTAGTTAGAGAAAAAGTAGAATGGAGAACTTTTAAGGGGGCGGTGACGCTCACCCAAAGGTGGGTATTCTCACCGCGCAACGCATGGCCTCGCATGGCTTAGGGCTTTAAAGGGGTTGATACTAGACAAGTACTATCCACCGATCATGTGAAGTTTGGTAACCCCTTGTAGCATCCTTGGCAGTATGTTAATCTAGTTATGATTTCTTTACAAGACTCTCGCCATCAGACTCCTATCAAATATTCATTAAGGATAAAAATATTTTTATCTTGTTTTACCTAGTTTTACCAAATCCAAATTTGTGCAGCCCAATAACTAGGGTGCACAAATACACATCTCCTCATCGATGCGATTGAATTTGGGTTTGCATTGTAAACATCAACACTGCTAATGGGGTGAGGAAAGTGTACCAAAATGCATATATAACAGTGATCGAAGAATGCTTTGTCTTATATTGACCGCACCTCCCCTAACAACCATGGTAAGCATGACCCTAGTTAGCAATTCGAGGTACGGGTAGTAGTTCGGGACGGCATACGTCACGGGAATTATACTTGATTCGTATAGGTCGGATTCGGTCAAAAATCCAAATCAACGGTTCGTTGTTCGGACGATAGTTCCGAGCGGCATACGTACGTGCAAATTCGTTTTATAAATGTGAGTTCGGCACTTAAAATTCGGCTTACATATGATAAATTGATAAGTATTATGAACTTATTACGAGACTAACTTTATTTGATATGATTTATAAGATGGAAGAAAACATTTTAGCGTGATTATTTAACAAGAAGTAAACAATTTAATCGCATAAATGTATTACAAAACGAGTTTTAGACTTTTAAACAAAAATCAACACATAAAACACTTGGTTAAACAACTACTAATAGAAAATTTTAATCAATAATTGTATTTAAATATAAAGTATATACAAAATCAAACAAAAACCAATCAACGAGAACTGTCGAGAGTTACCTATGAGGAGAGCGAGGTTGGGCGTTCGAATCCAGTTCGAAAGTATCATTCGGATTCGGCCAGTTCGGATATATTCGCGAATCATTCGTGAGGTCCGTATAGTCCGGGAACTAGGTTCGGAGTTTAAATAGTTCGGAAGTATCATTCGGATACGGTCAGTTCGGATACGTTTGCGAATCATTCGGGAATGATTCGGAGAATTACTAACTAGGAGCATAACTATATGAGAAAAGAAAACAATACGATGGTTTTCAATATTCCTCATCCAAAGTGAAAACATGGCCATTTGTGCACCCTCGTTTGTGGCGGTGAACCAGTATTTCTTACTTTTACCAACACCAATAATAAATGCAACAAATCTTTTTCACAGTACTGGTTTTAGGTGTCGGTAATTAAGAAATGGAACTTCATTCAAACAGTTGATAAACTGAAGAATATAAATAAACAGAAGAATCAAACCAGTAGCTAATTTCTTTTTTAAACACAATACGCGGCAGCGGCAATGTGAAACAAAACACAAACAACACGTATACGGCTTATCCGGCAAATAATTAACTTAATTAATAATCAGATTCGAACTCATAATTAGAACTCGTCAATGCCATTATACAAGACCGTATTTAATCGAATTACTCAATAATTTCTTCGCTTACGTGCAATTTAATGTAATGCCAAACAATATATATATATATGTCTCATTCTTTTGTCTTTCTTTTTGTTGTGTAGCTGAATTCGCGCAATGTTATTCATCTCCGTACCAAATGTTTAAAAATATTCACCGACCGGCACATGGAAAATAAACAAATCAAAATTGATATACAATTTGGTGCTGACTTGAGAAAGTCTTTGTACATAAATACAGTTATCTGTATGTGATGATATAAAGAATGTATGTTTGGTGTGAGTAGGTTAACAATCTGGCAGAGTATGACAAACCATTTTGATTAAATTAACAAGATATATGATTGGGATAATCAGTTTGGATTAGTTAATGATTTAATCATAAAACTAATGTACTAATAACGTCATTATCCATTATACATTTAAACTATCATTTTCGTTCCATTTATGTTATGAATGATGACAAGGTTCATCATTGTGGAAAACAGTATTAGTTCTACACCTAACTAATGGATATTCCGGAATAAGCTTATCATCCTAACCCACAAGATTGCAAAGAACTGTTGATATATTATTACCGATCCTGTGAGGATATTTTTGAACGAAAAATCTGACAGGCTGAATACTGGCTAATTAAGAGAGAATATGTCATGGCAGAGCCAGCAAATGAGCAAAAGTGACCCGATTATTATCATTAGCGCCCGGAACTCCTTCTTGGTGCATTGCAAATTGGATGGGAAAAAGACCCTTACAAGTTACAAGAGTAACTATGGGCAACCCGTCATGGTAAAAAGGCTCTTGCAAATGGCAATGAGATAAGACCCTTTCTAGCAGCACATCTCCCTTATTATGGACATTGCATATCTCTCAATGATCTCAAAATTTTCAAAAGATTAAGGAGCATTTATTCCGATATTTTCCATAAAAACGAAATTGTAAATCTATTGTACTATATTTGCTAGTTTTTAATATATTTAACCTTTTCATAAAATTAAAAAAAAAGAAAAAAAAAAGAAAAGGAGGAGTTAGTGGGTCTACCCTATCTACAGAGTGTTTGACCATGTTGGTAACCTAATTAACCAATAATGCACAGATTTTTGCACATCAATTATAGTATTTATCTTTAGGTGTCTGTGACAAAACAGGACTCTCCCTAGCTAGCCTTTAAATTTGATGGAGGCATTTGAACAACTTAGTTAACTATATCACCTTTCCAACAACTATATGTTATAATCTCACCCTGTTCTATGATCGATCTTAGCCTCACCATTGACTATTGATATGATATGTATATCCTTTCTAACAACTACTTTGTAATCTAATCTCACATTTCATGGATTTGGAAGAGGAGCGGCTATTTGAATCGGCATCAAAAACACGAGAAAATTCAGTCGACTCAAAACAAAATAAGTAATTGCTCCCTTTGTTGCAAAATAATTACATATGAAACCAGTCGATTATTTTGGAACATAGAAAATAACTTTTTGCGGTTTATCGGAGTTTAAAATTTGTTGGTATACAGCATTGCAAATTGTACTATTATTCAAGAAAAGAAAGAAAACAACAAAGATACATATGTACGCAACAAACCAAAAGATACATAATGATGATTCAAAAATTTACTTGTGATCAACAAAAACAATTGCAACAAACAAATGAAACAAATGGGAGTGCAGAACAGATATGTATGATAGCTACTAGTCATTGGATGATGCAATTGTAAGTTCATGTGAGGCATGATTTTGTTTTGACATTTCTATCTCGACTTTAGCTTTCCTTGTTCAAAAAGAGATAAGACTTGGCTAATTGTTGGCACTGTATCTTTGCTTCCCATACATGCATGTTTCTCTTGGTGTACTATGAACTCGAGTCAATTATTGCTGGCTTAACTTTGTGTCAGGCCAGCCATTTGATTTCCTCCTAAATCGAGAGACTTTTCTCCTCCCATTAATGGAAGGCTAGCTAGACTAAGTTGTAGGTTTGACCCCATTTGCACCTGTCGAGTGTCAAACTTAATCAGCCGTTACACTATAGCGGTTTGGTTAGAGAATAAGGTTTGGTTTTGCATTTATGGGCCAGTGTCAGTGATTCGCAATTAGTATAAGGCCCATGGCTAGCCTAAAAGGACCGGGCTTCAGCTCAGACAACAAGAGCAGACTGACATGAGTCCTGACGGTGTATGTTGTGCATAGGGGTGTGCAACGGTTGGACGGTTGCGGATTAGGGGTCACCCGCAACCAAACCGTAAAAGTTGCGGTTTTGGAAAATCAAACCGTGTCCGGTCCAATCACCCGCGGTTTTTTCATCCGCGGATCAATCGGATGATACTGGTCCGGTTGCGGATCAACCGCGGATTTACTCATGAAAAAAAAAAGTAAAAAAAAAAACTAAGTTAAGAAAGATAGACAAAGAATGCAATGTTAATTCATTGACAACTTGGCATGTTATTCTTAGCATTTGGTAATGAAAATTATATGGGTCTTGAAAAGATTTAATTTATGTTTTATGTTCTTATCTCTTAATGTTTGGGGCCATGTCATGTGACTAGAATTTTTTGTTGGTGCTTTCAGTATTTACATTGTGCTAACATGCTTTAGAATCATGGTTTATATATAAAACCCAAAATTGTGGCTACACAAGCCCACGGAACTAGATAGGGAAGTTAAGGCCTTTACTACCCTACTTGCGGTTAAAACCGCTGTTCTACGAATCCAACCGCAACCAAACCGCTAAACCTTGCATGATTTGAAAACTCAACCGTGTCCTGGTCCGTAGCCTCTTGCGGATTGGTTTTCACCCGCAATTTTGCGGACGGTTGCGGGTGAAAACCGCGGTTCCGGTTTTTTTGCACACCCCTAGTTGTGCATGTTGTGTGATTTTTTTATTGTGCAACTGTCGAGCCTAGTCCTATGCATGTATCTAACTCTATAGTTTGCTATTTCAGCTTGAAATGGTTGAAATGCTGATGTGGTTGAGGCAATAGGGGTAAACAGAGGTGATTGCCTAATTGCTTCAATGTTCATGCCACCACCAGGAATCATAGTGTCAGTTGACAATTGGTTAAAAAAACGTCTAGGAGTTGTATCCATGTCAATGTATTCATCACCTTCACTTACTATTTGAGTATCTAACACTTCATTTGGAGTAGAACTTTCTGGTACATTCCGCATAGAAAATTCTTCTTTCACTTCCACGACTTCCACAACTTTGTTGACTTGATCCATCATGACTCATACCTCTACCACCAAGACTTAAGCACACACCATGACTCGTACATCTACCATCATGACTTGGACCCATACCACATGACCTAATATCCTGGACTCTTATCAACCATCATACTTTCCCTCATTCTTTGAATCTCAATCAAGTAGAATTTCGAATCCCCGTAGTGATCATGATAACAATATCTCGTTCAACTTGGTTTACGATACTACTTCGGTGTAGCATCCACCCCTCCAAGTATGGATAAGTCCGTTCAAGCGCACTAGAATTATTCGGATGATTAAAAATATCTCCAGACATAGATATATGTAGTCATATGTCCCAAGAAAATGGTAGCATAGTCGATTTATGAACCCACTTGACTAGGATATGCAAATGCGTCACCCGTCTCAGGTGGAGGTTGCGAAGGAAGATATTCATAACCAAGTGGCATTCTACCTAAAGCTGGAAAATCCACCCGACCCAAATTTTTTGGTTGCATAGTAATATTGGGCTTGAAAATAGTGTTAAACCAATAAAGGTACTCAGTCCTAGAGTTAGGTTCTTGGATCGATTTTCGGCCTTCTTCCGTCTGGACCATCCCTTATCAATTTCTCCCGACCATCTCGAGAAATCTCTTCTTCACTTGGATAGGGATTAGGATAGAATGTGTAGTTGAGTTTTAGATTTCCCGAGTTCATCGATTGAAGACGAAGAACTACTAAGGGAGCTTGTGGAACTTCATCAACAAAAGGTATGTGGAGACTTGAACTCATCTATCACTCAAAAGTCTATTTTATTCTATCTCCTATTGAGACAAACTCGTATAACTATATAGACTTTACATTATACACATTTGATATTTCGAACCGAGTTTAACTCGCTATATCTTTCTCGAAATATGTGTTGGAAAGATTTTTGATGTAACTACGTTCATAATTATTCTTGATGAAATTCAAAAGATGATTATGTGAAAATCACCTGGTAACATCTTACATGATTTGTGTGAGACAGTCATTTGATGTAGACTCAAAATGTTTTGCGAGAGATTGAAATTGATTGACACTTGAACATTGGTCTTTGATACCGTTCAAGTTGTTTCTCATAATAATCGGCTCATGATTTCTATTTGTTTGATTTGTTGATACATTGTGAAACAGAGATATAACTCTTGGATATATTTTCCTTGATTGAGTATGACTGTCTAGTTGATTCTCTTGGAATTATATTGGAGTTAGTCCATACAAACTGCCTAAACGAAATATTGGGTGTGGTTGTTAGGCTCCACTTTTTCAATTATTATATGCAACTAAAGAAGTATTCTTTCGCCGTAATAGCAAACACCCTTTTCGAAATATGATCGTATAACACAATCCTCTTAAGGCTTAGCTCTAGCATTCTCTGGCTTCCACTTCTTGGAACTCCTGGATTGTTTCATATGGCATGGAAACAAGGTTAATGCTCGCCTATATAACTGCTGAGTCCTTTGAACAATAGTAGCATGTTGACCATCTTCAATATGTTCTTGCCAATTTTCGGTATCGTACTTCTGCATGATTGGAAAAATATTGGGGGTATTGCAAAGAGAAGGTTCACAAACACGAAAATATGTATACCACCAATACTAAAAATAATAGCATTGTTGGTTAGTACATTTTCATGTTAAAAAAATAAATAAATACTGTGAAAAATATTGGTTCTTACCTCCAACACTCCCAAAAAACCATGAAAGCTATCTTTGGAACACGTCGAGCAATTACCGAGGGATATGTAGATTTCTAATAAAATTGGAGACCCACATTCATATATTGGTGCTTTCTCTAAATCTTCTAATGCTTCGAGAAAACCAATTAACACCACTGAGCTAGCATTTGGAAATAGACATTGTGCCTATTGTCCACAACACAAACAGACGTTCGAGCTTCTCATAATGGCTAGGGAACATATATTGTTTCTTATCCAACCTCAACTGGTTTATTTTCCTTGAATAACATTGAAAATCACTTTTCAATCCAACCACTTTTAATCCATATATATATATATGCTTTTATTTGTTTATATCATTTGAGAATAAATGAAGTCTTTCTTTCCATCTATCTTCTGATTCCCAATTTAGTCTTTTAATGGAAGTAAGTTTAACTTCACATGGAATTCTCTTTAAAATATACAAATCTAACCGTGTACCTCTTATTTAAAAACATATTCACAGTTAGAGTTTGTTCAATTTTATGAAACAAAAAACATAATCTAAAAATTTAACTACAAGAAAAAGCTAACTTACTGCATTCAAAATCTTTGAAAAAGAACGTATTTGTAGTCTTCCCCCATCGTTCGAATATAACTTGAATTATTTGAGTCATATGGTTTCTAGGTTGTATATGATATAAATGCCACCAATGATATCTTCAGACTCTCTCTTGAATAACAGAGGGAAGTAGCATGAACACCATATGGAACACAGACCACCCACCTCTTAGATTGACTGAATTAACTTGCTTTGGATGGCCAGATATGTGCAGAGAGAGTACACTATCACCAGCTAGTTGTTTAACATTTTGAAACTCATATTATTTATCCACAACATAACTTAATCCATTCTCTGGGGTGCTAGTAGATCCATTGATTTTTTTTATTTCTTTTTATCTCATCACTCATATTTTTTTCGGAATTAACTGGAAAAAAAATTGTTTAAGAGAAATAAAGGAAGAGAAGAGAAGGGAATGTGTGAAGGGAATGAGAGGGGTGATGCAGTATTTATAGGCACTACAAAGTTATCCGTTGGAGATATTAATCCGACCGTTGGAAATTAATATAAACAATATCTAGCGATATAATGAATATATCCAGCGATAAAGTCTTTATCGATATTGATAATATCGCTCCCTAGAAATTCTATCGCTTAACTATTTTACCATAGTAGCGCAACTCATTTTCCCTGCCACATGGTATAGCAAACGTGAATAGGAATAGGCCTTAGGATGAAAAAACTAACGTTCAAGTCAAGAGGTCCCGCCTTTTAAGTCTGAAAAGTGCATTGTTGGAACTTGATTGGAACACCAAGTAGTTCTAGATTTAGGAGTTCCTTCCATGGGTCCCACTACTTGTTTCACTTGGATAAGTTTATATACATGTAATATCTGGATTTTTCCTTCCGTTTAATGCAGTAGATGTGCCTCCTCTTGATTCCGTGGTTGTTCTTAGTAAAGTGATAGGTGCATAATTTGCACTAGTTTGCTTTCTTATTAGTCTTCATGTCATTATATGACTTGATTTTGTTTGATTTTGTTTGATTTTGAGTTCTTTAGGAGTTTTAGTTGATTCAACCAAAGAAGAAGAAAGGAATCTGTTGCGACATGAAATAAATAATGAACTCAAGCTCCATAAGTGAGGATGAAGCAAAGACCAAGTGAAACTCGTCCGAAATCCAAGAGTTCTTATCATCATATTGAAGAGAATGAAAATACGAAGTACCAATGATCCATGTATTCATTGTGTTTGGTGCGTGATCGGAGTCAAGAAAAATGCCTTGATACATACAAGATATAGTTAGTTTCTTATAAGCTAAAATGAGGTTTGGCTTAATACAAACTAACAATGTGGATTCTTTGATATTTTGATTTCTATACATGAATGACATGATTATTGCTGCAAAGTGAAGTCCCACTAAGTGTGAAGTTTGAGATGAAGAATTCAAGGTACTTAAAGGGTACGATACAAAAGATTTGGTGTACCAATGAGATAGTAGCGAAAATCTGCCACATTGTTTTGGGTATGTATATTCCATTGATGGGGGTGATGTGGATTACTTTAGATCTACAACCACATATGAATTTTGCAGTGGTTCGTCGTCCAATCAAATGGAGGTCTTCTTTTACAATCGCTTGCGGCTTAATTGCCAACAAAGTCTCGAATCGATAGCGAAAGAATGAGGCCTCGAAGGTTTAACTTGGCTTAAAAGCTTGATTTGATATTTTGGATTCAAAGAAAAATGCATAGCTGTGCATTATGATAGTTACCCATGATTACGTTTAAACATTGTTTCCACTTGATCAATATTCTACATGATGGCACCAAAAGGGGCAAGGTAGTGATGACGATGAATGCGAAGGTAAGAATGAAGAAGAAAGACAAAGAATTATCAACAAAGATGGAAATTTGTAAATTTGTTGATAACTAATATTGTTTCTTTAGTCTCCAAGTGACAAATACTTGAGAGCCAAGTGATCAAGCCTTGGAAACCAAGTAGTTATTACTTGGCTTGAAATTTGTAAATCATGGTCACCAAGATTGGTTGATACTTCCCTTGCAAGTAGTGAATCTCGATTACCAAGTATTATACTCGACCTCAGAGTATTTATCAAGTATAAAACGAGGTTGAGCTCATTTAAAGAATGAATGAAATAAACAATGAAATTACGAGAGATTTCATCCCACAACTTGGAATGGTGGTCTTGTAAGAGTTTTCTTTGAGTCTAAGGCTTATTTTTGAGCGATAATTAAGGAAACATAATGGGGGTGTAAGGGTCAAGAGAGAAAGGTAAAGCCACCATCAGTATCTTTGTATCTTGCGTGAGTTTACAACAAAAAAGTGCATTATTCCAAGGGTTGTAGGTAGTCACAACAATGGGGTTGTGATGCTGGGTAGCAAGATAAGTGTTAAGTCAGGGTGATATTCTAGTCATGGGTTATAGTGTTAGAGAGACAGGGGTGGAAAATACACAAAGGTGTAGAAAATCTGATATCAAAGACTTAATGAAAGAACACAAAACTAAACAAAATACTTCTCTTAATTGATATATTTCGACTCATGGATCAACAGCCTATTTATATGTTTAACAAACTTGGATTCCAAGTAATAAACACTTTCCTAACTTAATCAAACTCTAACAAAGACTCTTCCAGATAATTCTCACGTAAACAACTTCTAAAACAAGCAAAACTTGCAGCTCAAGTTTACTTCATAGACACCGTACCACGCGTCAACAATACTTGTTGATCCATTCACATTATGTCAACTGTACCAGTTGATCCAACCATACTCTGTCAACTCTCATAGTTGATCCCTTCTATCTTCTTCATAGTATCTTGGTTTATTCTTCAATGTCCTCTCTTAAACCAAGATACTCTTTGCTAATCATTCCCAATTTTCCACGCAAGTAAATGAAAGTGTTAGACTTCAAAGACTTGGTGAAAATATCATCCAGTTGCTCTTCACTTTCACAAAACTCCACAACTATCTCCTTATTGCTGACAAGCTCTCTGATGTAATGATATTTGATATCAATGTTCTTACTTCTCATGAAGCACAGGATTCTTTGTTAGTGAAATTGTTGACTTATTATCACAAATTATTATTGTTGGTGTCTTATTCTTGAAATAATGACTTCAACATCATCTTCAACCACACGGCTTTGCGAGCTTACGATTGCTAGCAGCTATATACTCAGCTTCTATTGTAGATAATGCAACAACTTGTTGCTTCTTAGATGACCAAGAGAAAAATCATGTTCCTAACTGAAATCCATAACCTGATGTACTCTTTCTTCCTTCTGTATCTCCATCCCAATCACTATCAGTAAAACCAACCAACTTTGGATCTTCTGAAAATGTATAAAAGATTCCTAAACTAGTTGTTCCTTTAACATATCTTAGAATACATTTTGCAGCTTGCAAATGTGATTGTCTGTGTGATTCCATAAATCTACTAACCAATCCAACCGATACATAATGGTAGGTCTTGTACCAAAGAAGATATCCGAGACATCCAACAAGACATTTAAAGTCCGTCAATTCACTAGCTCTCCGTTCCATCTTTTGTGAACTTTAATCTCTTTCTTTGGTGTTAAAATT
Source organism: Papaver armeniacum (assembly GCA_023531295.1). Taxonomy (NCBI): domain Eukaryota; kingdom Viridiplantae; phylum Streptophyta; class Magnoliopsida; order Ranunculales; family Papaveraceae; genus Papaver; species Papaver armeniacum. Next base: position 16,442 of record JAJJWW010014560.1, on the reverse strand, counting down.
GGATTACAATTATCCATCTTGAAACGCTTTAATATTCCTTTTGCATACCTCTCGTTAATTAATAAAAATTCCTATTTCAAATTTGTTGTACTTCAATACCAAGAAAATATGACATTAAACCAATGTCTCGTCATCTCAAACTCCTTCACTATATCCTCCCTAATTCCTTGATCATCTCAACTATTTCCATTCAAAAATAAGATCATCCACATACAAACATACTATAATATGACTACCAAGAGTATCAGCTTTCAAATATAAAGTATGCTCATGTGGACATCTTGTAAACCCTTTCTTAATGAAATAAGAATCAATTCTTGTATACCAAGCACATGGTGCTTGTTTCTGTACCATACAGCTTTATTTAGCTTGTATACTTCATTCTCCTTCCCCTCCATAATGTAACCTGCTGGTTGTTCAACATAAACTTCTTCTTCCAATACACCATTCAAGAATGCTGACTTCACATCCATTTGAAAAATCTTCCAATTTTTCTGCGCAGCTAAAGCAATAATCATTCTTACAGTATCAAGTCTTGCCACTGGTGCAAACACTTCTGAATAATCAAATCCTTGTCTCTGTCTATATCCCTTAGCAACTAATCTTGCTTTCAGTCTTTCTACCTCACTATTTGACTTGTATTTTGTTTTGTAAACCCACTTAACACCAATGGGTTTCTTACCTGGTGGAAGTGATGTAAGTTCCCATGTGTCATTCTTCTCAATTGACATTAATTCTTGTTGATGGTGGATTTTCGTTTAAGGTTAAATTTGTAAAAAACTTAAAAATCATGCGACATCTTGTAAAAGATAAAGCCATTTATAAGTGTTGGATACTCCCTCACTTAATTCACCAAGAATGGAGCATGTATGAACAATCCCATTCTCTCGTGAATACATGAAATTCCTCCAAAGTTGGAGCATGTGGCAACAATCCCTTCCCGTGAATTTCATATCGGCCTTGTATTTCCAAAGACTCATTATCGCTGTGGCATGACGACCGAAAAGTTACTCTTCACGTAGTAACACGAACCTCCAAGCACTATAATGAAAACATGTCTGAAATACCCGTACAAGTGACTCCTATGTGTTATACTAGCCCGATTGAGCCCCTCTCGGTGTGTTATACTTCGCCCGATTGACATCCGATGACCGTATCGACCCGGATATGATTCGTCGCGCCATCCAACTCCATAAGCATGATTGGATGACCCCCGAGATCAATTCCATCACCCCCAAGCGGGTATGGAATACCCACGGACCCCGCATGGTCGGTCATTGGCCCAGCTTGCCAAGAAGCCGTTCATACCAAGCATTATGGACGGAAAAACCCTAAATTAGGGTTTTGCGGCATATTACATGTGTTGCCAAGCGGTCTCAACCATCCATCTTCGGGCAGGTATAGATGGAGGTGTAGATGTAGACTTAAAGGGCCCAGAGCATGTCAACACGATCACCGTGACCGCCTACACACTTGACCAATCGGTCAAGACCAACAATGTTTGGCCGTGACAAAATCGTCACCCAAACAAGAGATGGCGACGACTGGAAAGCCAAAATTAGGGTTTTGACCATCACGTGCGTCCATCTTCTCCCAACACGAATGGAGGGTCACAGATTAGATTAAGCAAGGGCCGGTCATACCAAAGATGACCACCGTGGGCCCATCTACCTCCTCATGTGTTCGGCCAAGGCATATCATGCCTGGTTAATCCCAAACTCGCGTCCAAACTAGCATGGCCACGCTCTCCAAACCACAACCGATCTCGACCGCTCAACTTCACCGGATGATTTGAGTGGCTTAGATCACGTTTTCACGGATATTGAGTGTATAGGCATGAACACCAGCCTCGCCATCTTCACGTCAAACCCATCGGCCAAGACCGACCAAATTAGGTCGTCTTGAACGCGCGCCGAAAAAAATCATGATGCACGGCCTTTTGCGGCATCAATTTCCTATCGCAAAATTGATCTCAACCACACCTCTTTGCCGGTCAAATTGAGTGGCCTAGATCGCACCTTCATGGGACAATGAGACATGCACGTGTACACCGGCATGCTATCTACATGCACGCCCGTCTGCCTCTCCAAATCCCTTTCCATGCTCGGTTTCGACCAAGTCGAAGAGTGATGCTTGCGCACCTCTTCAAAAACCCTAATATTAATTAATCCGTCGCAGATGAGTGTCTCAAAGATCATCTCATCCGTCCAACTTCATCAGCTTGGTTATACAACCCTGGTCGAGTTATTTGGTCAATGAGGCGTTATTACCCATCACTTTACCACACCATAATGCAGTACCTGCATAAAATACACACGATACTTCACAAGTATCGACTTTCTGAATAACACAGTTATTCAATTCAGCATTACATGCTATCTTTCGTGGATCCACGATCCACACATTCCGAACATCAATCATGTCACAAACCGGGGGGATACATACCAGGGTCTTGGTCTCGCGGTCTACAGGCGTGCAGCGTGCAACGCGCTCATCACAAGAACGTGTCAGGAAGTCATGGACGGTTAGAGATGAACAGGATAAGTGGGCAAGACTGGTCGTGTGGCACCGACGCACAACTCCACTACTCCATCACTCCACTTCCTCCACTTCCCACGCAGACGTGAATAAGGCTCAACGACTTGTATAAATAGGTTCTCCGCCTATTTCAAACAACAACACAAGTTCGGACGAGACGAAAACCAAGTGTTAATACATAACGTATTCAAACACCCAGAGCTTGCTTGCATCAATCACAAGCCCTGCCACCTTTACTTACAAGTCATAAGCAAGCTAACACCTTCACAATCTCAACACCTTCTTCGCTTCCCTCCCTAAGATCAACCCCATCTCCTTCACTTTGTGACCGAAACAAGTCCGGAAACGGCCATTTCTTGGTTTAGGCCGGACTTGCATGCATTGATCTCTCGAATCTACAAGCACTCACCGCGCAAAGCATTTATTTAAGGTTTAAATTCATTCCTCATCCACACCCCAAATTACCAAATTCTCAAGGGAGTAGTTTTCACCCATAAACAATTGGCGACCACGGTGGGAGGTTGATCTCTCGGTTACAAAAATCGAATTCTCAATTCTTCTATTTTTCGTCTCCACGATGTATCCTCACCCGAATCCGCGGTGGTTCGGGATATCATGGGAAGCATAGGCTGGAATGTTGAGGATGTCTTGGCAAATCAAGCCGGTATCACTGTATGCGTAGCGAGACATTTCTCCTTTTGAATGATATAGCGGCACAATTACAAGAAGGTCGATAGGCATCAACTCGTACGATTAAGAAACGTTGAATCCTTAGTCGAGTCACGCCTTTACAAGTGGAGAAGCAAAAAGAGCACGCAACGAAACGAATCAAGAAAGATGGACAACATGGTCCAAGACAGAGGAAAAGACTTGTTCGGAGTACTACAATGCCTGCGGATAAAGAAAGGGAGCCCGCAGCCTATGGAGCCCCGCTGAGGATTTATATCTCAAAACTCTTCATCAAGCCCGAAGACTGTCCAATCCGCGTCGATTCTTCTTTTCAACCGACCGAAGAAATGCTTGAGGAAGGAGAAATCAATCGGAAATACCCGAATACGCAGAGGATGGGAACGTTCAATCCGATCACTCCGGCTGGACATTACGACACCTTCCACATCCCTTTACCTAGGCAAGCGATCCGCAGATATGACGGGCACTGCAAATCTTTCCAACTTTATCTCCCGTTCCACATCAAAGCTACAGAGAGACATCACAATGCCCACTAACACAGAAAAGCCGTGACTCAAGGTACTTACATTTCCCCTTCCCAATGAAGAAGATTCGAGCTACTAGAGGCGGGTACGAAATGGAGAGGTGAGCTACCCCTAGACATGGCGTCCGCCATCATCAAGAAGTAATGGACCCGAAATACCGTCATTTCCACCTAGGTTCATCCATCACCCCACCATTGAATGCAACGCTTTTGAAGCGCATTGTTCGGAGAAGCTTGGTCCAGGAGCGATAACCGAGAGATTGGTGCGTGAGGATTTTCTTAGAAAGGCCACTCCGTTCGATGCAAGTGAGGCTTTGAAAGCAAGTAAGTTTTACTCAACAATTTTACAGAAAGATAGTTTAGAATTCACTCAGGACTTAACATCCACGCACGTGGAGAAAGAGGCTCAAGATCAAACGCCATGTTTGTTTCCATTCGTACCTCACATTTGCAATTTCATTCATGACCAAGATGCAAATTTCATTTAACATAACCCTTTCAAAAAGGTTGTCCACAAAACTATCTCAAAATAAACCAATTCAATTACCTATTATTTCAAAACCGGAGGTCAAAGAAAATCCTCACTATCACTCAAAAAAGAAAAAAAGCATCTAAAAAGGCAAGTATATAACACGAATACTTCAAGAAAAGTCCTTCACAACAACTCGTCCTTCCGGGCAAGAGAGACCTTCATCCTTTCAAGCACGGCCCGCTTCAGCTCGGTTCCTTAGACAACTTCTCAACCTCTTCTTCCCGGCGAGCAACACAAGTCCGCGAAGGGACTTCATCCTGTAATTTTAAGCTCCCGAATCTTGGAGAAACCTTTGAAGAACCAAGGAGCATCAAGATGTACTGCGCAAACACGTCCATGGCACCTCCAATCTTCAATCATCTCCTCAAAAAACCCCGACTCGATGCCGTGACGCTCATCCTCGGATAGAAACTAAAGCTTCTTGGACGCGTTGACCAACGCAAGACGACTTTTTGAGTTTCGTGGTGGTAGCAATGTGACCGTGCTTCTCCTATATCGTTTTGTACAACTCTTTTCAACCGAACCGCATTCGAATCCACCAACCAACACATGACTGGATAAGGGATAGTAAAAGGAGGATCGAACAAAGCCCCGGGCCGCATCACCTAATTCACCAACCGCTGGAGCCTTGTCGATTGTGGAGGCCTTTCGGAAGGAGTCACCACAATAGCCCATATGACCGGAACCTGTTCGAGATGGATCTCAAGAGGAGCCGCTCAACTATAGCAAAATGCTTTACTTCTCTCATATTCCTTCCGCATCTATTTCGCTGCGGGTGCTAATTTCCATCACGACCCCATCAACAAGATCACTAAGGAAGCGCCTTGTTCAACCGAGCTTGCATCATCTCCCGCATGGTCAAAAGGAGCTGGTTTCTCCAGAGACTTCTCAATATGAAGACTCGGTTTCTCCAGGACTTCTCAATGAAGATCGCCTCGGACTTCTCGCATGAAGACCGAAGCTGCCGCGGACCTTCTCATTTTGAATACGCGCCAACCCGGTGAAGACATTCTCTTTCGAAATTCCCCGATTTCAAGCAAGGATCGTTTTTAGAAGAATTTACACCTGAGAAATGAAAGAACCGATGGGAGGAGATTTAAATACCCGCATATTGAGGAATTGAGGATTACCGACCGCATGCTTGCCTCTTAGGTCTCTCTCCTACTTGGGACCGCAACCCTCGCCTGCCGGTCCGTTTGGCTGGAAGTGGCTTCAACCGGAAATGCTTCGTCAAGACGTCGAAGATGGCTCACTACGGAATCATTACAACACTCTCCGAAATTTCTCGGAAAACCAAGTTGTTTCTTCCAAAATTCCTTATACTTATCTTTTACCACCGGGTTTCTCCCAATAGGCCGGCGGAAGGCTCACCCGTTCTACAAACATGCCGTTAAGAATATTCGGGAGAGATTATTTGAACCCTCAAAGTGAACGAATAAATGGGACACCCCGATCAAATCCCATTTGGCGCAGCCTGTCAATATTGTACGGAGTCACGAAAAATTCTCCGATTAAATAAAGACGAGACATATCACGGAATGCAATGCGCAGTAAATAAGTTGCTCCGTATTTCATAGTTTCGACATCGGTACACAACACAAAGATCAGGGACTGCCAGTTTATAGCAAGGTCTTTGGTGAACAATGGAAGGGTAGACCCTGCCCCCATGGACGGAAATCTACGGAAGACACATTGTCAAATACGTCCACAAGTTTCGCACCACCTGCCGGACGCCTTTTATTCCAACGGAGTATTCTCGAGCCACCATATAAGTTATTGAGCGAATTCCCGGGAGCGGGAGCGTAACTTTGAAGTGTTCCATAAGAGCGCCAAGAAAAGCGAAGTGAATGTGCGACTCCACCTTCTTGTACCCGTTAGAAGCATGCATGTCCATTGCTAAAGCATCCAAATGAGAATACAAGATCCAAGGAACAATGAGCCCAGGAAGAACTTTTACCCGCACAACCTTATAGCAATCTTAACAAGGTCACTTCTAATGGTCTTCTTTCCAACCATCATCGAATATATCCTGGATAGCCGTAAAGATAGAACGCAATCACACCGAGCTCGTTTTCCAACTCTTGATCCGGCTCACGGGTCCGCAGAGACCACCCGACACCCACCAGGTGTAAAGCATCTCGCATCTTTTTTTCTTCCTTGTCCAAGATGATCGACACTGCCACTTTTTGAAGTATAGCACCATAGTTACTTTTCTCGGACGGAGAGTTTCGTAAGAAAGACTTCGACATCGAGGCGGGTTCATTAATGCAGCTACACTCTCCCGTGAGTAATGATCATTTCTCCCCATCTAGATATGGTCGTATGAGTGTAAATGCGCCCGAGAAAATGGAAGGTAATCAAACCTCGTCATGTCTTTCTTAATTTCAAGAGTAAGCGGTTTTCATGACCAGCATTTTCGAGAATTTGCGTTCGGCCAAATTATCCTTAATGCCCTTATTACTCAACATACGTCTCATCCATCCTTCATAAGAACCCAGTGGAGTATGGAAAATATTGAAGTCAATAGGAGAAGGCGGATATTCGTTTCTCTGGAGACAAAATCTCACCACAAGTGCTGAAGAAGAGAATGAATCAGTTTCGATATTTTCTGATCGGAAAGCAAGACTATCTTATGAGAAGGATGTCTCCTAATGCTTGGAAAAGGCGAGGTGAACAACTCATCATCAATGTTCGGCATATCTTTGAAGCTCACAACACTTTCGACTTGGCACCAACATTATCTTCAGAAGACATCTCAACGAGGATTCTTTTCTTCCACAATGAAATAAAAGACAGAGTTAGAACTTGTATGAAAGCATAGAAGAGATGTAGTCACACACGCAAGACGCAACTCAAATCGTAGCACACAATGGCGGTCAAACACCATTCAAGTCCCAGATAAATTTTAGTCCGGTATTAATTTCGATGCAGATTAATTTGATCCGTAGTGATTTGATCAGTATTGGTTTGTCGGAACAAGTTTCGATGCGGTATTGGTTTCAAGTCCAGTGCAAGTTTCGATGTATTGGTTTCAAGTCCAAAGGCAAGTTTCTGGTGTCGGTATTGGTTTCAAGTCCTAGATAAGTTTCATCTGGTATTGATTTCAAGTCCCAGGTACAAGTTTCAAGTTCGGCACAAATTTCGGTCAAGCGTATGTGGGTGAGACCCACGGTTAATCAAGCATGCACTATGGCCCACGTTCATTCTCACGCATCATAACACGATTTTCTTTGTTCATAGGAATCGTGGTATGCGAGATCAAGCCAAGGTTTTTCCTTTTCAAGATACAACCTAAAAGCTAGGTTTTGCATGCAATGGTGGAAAGACTAAGCATATACACATCTTACAAAAGGTGTTTACCTAGCAAGCTAGGATTTTTACTAAAACAAAAAAATACCGAAACTCACCTTGGGCGGACGGACGGCAGCAACGGCGACGATTCCAGAACAGCTCGCGGCGGCGACGTTGGAGACGGCAGCAAGGTCACGACTGAGTTGCTCAAAAAAAAAAAAAAAAAAAAAAAAGGGGAAGAGGAGAACTCGTGAGGAAAAAAGAAAAGGATTTTTTGTCTCTTTTATAGACAAAAAATTAGAAGAATCCCAATAGAAGAAGGATTCCTCCCTTATTTGGTTTCCTCTTTTGATTCAAATACCCAAAGAAAGAAACCTACCCCACCAGGATTCCATACAAGCGTGATTCGTGGAAACTAGCGGTCGAAGACAACACTCTTCCGGTAAACTCCTTTATCCCGTCTTTCTCACATATGTATGTCACCATCTCATGCCTACCACACAATAGTGTAACCATTATGTCTTCAGGGGGACTTAATGTTGATGGTGGATTTTCGTTTGCTGTTAAATTTGTAAAAAACCCGGAAAAATCATGCGCCGACATCTTGTAAAGATAAAGCCATTTATAAGTGTTGATACTCCCTCACTTAATTCACCAAGAATGGATCATGTAGCAACAATCCCATTCTCCGTGAATACATGAAATTCCTCCCAGGAGTTGGAGCATGTGGCAACAATCCCTTCCTGTGAATTTCATATCGACCTTGTATTTCCAAAGACCATTATCAGATGTGGCATGACGATCGAGTGTTACTCTTCACCGTAGTAACACGAACCTCCAAGCACTATAATGAAAACATGTACAAATACCCAGTGACTCTCGGTGGTTATACTAGCCCGATCGAGCCCTCTCTGTGTTATACTAGCCCGATTGAGCATCTCGGAGAACCGTATCAAATCGGATATGATCGATCGCGCTCGTCCAACTCCATAAGCATGATTGGATGACCCCAGATCAATTCCATCACCCCCAAGTGTATGGAATACCCACTACGGCCCGCATGGTCGGTCATTGGCTAGCTTGCCAAAAACCGTTCATACCAAGCATTATGGACGGAAAACCCTAAATTAGGGTTTGCGGCATATTACATGTGTTAAAGAAGTCCCAACCATCCATCTTCGCAGGTATAGATGGAGGGGTGTAGATGTAGACTTAAAGGCCCAGAGCATGTCAACACCATCAACGTGGGACCGCCACACACTTGGCCAATCTGGTGAAGACCAACAATGTTTGGCCGTGACAAAATCATCACCCAAACAAGAGATGGCGCACGGCTTTGAAAGCCAAAATTAGGGTTTCAAGCCATCACGCGTCCATCTTCTCCCGCACGAATGGAGGGTCACAACATTAGATTACAAGGGCCTACTCATACCAAAGCATGACCACCGTGGGCCCATCTACCTCCTCATGTGTTCCTGGACAAGGCATATCATGCCCGTTAATCCCAAACGCGCGTCCAAACTAGCATGGCCACGCCTCCCAAACCACAACCCATCTCACCGCCTCAACTTCACCGATGATTTGAGTGGCTTAGATCACGTTTTCACTGGGATATTCGTGTATAGGCATGAACACCAGCCTGCCATCTTCACGTCAAACCCGTCGGCCAAAGACCGACCAAATTAGTCGTCTTGGAACGCGCTCGAAAAAAAGCATGATGCACGGCCTTTTGCGGCATCACTTCCTATTGCAAAATTGATCTCAACCACTCCTCTTTGACTCGGTCAAATTGAGTGGCCTAGATCGCACCTTCATGGGACAATGAGACATGGACGTGTACACCGGCATGCTATCTACATGCACGCCCGCTCTGTTCTCCAAATACCTTTCCATGCTCTGCTGACCAAGCTGAAGAGTGATGCTTGCGCGCCTCTTCAAAAACCCTAATATTAATTAACGGTCGCCAGATGAGTGTCTCAAAGATCATCTCGTCCGTCCAACTTCACCAAACTTTGGTTATACAACCCTCGGGAGTTATTTGGTCAGTGAGGCGTTATTACCCATCACTTTACCACACCATAATGCAGGTACTCGCATAAAATACACACGATACTTCACAAGTATCGACTTTCAATAACACAAATATTCAATTCAAAGATTACATGCTATCTTTCGTGAATCCACGATCCACACATTCCAGACATCAATCATGTCACAAACTGGGGGATACATACTGGGGTATTGGTCTGGCGGTTTACAGCGTGCAGCGTGCAACGCGCCATCACAAGAACGTGTCAGGAAGTCATGGACGGTTAGAGATGAACAGGAGAAGTGGGCAAGACTGGTCGTGTGGCACCGATGCACAACTCCACTACTCCATCACTCCACTTCCTCCACTTCCCACGAGAGACGTGAATAAGGCTCAATGACTTGTATAAATAGGTTCTCCGCCCTATTTCAAACAACAACACAGTTCGTACGAGACAAAACCAAGTGTTAATACGTAACGTATTCAAACACCCGTAGCTTGCTTGCATCAATCACAAGCCCGCTCACCTTTCTCGTTACAAGTCATAAGCAAGCCAACACCTTCACAATCTCAACACCTTCTTCGCTTCCCTCTCTAAGATCAACCCCATCTCCTTCACTTTGTGACCAAAACAAAATCTGGAACGGCCATTTCTTGGTTTAGGCCGGACTTGCACAGATTGATCTCGAATCTACAAGCACTCACCGCGCAAAGGCATTTGCTTAAGGTTTAAATTCATTCCTCATCCACACCCCAAATTACCAAATTCTGGCAGAGTAGTTTTCACCCATAAACAATTCTTCATTCATGGCTTGAATCCAGCCCTGTTCTTTAGAAGCATCTTCATAAGCTACAGGATCACAATCTCCAAATAATGCAAAGTTCACAACATCATCATCAGTTTCTTCATTATCTCTTGATAAAACATAATCATTAAACCTAGCAGGTATGACATATTTCCTTCTTGGTCTTGTAGTTTATTCTTGTGGTATTGCTTATGTTCTTGCTTCTTCATGATGTTCTTCAACATTGTCTTGAGTTTGAACTTCTTCTTCAACTACAATTGGAACTATTCTGACAGCAATATGTGGATCAACATTGTTTGTTAATCCAGTATTCCAATTCCATTGTGAATCTTCATCCAAGATCACATCTCTACTTGTGATTACTTTTCCTGTTTATGGATTAAACAACTTATATCCTTTGGTTACTGAACTATAACCAACAAGAATACACTTCTCACTCTTGTTATCTAACTTTTTTTCTTATCTCGTTGGGTACATGTGCATATGCAATACACCCAAAAACTCAGATATCTTATACTTGGTCTTACACCTCTCCAAGCTTCTTTTGGTGTCATATTATTCAAACTATTTGTAGGACATCTGTTAAGTAAGTATACTGTTGTGTCTACTGCATAACCCCAAAAATTCTTTGGTAAATCTTTTGTTCTTCTTATAGTTCTTTCCATCTCCATTATGGTTCTGTTCTTCATCTCTGCAACTTCTGTTGTGGTGTATATCTTGCAGTTAATTGATGTTGAATGCCATGTTCTTCCATAAAACGAAGCCAACAACAAGATAATTTTTCGCTTCTATCAGCCTAAAATCTTGATACTTTTACCAATTTTTTTTCTCAAAGATAAGCTTTAAAACTTCTAAAAGCTTGAAAACATCACTCTTCTGTCTAAGTAGATATACCCATGTTTTTCTACTAAAATCATCAATGAAAGTTATAAAGTAATTGTTACCTCCATGTGATGTTACTTCAATAGACCACATAAGTCACTATGAACAATCTCTAGTTGTTGTTCTCGCTTTTTGTTTTATTTATCGAGAATGGATCTATGTGTTGTTTGCCAAAGATGCAATTCTCATATCTTGATTCAAAGAAGCTCAATAAAAGGTAAACCAAAACCATCTCTTTCTTTGCTAAAACTTGTAAACCGTTAAAGTTACGACCCATTCTCTTGTGCCATAACCAAGAATCAAGATGAACATAACTACTATAACACATTTCCTTTTGATATTGAATGTTCAAAGGAAACAATCTATTCTTAGTCATTTGTACTCTTGTAATAAGCCTTCTAAAACGATCACGAATTATACAAATACCATTGAAGATGTTCATAGAATAACCTCTTTCTGATAATTGACCCATACTTAACAAATTTTGATGCAATCCTGGTACATAAAACACATCCATGATATATGTTTTAGCACAATTCTTCAGAACTATTCTAATTCTCCCTTTTCCCATAACTGGAATTGTAGAATTGTTTCCAAACTTCACAGTTGAACGTACTGATTCATCAAGATTATCAAACAAATATTTTCTTCCACACATATGATCACAGATCCTATATCTAGATACCACTTATGTTGAGGCTGTTCTTCAGGTGTATGACAAGCCAACAACATATTTTATTTCTTTTTTTCTTCTTCTTCTTCTTCTTCTTGACTTTCTATAATATTTGATTTGAAGTTTGCCTTGTAGTTATTAGTTGTTGTATTTCTTGGTTTTGGACACTTAGTATCAATGTGTCCAAAATATCCACAATTGTAACATTGTATTTTTGCTCTATCTAATGGCTTCCTTCCCTGATAACTTCCATTATTTGATCTTCCTTGAAAACCTCCAGCATTAGATTTTCCTCGATTACTTCTCCAGCTAACTTGACTCTGAAGTGCCTCTTCAATTTGTTTTATACAAAGTAGCTTTTCCAAAATCTTTGTTCATAAGATTGTAATGAACCCAACAACTCATCAAGAGTCATAGCTGTGAATCGTGTTACATTCTCTATAGCGAGCTTTGATTCAAACTTCTCTGTGTAAGCTTCTTAAGATCTTCTCTACAATGGGCCGAATTTTCACAAAGATTCCATTAGCTTTCATCTCATTGACAAGGTTCACGCCTTTTGAGAAAACTCGATATTGTTTCGTAGTCTCCATCTGCACAATTCATATTTTCTTTTCAAGGTTTGTAATCTAACCTTCTTGACCTTGTCAATCCTTTGTAAGAACTTATCAATCCTTCACATGCTCTTTTAACTTATTTAATGTAAATAACTCTATCCATGAGAGATTCATGAATACCTCGATGAAGAATATATGTAGCTTGGAATTCTTCTTTCGTTTTCGCCATTGAGTTTACGCATCCTTCAAGTACTACTCCTTCGCTTGTTCTACATAACCATCTTTCACAATATCCCACACCTCCCGGTATATGAAAATATTCTCCATCTCGCAACCTCACAAGTTCAAAGTTTTTTCCTTCAAATGTCAAGACCTTAATCGAACTTAAACTCATCATCTTTTTAACTTAACAACTCATACCCACAAATTTACAACTGATAACTGCTGCTTTGATACCAAATGTAGAAAATCGATATCAAAGACTTAATGAAAGAACACAAAACTAAACAAAATACTTCTTTTAATTGATATATTTCGAATCATAGCTCAATAACCTATTTGAAAAGGAGAGGGTACCCAAATATACCTCAAGCTAAAACTTTTCCAACCTATAGGTCCATTCTCCGAAAGTGATTGTTTATGGACAGAGTCAAGACAATGCAACTAATCGGTTCACACTTCGTGTGATCATCTATGGATACGATATCGAGACAATACAACAACGAAGTATGTTTACTTGATAAGAGGTTCGTACTTTAACCAAACACACAGATTACTATCAAGTAAAAATAGTTTGTGTATTTTACTTCTAATTATAATAAAAACAATTATAATTGCTAGGAAAATTGAAAAGTAAAAGACACAACAAGATTTTGTTAACGAGGAAACCGCAAATACGTAAAAACCCCGGACCTTGTCCTTAATTGAATACTCAGATTAAGCCGTTATACAAAAATCAAACCAACTTCAGATAGTTGAGACCAAGCAACTAAACCTATAGTTCACCTAGTTCCGTTTCCGTATTCCCACGCCTCCAACTTATAAATAAGTCACGTACTTGGAACAATTCCTTTGGTTCGTATTCCAAACAGTAAAGGAACAACAAATCTGTTTGGTAGCAACTCTTCAACCAAGTGATGTGATTTGCAAGCCTAGGCGTGGGCGCCATTTTGGCATGGAATGGCTAGGGCCAAGGTAAGGGTGTTTGGCTTGGCGTGGCGTGACTAGATAGCTAGGGCTAAGGCAGTGCGTTTGGCATGGCGCGGCTAGCCGTTGCAAGTGTGGTGGCATGATTTGCCATTGACACGGAGGGTACTCCGCTAGCATGGTTGGCATGCTTTGCGCGTTTGTGTGATCGGCATGATTTGCCATTGGCACGCAGGTGCTGCTAGCTTGGGCTAGGTGGGCTGGCATGATTTGCCATTGGCACGGAGGTGCGACTAGCATGGTTGGCATGCTTCGGCGCGTTTGGTATGGCTGGCTGACGAGGTGTCAAACTCGCACAAATAAATTTCTCTACTTCTCTTTAACTAGCAAGTAGTATAATGTAAGTAGGATCGTCCCAAGGGAGGTACGAAGTTCAAGTTGTTATGCAAATACTCTTAGCAATGCATGATTTTGTTGTAGAAATGCTGAAAATTGTAAAATGTATTCAAATATGAGATGTAATTGATTAAAGGTTCATTCTAAACCACGTATCACAAACCAAATTGATAGATAGCTATGTTCTTCACATTATCATGTTACTAACAACCCTAATAATTAGTACGCTCAACTATTCCGTTATTATCTCCTAGCTCACCGGATACTAAGCGCTCGATCACCGGTTCCTACTTGCCAAGTTTCCTAGAGGTACGCTTACTAGGTTTGACTTAAACAAGTGCTCTAAGTTCGTGAGATAGGGTTGCTCCTAGATGAACTCAAAAGCATGAATCACCTACTAGTGTTGATTTCTACATATAGGTACTTAACAAAGTCCCATCATCAATACCTATATTTGCTACTTGCGTTATCTTCTCTAGACAATTACGGTCGAAGAAAATCTAAACTAGCAAATAGATTAAGAATTAATGATTCAATTTCGAACTTAAACCCTTAACAAATAATCCATAGACAATATTAGCATGGTAGAAATCAATCAATAACATTAATGAATGCAAGAGAACAAGTTATTTCATATCAAATATAGATTCATATTTCGGCTTCAAATCGCCCTTAATCAAAGAGAGTTTTAGTTACTCATAATATTGAGTTCATCATCAAATAATAATGGAAATAAAGTAAAGAAGATGAAAATATTAAAATGAAAGCAAACCCTAGCTCCGGCTCCCTCGTAAAACTCCAAGAATAATACGTTCCCTTAAAGTCAGAGAAGTTTCCTTTGTAGCCCTTTTCTCCTTCCAAAACTAGGTCAAATCCCCAAAAGTCCAAGCCCAATATATCCACCAAGCCCACACAAGAGAAACCCATGTAGAAATACGCCCTAAAACGTGTCGCTGAAAACCTGGTTTCCCACGGAATTTTGCCACCGGCGCTCGGTCAGCAATCAACCCGCTTGAGTCACCGAGTTCAAAGGATGAGTAAGTCACCTGTCACCGCTCTAGCCTTCCAACCGCACAAAGATCCGCATACATTCCACCCCCGTACGCTAACTCAACCCACAATCTCGCTCATACCACCGCCATTCACCACCATTTCGTCTCCACGAACCACCAAACCACAAAGATCACCAACCGCTATGTCAAAAGTCCTCAAGCCACCCGCAAATCCCATTGCCCGTAGCTTCTCATACAAAGCATCAATTCATTTAACACCACCAACAAAGAAGCCCAGCCTTCTACTCTCGTATAACAAAGATAACCACCATAAACACCGCAATCCATTTCCCAATGTTATAGTTCCATGAACTCATTATCTCGCACGTATTCCATTCTCGATTCTAAATCGTACTCAACCGCATCATCTCGTAAATCTCAAAAACCTACGTAGCATCAACTCCAGCCTAGCCGCAAAACAAACACCATTTCAAACGCAATCTCCCATGACTTCAATGTACCCATCATGGCACCAAGTCAACAGATTCGTATCTTCTTAGCTCCCGTATCTCTTCAACTTCCAAACAAGACCTAACCTCGCAGGCAACAAACAACATACATAAAATTCATATCTTCACCGCCATGAACCACCGTACTGAGCCACTTCTAATGTTCCGAACGTACCCCTAACTTCCAAATGTATTTCGACCTTTTCTAAGACACAAATTCCCCGCAAAACAGTCCACCAATCACTCCATTCAATTAAATGAATCAATGGTGGCAGCAACATCGACCAACTTCCCAATAATGCTCGACTCAAGGCCCCGTATACCGCAAATTTTCACATCCAACACAAACTACAACAGTTCAATCATTCAAACACATTGCAATTCAGTTCTTATTATCAACATTAGTGTCATCATCTTTCATGGTTCAAAACTCAAACTTATTCCTCCATTCTCTTTTCTTCTCAACCACATGTCTCCATTTGCAAAAATGTACTCTCCCGCTTCATTTCATGGCTTGAGCTTCAGTCACCATCACAGACTGCAATCGCTTGAATCGTCTGTCGCCGCAACTACACACTCAGACAACACACAACACATGCATCTTCAGTTCAAGTCCATAGGTCCCTGCAATTCCATACATAACCACACCAACTAAGTGACATTCCATTCCGAGTCTTGCGATTTGCGACGATTCTTTCTCGCATCTCAAGCCGCACCCGAACCGCATCATCTCATCACCGCGAACACCCATTACCACCTCGCTCAACACAAAGTCCACTCCCTTGTTCGCTCCCCGACACAAACATCCAAACCCTCTCGTGAACAACATACTAACACTCCGCTTCTCCGCCATTTCATGGCTGCAACACGTACTCAAAGCT
>JAJJWW010014559.1:0-22275 GCA_023531295.1 Papaver armeniacum | reverse complement strand
TTGTTGATGGTGGTGTTGATGGTGGAATTTCATTTAAGGTTAAAATTGTAAAATCCAGAAAACTATGCGCCGACATCTTGTAAAAGATAAGGCCATCAATAAGTGTTGAATACTCCTCACTTAATTCACCTAGAATGGAGCATGTGGCAACAATCCCATTCTATGAATACACGAAATTCATCCGGGTTGGAGCATGTAGCAACAATCCCATATACCCCGTGAATTTCTAGCATTATTAATTAATGCGCAATCAACCTTGTATTTCCCGTACTCATTATCGGTGCGGCATGATGACCGGGAGTGTTGCTCTTACAGCAACACGAACCTCCAAGCATTATAATGAAACCATGTACGAAATACCCGGGACATGTGGGCGACTCTCGGTGTGTTATACTAGCCCGATTGAGCCCCTCTCGGTGTGTTATACTAGCCCGATTGAGCATCCGGATGACCAGATCGTCCGGATATGATCCACAATCATCCAACTCCACAAGCATGATTGGATGACCCGGATCAATTCCATCACCCCCAAGCGTATGGAATAACCATTTGCTTGAACCAACGCGGACCCGCATGGCCGGCCTCCCTCCGAAATTGGCCTAGCTTGCCAAAACGTCCAAACCATAGCAAAGATGGGTGGAAAACCCTAAAAATAGGGTTTGCGGCATATTACATGTGTCGCAAAATAGTCTCAACCATCCATCTTCGCAGGTATAGATGGAGGGTGTAGATGTAGATTCAAAGGGCCCGGAGCATGTCAAAACAATCACCGTGGGCCGCCGCATACCTCGACCAATCGGTCAGGACCAACTATGGTTGGTTATCTCAATTCGTGCACCGAATCAAGCATTGACGCACGGCCTTGAAACCCAAAAATTAGGGTTTTGAGCATCACGGCGTCCATCTTCTCCGGCACGAATGGAGGGTCCAAGATCGATTACAAACCGGTCATACCAGCATGACCACCGTGGACCCATCTATCCCCTCACCGACGGCCAAGGCACATCATGCCTGGTTATTCCAAGACGCGCGCTCAAACTAGCGTGGTCACACCTCCCAAACCGCAAACTAATCTCGACCGCTCAACTTCGCCGGACGATTTGAGTGGTTCAAAACACGTTTTCATGGGATAGTCAGGTGTAGGCGTGAACACCAGCCTACCAATTACACGCCAGACCGGTCGGCCAAGACCGACCAAGTTAGGTCATCTTCGAACGCACGCCGGAAGTGAGCATGGTGCGCGGCTTTTTGCGGTACCAAATTCCTATTACAAAATCGATCTCCACCACTCCTCTTTGCTTAGGTCAAATTGAGTGACCTAGATTGCACCTTCATGGGACGGTGAGATATGGACGTGTACACCGTATGTTGTCTACACGCATGCCCGGTCGGTCCTTTCAAAAACCTTCCCATGCTTGGTTTCACCAAGCTAAAAGTGATGCTTGCGCACCTATTCAAAACCCTAATTCATTAACGGTCGCAGATGAGTGTCTCAAAGATCATCTCGTCCGTCCAACTTCACCAGCTTGGTTATACAACCCTGGTCAGGAGTTAATTTGTCAGTGAGGCATCACCACCCATCACTTTACCACACCATGATGCACATAAAATACACATGATACTTCACAAGTATCGACTTCCTGAATAACGCAGTTATTCAATTCCAGATTACATGCTACCTTTCGTGGATCCACGATTCACACATTCCGTACATCAATCATGTCGCAAAAATGGGGGATACATACTAGGGTATTGGTCTAGCGGTTTACGAGCGTGCGGCGTGCAACGCGCCATCACAAGAACGTGTTAGGAAGTTATGGACGGTTAGAGATGACAGAGAAGTGGGCAAGACTGTCGTGTAACACCAACACACACCTCCACTACTCCATCACTCCACTTCCTCCACTTCCCACGAGAGACGGAATAAGGCTCAAATGACTTGTATAAATAGGTTCTCCTCCCTATTTTCCAAACGAGGAGAAAACAAGAGCAAGTCCAGATAAAAACAAAACCAAGTGTTAATACAAAACACCTAATCGATAGCTTGCATCATGTAAGCCTGTTCAAAGCTTTCTGTTACAAGTCATAATCAAGCCAACACCTTCACAATCTCAACACCTTCTTCGCTTCCTCCCTAAGATCAACCCAATCTCCTTCACTTTGTGATCAAAACAAGTCCGGAACGGCCATTTCTTGGTTTAGGCCGTACTTGCACAGATTGATTTCCTCCGAATCTACAAGCACTCACCGCTACAGTGCATTTGTTTAGGGTTTAGATTCATTCCTCATCCACACACCCCAAATTACCAAAACCTATAGGAATAGTTTTCACCATAAATAATTGGCGACCACAAATGGAGGTTAATCTCTCGGTTGTAAAGTCAATTTCTTCAAATTCGATTCAATTTTATCAATTTCAAAAGGGTAGATCTTAGAATCAATTCAATCAAAAATTCATTTCAAGATGGTGGAATTAAGGTCTGGTCGGCAATCAATTCGATGGAGCCGGGTGTGGATAACAATCCCGGTGTCAAGTACTGTCGAAGGAGCTACCGTGGTCAATACATCTCGTGGAGCCGTCACTTCTACCATCGCACCACCAGAGTAGGAAATGTTCCAAGTAAGTGTAACGCCTCCCATCACTGAGCTGGAACCCCCAAATCCCGACATATCTTCAAGTGTAACACCTCCGTAGTTACAGAGCAACAACTTTCACTCCTTCATTGGGACGAGGAGATGGAGGCACAAGAGGAGGGACACCTTCTATTACCATTGCAGACTTGATGGAGAAATAGGAAGTTCATGCTAAGACTCAAACGGATATGGCCGCAACTCGGAAAAGAGGTACTCACTTTCCTTAAGACTTTGGCCGAACGATTGCCGCAAGATTCACTTGCGACCCTTGAGTCGGCAAGAGATGCATTCAATACACCCGGAGCAGCGTTTCCACTCGGACCCACATGAATGAAGAAACTCGTGTTGCTCCCGAGCGCCAAAGGAGAGGGACCAGCCTTCCAACTTCATTACACGTGAGGATCTGGAACGACTTCTCCAAAATCGAGGAAAAGGAGACCGAATGGATGTACACCAACATCGCCCACCGACCCTCAAGATGTACAACGAATTCCTCTTCCAAGAGGTTACACCTCTCCCAGCCTCCTCTATGACGGTGCTGGTAATGCTCGTGAGCACGTCTCTCGATTCTTGGAATCCTTGGGGTACATGAATACAATCATGTTCTGCGCCAAAGAATTCTCGAAATCACTTACGGGAGGGCGTACACCCGGTACAACAACATCGCGCCTAACAAAGATATCCAATTGGAGCGAGATGGTCGGTGCTTTCTACGAAAGTATTTCTTCGTGTCTCGAACAAATTACCTTTTCGTATCTAGGAAGAATTCTCCAATGAACAACGAGCATCCTAACGACTTCGTCAAAAGGTTCGAGCAAGCGCTGGATTGTCACGACCCGAATGTCACCGAACGACAATTGGTGGAGTTGTGCATCAACGGATGATACCCATATACCGCGCTCCTCGTTAGAGAATCTGGCTTTCAAACGTTCTCTGAACTCCATGAAGCCGCAAACGTTCAAAGAACAACTGCACCAAGCATTGCTAGAAAGAACCGCAGTTGTTCGAAGTGAAGATTCACGTGAAAGTCGAGGAGCAGGCGCCTCACGAACAAGCAATACAACACCGGTCCTTACGTGAGTGTAGTGGGCGGAGGAGAAAAAAGGAAAGCTCAAGTGACGGAACAACAAACCAAGTGGACATCCCGGCACACAAGACTCCGTCTCGGAAAGGAGCGGACAAAGCTCTGCACAAGACACCAAAGATACGGGTTTTCCTTTCCCCATGAATGAAGTGATAGAACTCTTGGAAGCATGGATCCAAGACGATGCCGCCAAGTCGCCTCCTATCAAAGCGTCCTCCAACTGAAAAGACATGGCGAGATCCCAAATATCGTTGCTACCCACATATTCGTTCATCATCCGACCAAAGATTGTAATAGGTTGAAACAAATATTCAGGGAAAAGATAGAGACAGGAGAACTCCAGCTTGGAAATGAAGGTGTTCGTAGAGACCCTTCCCTATCAGGAACTGCATGATTTCTGGGGATTCTGTTCGCAAGACTGTACAATCTATGATGGAGCACTTGTGTGAAATCTTGTACTTCTCCAAAGGACAGCGTCAAGACATATTTACATCCCTCAACCACGTTGTGTCAGGCAGGCGTTTGTATCCAGAACCCGGTCCAAACCCCAGTCTTCCCCGAAGGACGTGAGCAAAGGAGACTGGGACTCCTAACTGTCACTAGTTTGAGAGACGTTGAGTTCGATAGTGCGTTGATTGATACGGCTTCCGAATTTAACATCATTACTATCAGGACCTTGAGTGCGTCCAAGATTTCAAAGCAGGAAGCTACTCGTCACCCAACTGTGGTTAAAGATTCAGAAGGAGAACTCAGAGATGCATATGGATATATTGATCTTGAAGTCAAATTGGGTAATGCCTCGACACAAACAAAGTTCTAAATAGTCAAAGATCATCCCAACTACGACATGATTCTAGGACGCTCTTGGATGCATGACAACAAAGCAATACTAGAAAGTCTGTCCTCTACTGCTTCGATACTCGAAAAAATCTCCAACACGCCTCTTCGGACACGATGGTACTGCAGTGCCGCACCAAAGAACTGCCAACGTGACACGACTTCCTGGAGAGAGCTCACAAAGATACATTGAAAGGTTCCGATCTCAAGTAAGTCTCATCGCGCAACTCTCTTTGCAACCTACCGCCCTCATTCTGACAAGTCCTGGGACTGGCTCCAACCAACAAACCAACCCCTTGCTAGGAGATGTGAATGGGAAGCCAGAGCCCTTTCAAATGTTTTATCAAGAGCGTAGAGGTTGTCTTGGTGAAAGATAAGGCCAAGGTCCAAGTATCGCACGCCCAAACCCATTTGGAATTGGAGACCAAGTGACGAAGACGACTACATTCAAGGTTGGGAGCATGACGGTGAAAATGACCACTCCACCGACTCACCCACCGAAAGAGAAGATGAACCGTACACAGCAGAGATGTTATCCCAAAGCGGGCTATCGCAAGCTCATCAATGCCGATAAACTAGAAGGCATAACAATTCACTCAAAATGGCTCAAACCTTCCGAACTTAAGATGTCAGGCTACCACTTTCCAAAGATCCTCCACCCTTTAAAACACTCGTGCTATTTTTTCCAGCGTGTTTCCTTTTACAATTTCATGTCATACTTGTAATTCCTAGAAAATGATTGCAATACTTGCATTCATAGTTAGGACTTTCAATTTTCAATTTTCAATTTAATCAAGCATTATTTCCACCCGAGAACCTCTACCCCTAAAAACAAAAAGTCCCGAGTCACCCTAAATCAACCCATTAGAGCAAGGAAGGAAACCTTAGGCAAACATCTCATGAGAAGAAGGAAATGTAACGTGTGCACAAAGGAAAATGATTTGAGCCATCTGCCCCAAATAAGGATGGGAAGATCTTGCATCGGGAACACAGTCCGTGGATATTTCATTATGGCATTATTTCTTTTATCACAAAGATTTATGTGTAAGGCGCACCCTTGCGCCCGAGAAGGATCGATTAGGTCTTGACAAAGGGTTATAAAAAAAAAAACCTTTATTCAAATAATCAAATGGAAGAAAACCTTGAACTCGCCGCCACCGAGTACAAAGGAAGATGTTCAAATGTACTAATATACTTGGAAAGCGGAAAAAGAAGAAAAGAGGTTTAGTCGTCAAGAGGATCGACATCGTCACACTGTCAGTTCCCGCTTCAGCGCCATCACCCGTTGATACTCCTCCCTTCGAATCTACCTCAACTCGCATCGGACATCTCCGCAAGAAAGACACTCCATCCCAACATCATCATCGGAGCATTAAAGAGCGTATCAACATTAGGAGTCGTACCAATTGCTTTCGGATGTTCGGGTTCCTCTCGTGTCGGAGTCAAGAATTATCACGCCGTCCCGGATTGGGTAATCACACTTATCTTCATTCGAGGGATGTTTGTGCTCAACCCTCCGCCTCTTCAACCGCGCCGCATATCTCTCCGCCCTGCGCTTACCAAGTGCTTGGTAACGCCTCGCGCCTCCACCGCTCCTCCATGTCAATCGCAGCCGAAAGCGCACGATATGCGTCCCCGGCAATACGCAGTGCATGATATACATCCCCATTGGGATAGCAGCGGCCGACTTCACTAAGTGGAAGATCAATCTTAGCCATTACTTCTTCATGCGCATGGGCTTCGGGCTTGTCAACTTCGAAGCTTCTTTCTCGAGAAGTGACAGAATGATCGTCCCACCGCTTCCATGATAAATCGCAAAGGAGAAGAGGTTATGAGCACACAAAAAAAAAGAAAAAGAAAATCATCAATCAATCAATCGATCAATCAATCAGGAGATCAAATAAGTACGGAGAAGTACCTGAGATATAGAATAAATGACTGTGTGAGATGATTCTTTATAATCTCGCAAGTCGAAAGAATCCCAAGAGAAAAGAAGTCTTTACTTACCACCTATAAAGGCTACCAATTCGGGATAACAATCAACGATGCTTATCGGATACATCCGAGAAAGATGTGTGTGATGAAAGGAGTACACTGACCCAAGGAAGGGACCAAGCTCGGATATACACAAGGGAACCAAAGCGACTCACCGGATTAAGTCCTACTTCCTTCACAACTTCATCGGGACCAACCGGTTCTAGGGCAACGCGACATGTCGGCCTATCCTAAATATACATTCACCTTAGCTTGGTCATTTCAATGTAAAAAAATTTTCACCATCTCATGCCTACCCCACAATAGTGTAACCATTATGTGCTAGGCAGGGGACTTAATGTTGATGGTGGAATTTCATTTAAGTTTAAAATTGTAAAAGCGGAGAAAACTATGCTACCGACATCTTGTAAAAGATAAGGCCATCAATAAGTGTTGGATACTCCCTCACTTAATTCACCTAGAATGGAGCATGTGGAAACAATCCCATTCTGAATACACGAAATTCATCCAAAGGTTGGAGCATGTAGCAACAATCCCATATACAGCCAATTGGAGCATTAAATTTGTAAAAACCATTAAATTAATGCGCAATCAAATCTTGTAAAAGATAAAGCCATTTATAAGTGTTGATACTCCCTCACTTAATTCACCAAGAATGGAGCATGTAGCAACAATCCCATTCTCTGCGGAATACATGAAATTCCTCCACTGGAGCATGTGGCAACAATCCCTTCCCCGTGAATTTCATATCAGCCTTGTATTTCCCGTACTCATTATCGGTGCGGCATGACGACCGAGTGTTGCTCTTACAGCAAAACACGAACCTCCAAGCACTATAATGAAACCATGTACGAAATACCCGTGACAGGATTCTGACTCTCGGTGTGTTATACTAGCCCGATTGAGCCCTCTCGGTATGTTATACTAGCCCGAGTTGAGCATCCGGACTGACCGTATCGGTCCGGATATGATCATCGCAGCCATCCAACTCCATAAGCATGATTGATGACCCCAGGATCAATTCCATCACCCCCAAGCAGGTATGGAATAACCACTTTGCTGAACCAACGCGGACCCCGCATGGCCGGCCTCCCTCCCATCGGCCTAGCTTGCCAAAAACGTCCATACCATAGCATTATGGGTGGAAAACCCTAAAAATAGGGTTTGCGGCATATTACATGTGTCGCAAACGGTCTCAACCATCCATCTTCGCAGGTATAGATGGAGGGTGTAGATGTAGACCAAAGGGCCTTGAGCATGTCAACACAATCACCGTGGGCCGCCTACACTTGACCAATCGGTCAAGACCAACTATGGTTGGTTATCTCAATCATCACCGAATCAAGAGATGATGAACGGCCTTGAAACCCAAAATTAGGGTTTTGAGCATCACGAGCGTCCATCTTCTCCGCACGAATGGAGGGTCACAAGATCGTATTAAATAAGGGCCGGTCATACCAAAGATGACCACCGTGGACCCATCTATCCCTCACCGACGGCCAAGGCACATCATGCCTGGTTATTCCAAAACGCTAAGGCTCAAACTAGCGTGGTCACACCTCCCAAACCGCAAACTAATCTCGACCTCCTCAACTTCACCAGGACGATTTGAGTGGTTCGACTCACGTTTTCATGGGATAGTCGTGTGTAGGCGTGAACACCAGCCTACCACCTACACGCTGGTATGATCGACCAAGACCGACCAAGATGGGTCATCTTGAAACGCGTGCCCAAACTAGGGATGTCACGCATGGTTTCAACTTTTGCGGCAACCAAATTCCTATTAAAAAATCGATCTCAACCACTCCTCTTTACCGGTCAAATTGAGTGGCCTAGATCACGCCTCCATGGGACGGTGAGATATGGACGTGTACACCGGCATGTTGTCTACACACATGCCCGGTCGGTCCTTTCCAAAACCTTCCCATGCTTGGTTTCGACTAAGCTAAAAAGTGATGCTTGCGCACCTCTTCAAAAACCCTAATATTCATTAACGGGTCGCAGATGAGTGTCTCAAAGATCATCTCGTCCGTCCAACTTCACCACTTGGTTATACAACCCCTGGTCAGGAGTTATTTGGTCAGTGAGGCGTCATTACCCATCACTTTACACACTATACTGCACTCGCAAAAATCGACTTCACAAGTATCGACTTCCCGAATAACGCAGCTTATTCAATTCAAAGATTACATGCTATCTTTCGTGGATCCACGATCCACACATTCCAGACATCAATCATGTCACAAACTGGGGATACATATGGGTATTGGTCCGGCGGTTTACAGCGTGCAGCGTGCAACGCGCCATCACAAGAACGTGTTAGGAAGTTATGGACGGTTAGAGATGAACAGGAGAAGTGGGCAAGACTGGTCGTGTAACACCAACACAACCTCACTACTCCATCACCCACTTCCTCCACTTCCCACAAGAGACGTGAATAAGGCTCAAATGACTTGTATAAATAGGTTCTCCGCCCTATTTTCCAAACAAGAAAACAAGAGCAAGTCCAGGACAAAAACGAAACCAAGTGTTAATACAAAAACGTATTCAAACACCCAGAGCTTGCTTGCATCAATCAAAGCCTGCTCACCTTTCTGTTACAAGTCATAAGCAAGCCAACACCTTCACAATCTCAACACTTCTTCGCTTCCCTCCCTAAGATCAACCCCATCTCATTCACTTTGTGACCGAAACAAGTCTGGAACGGCCATTTCTTGGTTTATGCCGGACTTGCACAGATTGATTCCTCAAATCTACAAGCACTCACCGCGCAGTGCATTTGTTTAGGTTTAGATTCATTCCTCATCCACACCCCAAATTACCAAAACCGGGGAATAGTTTTCACCCATAAACAATTGGCGACCACAAAGGAGGTTGATCTCTTTGTTACAAAAATTGAATTTCAATTTTTTTCAATTTTCATCCCACGATGTACCCTCACCCGGAGTCCGCAGTGGTTCAGATATCAGAGGAGCATAGCTATAGCTGGAATGTTGAGGATGTCTTGGCAAATCAAACCAGATTACCAAGGCAAAGCGAGACATTTCGCCTTTTGAATGATAGCAAAGACAACTACAAGAAGGGCGATAGACATCAACTCAGACAGTGCAAGAAACGTTGAATCCTCAGCCAGAGTCACACCTTTACAAGTGGAGAAGCAAAAGAACACGCAGCTGAAACGACCAAAAAGATGGACAACATGGTCCAGACAGAGGAAAAGACTTGTCCTGAGTACTACAATGTCTCGCGATAAAGAAAGGGAGCCCTGGCAGCTTATGGAGCCGCAAGGGAGGGATTTATATCTCAAAACTCTTGCTGAAGCCCGAAGACTGTCCAATCCTGGCGACTTTTCAACCGATCAAGAAATGCTTGAGGAAGGAGAAATCAATCAGAAATACCCGGTACAGAGGATGGGAGCGTTCAAACCGATCACTCAATCAAAGAAGACATTACGACACCTTCCACATCCCTTTACCTAGGCAAGCGATCCACAGGACATGATGGCACTCACAAATCTTCCAACTTCATCTCCTGTTCCACATCAAAGCCACTGAGAGACATCACAGTGCCCACTAACACAGAAAGCCGACTCAAGGTACTTACATTTCCCTTCCCAATGAAGAAGATTCTGGAGCTACTGGAGGCGTGGGTACGAAATGGAGAGGTGGAGCTACCCCAGTATGGCGTCCGCCTACCGATCAAGAAGTAATGGACCCAAGGTACCGGCATTTCCACCGGTTCCTCCATCACCCCACTGCTGAATGCAACGCTTTGAAGCGCATTGTTCAGAGAAGCTTGGTCCGTAACGATAACTCGAGAAGTTGGTGCGGAGGGTTTTCTGTAGGAAAGGCTACTCCGGTTTGATACAAGTGAGGCTTCGAAAGCAAGTAAGTTTTACTCAACAATTTTACAAGAAAGATAGTTTAGAATTCACTGGGACTTAACATCCACACGTGGAGAAAGAGGCTCGATCAAACGCCATGTTTGTTTCATTCGCACTCCCCCTTTGCATAACATTTGTAGTTTCATATGTGCAATCATTCATGACCAAGATGCAAATTTCATTTAACATAATCCCTTTCAAAAAGGTTGTTCACAAAACTATCTCAAAATAAACCAATTCAATTACCTATTAATTCAAAACCGAGGTCAAAGAAAATCCTCACTATCACTCAAAAAGAAAAAGCATCTAAAAGAAGGGCAAGTATATAAACACGAATACTTCAAGGAAAGTCCTTCAAAGAACAACTCGCCCTTCTGGGCAAGAGAGACCTTCATCCTTTGAAGCACAGCCTGCCTAACTCTAGTTCCTTTAGACAACTTCTCAACCTCTTCTTCCCAAGCGAGCAACACAAACCGCTAAGGGACTTCATCCCGTACTTGGAGCTCTTGAATCTTGGAGAACCTTCAAGAACCAAGGAGCATTGAAGTCGCATCACAAACACGTCCCGATGGCACCTCCAATCTTCAATCATCTCCTCGAAAACCTGCTCGACCAATGTGACGCCATCCCATTGATAGAAACTAAAGCTTCTTGACGCGGCCGACCAACGCAAGACGACTTTTGAGTTTCGTGGTGGTAGCAATGTGACCGTGCTTCTCCCATATCGCTGTGTACAACTCTTGAACCGAACCAGACGCTAATCCACCAACCAACACATGACCTGGATAAGGGACAAGAAAGGAGGATCGAACAAAGCCCCAGGTTGCATCACCGCAATTCACCAACCGCAGGAGCCTGATGTGGAGGCCTTTCAAGGGGTCACCACAATAGCCATATTGATTGGAACCCTATGGATCTCAAGGGGAGCCGCCTCAACCATAGCATAATCGCTTCTCATATTCCTTCTGCATCCTATTTCGCCCCGGGTGCTAATTTCCATCACGACCCCGCCAACAAGATCACTAAGGGAAGCGCCTTGTTCAACCGAGCTTGCATCATCTCCTATCATGGTCGAAAGGAGCGGTTTCTCTGCACTTCTCATGAAGATCAGCATACTGCCAGACTTCTCAAGATGAAGGTCGGGCATCGCTAGACTTCTCAAAGATGAAGGCCAAGACTTCTGCACTTCTCAAAGATGAAGATCCAACATGAAGACCAAAGATTACCAGCCTTCTCATTTTGAATGCGCGCCAACCTTTGAAGACATTCTCTTTCGAAATTCCCGATTTCAAGTAAGGATCGCTTTTAGAAGAATTTACACTGGAGAAATGAAAGAACCGATGGGAAAAGATTTAAATACCTGCATATTGGAGGAATTTAGGACTACCGGACCGCATGCTTGCCTCTTAGGTCTCTCTCCTACTTGGGGACAAACTCTCGCCTCTGTCCGTTTGGTGGAAGTGGCTTCAACCGAAATGCTTCAAGACGTCGAAGATGGCTCACTACGGAATCTATCACAACACTCTCCGAAAATTTCTGAAAACCAACAGCTTGTCTTTCCAAAATTCCTTATACTTATCTGCTACCACCGGGTTTCTCCCAATAAAGCCGTAAGGGAAGGCTCACCTGCTCTACAAACATGCCAAGATTAAGAATATTCCTGAGAGATTCTTTCGAACCCTCGGTGAACGAATGAATGGGACACCCCGATCAAATCCCATTTGGCGAGCAGCCACAATATTGTACGGAGTCACGTAAAATTCTCCAAGTTGAATAGAGACTAACATATCCTGAATGCATCTCAGTAAATAAGTTCTCCGATTTCATAGTTTCGACATCGGTACACAACACAACATCAGACCGGGCAAGCAATAGCAAAGGTCTTTGGCTGAACAATGGAAGAGTGGACCGCCCCCATGGACGGAAATCTGCGTAAGACACATTGTCAAATACGCCCACAAGTTTCGCACCACCTCTGGGACGCCTTTTTATTCCAACGGAGTATTCTCGAGCCACCATATAAGTTATTGAGCGAATTTCCGTGAGTAGGAGCGAACTTTTGAAGTGTTCCCATAAGAGCGCCCAAGAAAAGCGAAGTGAATGTGCGACTCACCTTCTTGTACCAAGAAGCATGCATGTCCATTGCTAAAGCATCCAAATGAGAATACAAATGATCCAAGGAACAATGAGCCCAGAGGAAGAATCTCACCTTCGCCAGCCTTTATAGCAATCTTAACAAGGTCACTTCTAATGGTCTTCTTTCCGTAACCATCGCTCGAATATATCCTCGGGATAGCCATAAAGACAGAACGCAATCACACCGAGCTCATTTTCCAACTTTGATCCTATCAGTCCGTCAGGAGACCACCCGACACCCACCAAAGTGTAAAAGCATCTCGCATCTTTTTTCTCTTCCTTGTCCAGACTGTCGAATTCCGCCACTTTTTGAAGTATAGCACCATAGTTACTTTTCTCCGTATCAGAGAGCTCGTAAGAAAGACTTCCAGCAACAGGCAGGTTCATTAATGCAGCTACACTCTCCAGAGTAATAGTCATCTCTCCCCATCTAGATATGGTCCAGTATGAGTAGAAATGCGCCACCGAGAAATGAAGGTAATCAAACCCGCCATGTCTTTCTTAATTTCAAGAGTAGCAAAGATGCCATGACCGCATTAGAATTTGCGCTTCGCCAAATTATCCTTAATGCCCTTATTACTCAACATACGCCTCATCCATCCTTCATAAGAACCCAGTGGAGTATGGCAAACCTTGAAGTCAATAGAGAAGGCGGATATTCGCTTCTCTCGAGACAAAATCTCACCACAAGTGTCAAGAAGAGAATGGATCGCCTTCCATATTTTCCGAATCGGAAAGCAAGACTATCTTATGAGAAGGATGTCTCCTAATGTTTGGGAAAGGCGAGGTAACAACTCATCATCAATGTTCGGCATATCTTTGAAGTCGCCAACACTTCCCGACTTGGCACCAACATTATCTTCTAAGACATCTCTAAAGCACATTCTTTTCATTCCACAATGAAATAAAAGACATGAGTTGGAGCACACAAACCGAAAAGCACATGAGAGATGAAGTCACACGGCAAGACACAAGTTTCTCACATTTCAAGCACACAAAACCGCCCAAACACTGGCTTAAGTCGGCATAAGTTTCAGTCTGGTATTGATTTCAAGTCGTGCAAAGTTTCACCGTATTGATTTTAAGACAAGTTTCACCGTATTGATTTCAAGTCGTGTGCAAGTTTCACCGTATTGGTTCAAGTCGGTGATTTCTGAGTCGTGCAAGTTTCAGTCCGGTACAACTTTCTTCTGGTATTGGTTTCAAGTCCTAATTACAAGTTTCAAGTTCGGTAAATTTCAAGTTCAAGTATATATGAGTAAGACCCACGCCAGAATCCTAAGCATACACGGCGGGCCCACGCTCATTCTCACGCATCATAACACGATTTTCTTTATTCATGGGAATCGTGGTATGCGTAGATTTCAAGCCAAGGTTTTTCCTTTTCAAGATACAACCTAAAAGCTAGGTTTTGCATGTGATGGTGGAGAGACTAAGCATATACACATCTTACCAAAGGTGTTTACCTAGCAAGCTAGCAAAAAAAAAAAAAAAAAAAAGTGAAACTTACCTTGGACGACGGCAACCTGGCAACGGCGATGACGGGTAAAGGAGCTCCGGCGAGTGGCGGCGCATGGTGACGACAAAGAAGACCCAACGGAGCTGCTCAACAACAAGAGAAAATTTTCGAGAAAAAGAAAGGGAGCTTGGTCTTTATAGACAAAAATTAGAAGAATCCCAATAGAAGAAGGATTCCTCTTGTTTGGTTTCTTTTGATTCAAATACCCAAAGAAAGAAACTAGCCCCACCAAGGATTCCATACAAGCGTGACGGGCGTGGGAAATTAGCTACTGGCCAACACTCTTCCGCAAACCTTTATCCTCGCTCTTTTCTCACATATGTATGTCAACTATCTCATGCCTACCACAATAGTGTAACCATTATGTGCTAGGCAGGGGACTTAATGTTGATGGTGGATTTTCGCTTAAGGTTAAATTTGTAAAAAAACCATAAAAATCATGCGCCGACATCTTGTAAAGATAAAGCCATTTATAAGTGTTGATACTCCTCACTTAATTCACCAAGAATGGAGCATGTAAAGAACAATCCCATTCTGTGAATACATGAAATTCCTCCAGTGTTGGAGCATGTGGCAACAATCCTTCCCCGTGAATTTCATATCATCCTTGTATTTTAAGACTTATTATCGCAGTGGCATGACGACCGAGTGTTACTTTTACGTAACACGAACCTCCAAGCACTATAATGAAACCATGTACGAAATACCCGTGCATGCTGGATTCTCTGTGTTATACTAGCCCGAGCCCCTCTCGTGTGTTATACTAGCCCGATTGAGCCCTTCTCTGTGTTATACTAGCCTGATTGAGCATCCATACTGACCAGATCAGGGCCTCGGATATGATCTCGATCGATCGCAGCCATCCAACTCCATAAGCATGATTGATGACCCCCTGCATCAATTCCATCACCCCCAAGGTGTATGGAATACCCACGGCCGACCCCGCATGGTCGGTCATTGGCCTAGCCTCGCCAAGAAACCGCTTTCATACCAAGCATTATGGACGGAAAACCCTAAATTAGGTTTGCGTGATATTACATGTGT
This sequence comes from Papaver armeniacum, assembly GCA_023531295.1. Classification (NCBI taxonomy): domain Eukaryota; kingdom Viridiplantae; phylum Streptophyta; class Magnoliopsida; order Ranunculales; family Papaveraceae; genus Papaver; species Papaver armeniacum. The sequence continues at coordinate 7,143 of JAJJWW010014559.1, read as the reverse complement.
TGCAAAATGCCTCAACCATCCATCTTCGCAGAATAGATGGAGGGTGTGTATGTAGACTAAAGGGCCCAAAGCATGTCAACACGATCACCGTGGGCCCGCCTACACACTTGACCAATCGGTCAAGACCAACAATGTTTGTCCGTGACAAAATCATCACCCAAACAAGAGATGACGCACGGCTTTCAAACCCAAAATTAGGGTTTCAAGTCATCACGCGCGCCCATCTTCTCCTAAGACGAATGGAGGGTCACAGGATTAGATTAAACAAGGGCCGGCCATACCAAAGATGACCACCGGGCCCATCTACCTCCTCATGTGTTCGGCCAAGGCATATCATGCCTGGTCAATCCAAAACGCAAGGCCCAAAACTAGTATGGCTGGCCCAAACCACGAACCGATCTCGACCGCTCAACTTCACCGGATGATTTGAGTGGCTTAGATCACGCCATGGATAGTCGTGTATAGGTGTGAACACCACCTACCACCTACACGCTGGTAAGGATCGACCAAGACCGACTAAGATGTGTCGTCTTGAAACGCGTGCCCAAACTAGGGATGTCACGCCTGCTTCAACCCTTTTGCGGGCATCAATTTCCGGGCCGTGAACCGATCTCAACCACTCAACTTACCCGGTAAAATTGAGTGGCCTAGATCACGCCTCCATGGGACGGTGAGGTGTGGCGTGCACACCTAAGCATGTCAGCTGCCTACACATGCCCTGGCCGGCTCCTCTCCAAATCCCTTTCCATGCTTGGTTTCGACTAAGCTGAAGAGTGATGCTTGCGCACTTCTTCAAAAAACCCTAATATTCATTAACGGCCGCAGATGAGTGTCTCAAAGATCATCTCATCCGTTCAACTTCACCAGCTTGGTTATACAACCCTGGTCGAGTTATTTGGTTAGTGAGGCGTCATTACCCATCACTTTACCACTATAATGCAGTACCCGATAAAATACACACGATACTTCACAAGTATCGACTTCCCCGAATAACACGCTATTCAATTCAAGATTACATGCTATCTTTCGTGGGATCCACGATCCACACATTCCGCATATCAATCATGTCACAAACGGGGGATACATACTGGGGTATTGTCCGGGCGGTTTACGCCGCGCAGGCAACGCGCCATCACAAGAACGTGTCAAGAAGTCATGGACGGTTAGAGATGAACAGAGAAGTGGGCAAGACTGCCGACCGACAACTCCACTACTCCATCACTCCACTTCCTCCACTTCCTACGGAGACGTGAATGAGGCTCAATGACTTGTATAAATAGGTTCTCCGCCCTATTTCAAACAACAACACAAGTCCGGACGAGACAAAAACCAAGTGTTAATACAAAAACGTATTCAAACACCTGAGCTTGCTTGCATCAATCACAAGCCCGCCACCTTCTCTCATAAGTCATAAGCAAGCCAACACCTTCACAATCTCAACACCTTCTTCGCTTCCTCCCTAAGATCAACCCCATCTCCTTCACTTTGTGACCGAAACAAGTCCGGGAACGCCATTTCTTGGTTTAGGCCGACTTGCACAGCATTGATCTCTCGACCCTACAAGCACTCACCGCAGCTGCATTTGTTTAAAGGTTTAGATTCATTCTCATCCACACCCCTAAATTACCAAATTTGCAGGGAGAAGTTTTCACCATAAACACTGCCAAAACGTCCAAACCAGAGCAGTATGGGCGGAAAACCCTAAATTAGGGTTTGTGGCATATTACATGTGTCGCAAACATGCCTCAACCATCCATCTTCGCAGTATAGATGGAGGGTGTAGATGAAGATTCAAAGGGCCTGCAGCATGTCAACACAATCACCGTGGCCCGCCTACATACCCGACCAATCTGGTCAGGACCAACCATGGTTGGTTATCCTAACTCGTGCGCCCAAACAGAGCATGGTTACACGGCCGTGAAACCCAAAATTAGGGTTTTGAGCATCACGAGCGTCCATCTTCTCCAAAGACGAATGGAGGGTCCAAGATTAGATTAAGCAGTGTCCTGGTCATACCAGCATGACCACCGTGGGCCCATCTATCCCTCACCCAATCGGCCAAGGCATATCATGCCTGGTTATTCCAAGACGCGCGTCAAACTAGCGTGGTCACACCTCCCAAACCGCAACTAATCTCGACCGCTCAACTTCGCCGGACGATTTGAGTGGTTCAGTATCACGTTTTCATGGGATAGTCAGTGTAGGCGTGAACACCAGCCTACCACTTACACGCTAGACCGGTCGGCCAAGACCGACCAAGTTAGGTCATCTTGGAACGCGCGCCGAAGTGAGCATGGTGCGGCTTTGCGGTACCAAATTCCTATTACAAAATCGATCTCCACCACCTCTTCGCTTGGCCAAATTGAGGGCTTTCCAGATTGCAAAATTCCTCTTCATGATACAGTGAGAGTGGACGTGTACACCGGTATGTTTGTTCATCACATGCCCGGTCGGTCTTTCCTAAAACCTTCCCATGCTTGGTTTCGACTAAGCCGGTGAGTGATACTTATGCACTTTCAAAAAAAAAAAACTCCTTTGAATTCATTAATGTCGCAGATAAGTGTCTCAAAATCATCTCGTCTCATTCAACTTCACCAGCTTGGTTATACAACCCTGGTCAGGAGTAAATTGGTCAGTGAGGCGACATTACCCATCACTTTACCACACCATGATGCAGTACCTGCATAAAATACACACGATACACTTCACAAGTATCGACTTCCCCTGGAATAACACAACTTATTCAATTCAAACATTACATGCCACTGTGGATCCACGATCCATTAAGCATTCCAGACATCAACTTATGTCACAAAATGGGGGACACATACCGGGGTATTGGTCTCATGTTACAACGCAAAAATGCAACGCGCTATCACAAGAACGTGCTAGGAAGTTATGGATTGCTAATGATGACAGAGATGTGGTGCAAGACCGATCGTGTGGCACTTAAGCAAAACAACTCTACTACTTCCATCACCTACTCTCATTTACATGTGAATAAGGCTCAATGACTTGTATAACAGTTCTCTCCTATTTCCACCAACAAGAGCAAGTCCGTGATAAAACAAATCAAGTGTTACAAACACTCTAATCGATAGCTTTGATCTCCGTAAGCTTTCGTTCACCACATAAAGTCATACAAGCCAACACCTTCACAATCTCAACACCTTCTTCGCTTCCCTCCCTAAGATCAACCCCATCTCCTTCACTTTGTGACCAAAACAAGTCTGGAACGGCCATTTCTTGGCTTAGGCCGGACTTGCACAGATTGATTTCCGAATCTACAAGCACTCACCGCACAGTGCATTTGTTTAGGGGTTTAGATTCATTCCTCATCCACACACCCCAAATTACCAAATCCGCAGAGAGTAGTTTTCACCCATAAACAGCTTTGTATGCCAAAGATCTTACACCGATGTGATTACCAAAGATCCCCACTATGTAACATCTTTAGTACTTCTTCTCCTTCTTTCCGTGTTAAACATCTGAGTGAAGGTCCGTTAAAGGCTCTCCGTACAATATTCCATCCCTTAGTTCATAATTTGTCGCACGGCTTTTTAATTTGTGTGCCTCCAATCTATTCCTTGGTGTTTCTCCTTTTTAGATATGCATGAAGTTCTGCTCTCCAATCTTCGATACTAGGTATTTGTTCTCCATCTTCTATTATCATTACATCTACCTCTTCTTCTTCTTCTTCTTTATTGATTGATGGTGATAAAAGTGTTTGTATCTTTATGCATCTCGCAGCTGGGTCTGTCATCATACTTGAGATGAAAGCAAAAGCATCTGACGAGTCCGTTATCTTTTCTTGATATGTGTCTCCATTTGATTTTTGGGATTCTCACCGACAACTCTTCAACAAGTTTTTTGTATTTCTTCATGGATGATTCATTTGTAGTGTATTCTCCTTTTATTTGACAAATGACTAATTGCGAATCGCCGTGATTCTTACATTTTCCAACTTCATTTCTATTGCGAACTTCAAGGCATGTATCACAACCTCATATTCTGTCTCATTATTGGTGGATGCAAACTCCAATCTGAAGGAAAAAGCCATTTTGTTGCCCTCTGGCGAAATCAAAACAACTCCAACTCCATTACCTTCCCCATTTGATGATCCATCCACCAATATTTCCCATCTGTTTGGCTCTGTTAATAGATCTCTTGGATTTCCATGCTCTTCTTCTATATCCATCATTTCTTCCACTCGCTTCATCATCTTCTAAGGGAAATTCTGCTAAGAAGTCTGCAACAACTTGCGATTTTGGTGAAGATAGTATTTCATATTTGATTTTGAAATGTCCTATCTGTGCATTCCATCTCTCAACTCTGCCTGATCTTTTTGAATTTTTCATTACTGACTCTATTGGTATTTTTGTCAGTACCCTTATTTCATGCGCCTGAAAATATATTCGAAGTTTAAATGCTGCATAAACTAATGCCAAAATTAGTTTTTCAATCTTTGAATAATTTTTCTCTGCAGCATTGAAGGTTTTGCTGATGTAATAGATTGGTTTTTCAACTCATGCGTCTACTCGCAATAACACAGCACTTAACGCATGCGAAGTTGTCGCAAGATAGATTAATAACTCTTCTCCTGGTTCTGCCTTTTGCGAAATAGATATATTTGTCAGATGTTCTTTTATTCCTTGAAAATCTTTCTCGCAATCGTCTCGTCCATCTAAACTTCGCCCCTTTTTGAGTATATTGAAAAAATGTTTACATTTATCTCGATGATCGCGAAATGAACCTTCCCAAATGAAGCTAAGAGTCCATTTAACTTCAGTACATCTTTTACCGTCGCCGGTGTTGGCATGTCGCGAATCGCTTGTACTTTCTCTCGGATCAACTTGTATTCCTTCTTTTGATACGATGTAACCTAAAAATTTTCCCGATGCAATCCCAAAATACATTTTTCTGGATTTACCTTGATGTTAAAATGTCTCATTTGTTCAAAAATTTCCTCGCATCTTGGATATGATTTTTTGCTTCTTTACTTTTTATTAACATATCATCTACATATACTTCCAATGTTTTGTGTATCCACTTCGCAAACACCTTTTCTACCATCCTTTGGTATGTTGCTCCAGCATTTCGCAAACCAAATGGCATTTTTGTGTAACAATATAACCCTCTTGGAGCGAAAAAGCAGGATGCTCCTGATCTTCTTCAGCGAGAGGAATTTGATTGTACCCTTTATATCCGTCTAGAGAAGATATTCTATCATTTCCTGCTGCTGATTCGACCATTTGTGGGATATCCCAGTAATGGAAAACTATCCTTCGGACAAGCTTTATTTAGATCAAGTAAAATCTATACAAATTCTTATCCCTTTTTTCTTCTTTGGAACTACGACCATATTTGCTATCCACTCTGGGTATTTTGCTTGTCTTATAATCCCTGCATCGAGCATCTTCTGCAACTCTTCTTCTATTTGAGGATGATACGTTGTCGCGATTTTTCTGATTCTTTGTTTGAATGGCCTTACATTTTTGTCAATTTCCAATCTGTGACATGCCACAGATGGGTCTATTCCAGGCACCTCATCCATGTTCCATGCGAAAATATCTTTAAATTCTCGCAAATGCACCAATGGTTTTTTCTTCTTCATCTCGCTTCCATCTTGGTCCCAATTTTTAGTATTTTGGGTTCTTCTTCTGTCTCCAACATTCACTTCCTTTGTTGGTTCCGTCGCAGTAGTAGTTGGCCTTAGGTTCTCCCATAGGTGTAGGTTCTTTTATCTCCTTCGCAAGCTCAGTTCCTTCTTCCAAAATTTCGCTGGGTATCCCTTTTCCTTCCTCTGCTCTTATCATATAAGCTCTAAATTCCTCCTCTTTCTTTGCTTCCTTCATCATTTTTCTGCGATTTTTTCGTTTCTTTGCTCGTCCTTCATATTGTTTCACTTCAATTTGATAGCATAATCTCGCTTTATCATCTTCCCCTCTAATTTCACTAATCCCACTTGGCATAGGAAATTTGATGCATTGATGTAATGTTGATGCTACAACTTTAATCGCATGTATCCATGGCCTTCCCAACAACATGTTGTATGGTGATTCCATATCCACTACGCATAATGCCGTTTGTGTTTCAATCTCTCCCAGCAAAATTCGCACCTCTATTTCTCCTTTTGGTTTTGTTATAGATTTGCCAAAGCCATGAATATGATAAGTTGAAGGAGACATCTCTTCATCTTTGTATCCCATTCCTCTGTATGCATGGTAAAAGATTATATTCGCCGAACTCCCCGTATCAACTAGAGTTCTGTTTACCGCCCATTCTTCCATAATTTTTGCTGATTTTTCTTTTTCTTTATCTGTAGTTACCGTGATTACCAAAGGAGATGTGTGGTTTAAGTTTTCTCTTGATATCTCTGCTGCTGTGAATGTAATCTTCTGTTTTTTCCCAATCTTTCATGGGTGACGCTTTCTCCGTTGTTACGATTTTCTTTCCTTCAAAATCTCGTTTATGTATTCTCCCTCTGATATTTTCATGAAATTCATTAATCATTGTTTTTGTAATCAAACTACATTCCAACTTTCTATTACGTTCCTTGATTTTGATTTTCTCTACTTTAACCGATTTATCAATCATCTTCTTAATTTGAACAATCTTAACAACAATCTCCAATCTTTAATCTTCAATCCCTGTTTCTAGCGCCATATGTAGTAGCAGGAAATCCCACACTACACCCCTCACAAGAATTCACACAATCAAGTCATTTTAAGATGAACAATTATATTCTTTATTGATTAAAACTCACAAGTGTTACAAGATGGAAAGGAAATAAGCTAAAGAATTTACAACCGCTCTAAACTTTCTCTCTCTTGATAACTTGCTCCTCACTCGAAAAAGATCTCCCCTCTCTTAAGCCTATTCGGCTCTTTATATAGGACATTACATAGTGGTTGACAGCTAAGCTGTCCTTTATTTTCGGATCTGACTTGCGACATTCTCGCGAGTGTACAAATGCTAAATCTCGCAACACTCCTAAATCTCGCTAGGTCTTCACATCTTTCTCGTGTTCGAGCTGTCGTCATCCATTGCGTCATTTATATTATACATCTGCGACATTTTCGCAATGTGTCGTTTATGGATTTCGCAAGGATCTTGGTGTTGCGATATTCTGATCCTACATCT